>JAKZAP010000021.1:17436388-17849717 GCA_023053575.1 Branchinecta lynchi | reverse complement strand
ACTTAATCTTCCCTAGGCTCAAGGTTGTTGTTCGAGTTTTGCTCATCAGTAAGTGCACTAACAGAAAAGTCTTCGATTGTAGCGGCAGTGCAAGAATGACAATTCTACTAAAAATTGTATGTTGGCTCCAAACCGTGTAAACAAAGTGCCAAATATCGTTCGTGCTGCCTGTCGGTTCGTCATTCTGTCCAACTTTTGCTAGTTCACACACTTCCGGACAAGCTAGGACGGTGAAACTTGTCATTCCTTCAGGACGGTAGCGCAGTTTCACTGAACGTTGGCAAACTCTTGAAAATCTCCATTGCTGGAGGATTCCAGATTCTCTTGAAATCCCCTCGAATATTGGAAGTTCCCCGGTTGAACAAATTTTATTTATAGTACCACAGCAGGTAGCTTATATATTCAAGGATTGTATGGCACTTCACTTGCAGCCTTCAACTAAAGCGCCACGTAGGGATCATGATGTCTCTCCGTTGGTTCGTCTATCCCTTTGTCTGATTTTGCTAGTCCCGGCATTTCCGTATAAGCTAGGACTACGAAGGACCATAAAGGACCCGACGTATACGCAATGAAACCTTATTTTCCGGATACGACCATCCGTTGTGGGTGGAGGGAGGGGGAATACAGGACCTTGTGACCTGCCTGCAGCGCGAAAACGGTCATGGTCCTAGACAGCCGGGGATTTGAACTTAGGACCTTCGGCTTTCAAGGCAACTGCTCTGCCACTGAGGTACAGGGGGGCTTTTGAACTTCGTTTGCAAACCACTATAATGGCTACGAAGAAGCAGGCCGAAGGAACAGTGATCGCGCCGAAAACAAATCTATCTAAGCACTTCACATGCCCATGTCATGGGTTTTGATAGTCTAGATGAAATTTTACACGAGGGACTTGTCCTGTGACAAAAGGCGTATTCTTGCCGTTCCCCGAGAAGTCGGACTCTGCTTACGGAAAACAACGAGAACACAGGGAATGCTTCTAAAATTGATTTTGACAACAAAAAAAAAAATGCAGTTGACGAAATTAGTCTGGATCCATTTTATTTGTGGTTTTGTTTATTCTGATTGTTTGTAGTTAACTTTACATTGCACCAACACCAGCAAAAATTCATTCCCCTACGAATCTGAAAGGGAGTCCTTTTTGATGATGGTGATGATAATTTACATGGGGACTCGTGAGAATATGGGGAGTGAGCCCCTGGGACAAACAAAAACCTAGGGACTTCTCACAAGGAGTCCTCGGGAAACGACAAGAATAAGCCTAAATAAAGCAGCTAATCTTTCACGGTAAAGTCACTTGAGTAGTATTCCGTCTATCCGGCACATCCGGGTCCATGGCATGTGTGCCTTCCAAGTTTCTCACTCTCTTTTTTTGGTTCCCATGCGCATCTAAAAATTTCTGGAACCTCCCTCAACCCCCACCATGTCCACATGCAATTCTGACACGTAAATATCATATCTAGGGTTACCTTTGCACAATCCAAGTTTCATCGCAATCGTTCTATCCACCTGGTTCCTACGCATGTTACCGAGCCTCTTCTTCCATCCCACCACCATGGTCGGATGCAATTCGGACACACAAATGTTTCATCTACGGCACTTAACTACCTTGATTCGGAGAACATCCGGAAAATTTTCGGTGACACACAACTCCCCCCGATGAGACCGGATCCGGTCTCAACCTCAAAATAACATATCTATGTTCCATGACCTTTGGACGCTATGAAATGTTAACCGATTTCGTGCCCCCCCCCCCACTAAGTCCGATGTGATTCGAAAAATTTATGTCGCATCTGGAGCAACTACCAAGTTTTTCCCGAACCGAAGTACTTCCAGAAATTTCAAGGCACGCCTCTTCCAGCTCTCCGCACCAAGGTTGTATTCAGCCCGGCTTCAAAATCACACATCTGACCCCCATAATCTTTGTACTGTCCAAGTTTCATCCCAATCCCTATATTTCTTTGCAAAGAATGTTCCAAAATTGTTCGCATGTTCCAAATACGGATCCTATATTCCATCGCAACATCCCAAAATTCCCGGAGTCCCCCTCGCGCCGTGTTCGGATGTGATTCGGCGTTATAAATGGAATATCTCTCTGCTCCTCTGAATCGGGTCACGCGGGTCACAAGTTTCCGTACTCCCCCTCCCTCCACCGCCACATGAACGGATGGATTTAATCTGGCAAAGCACGGTTTCGCTGTGCATTTGCATGTGAAGTGTCATCGTCTTTAGCTTATGTGGAGTGGATGTACCCAAAAGTTAGACGGATGGATAAACCATTATGATCGCTATATGGCACTTGAACCGAAAATGCAAGTACCATAACAATTCTGACAATTTGTGGTAGAAAAATTGCAAAAATTTGTTAGAAAACTGAAAAATAACCGCAAAAGTGCTAAAATTAGAGCAAGCGCCGACAAAAAAAGATCGGAGCGCCGCCGCCGACCCAAATTCTCTCCGCCGCCGCCGAATTTAGATTCGGCGCGGCTTCGGGCACTACCTACAAGCTCTATACTATACTATATAGAAAATCCTATACCTCCAAATGTTAAATTTCTTTTATGATCCCGTGATGATGGTGTAGCAGTATCCGTTTTCCGTTATGGTGTAGCAGTATCCGTTTTCATCGCGTAGGGTGCAATCTCTCTATATTTATCGGAATCCTTATGTCAGTCTTCAGTAAATCCTGTAATCAAGTTATTTGTCCCTAATCAATTACTTTACCCGATCCACAGGTGGTTCTTCCCCGCAGGGGAGTCCCGAGCCTTTCTTCATTGGGGGGGGGGGGGGCGCAGCTGGTAAAATTGACCGAATTGGTACCTGATTTTTACTGAATTTATAAAAAAAAAAAATGCAAAAAACACAGCGAGTTGCCTTCATGAAGCTACAACGTAAAAAGTTGCAGAGTATATACAAACAAAGCGCGTTTTCACGCTTTTCCGCTTCTTTTTTTTTTTGTATCATTAATACGCCGTCACTAGTCTTTTACCTTTGGAAGACCTTTCCAGTTTTGCCAGCAGTGCCTGAAATAATCGTTTAAAACGGTGTTGCTGCATAGCGACACCGTCGCTATCTCGCTATCGGCTGTTTTGTGATCGAATCACAATTAAGGCGCCGCAGGTGAAATTTTTTAAAACCACCTTTTTTCTGACAATATTTAACTACTTCCCATGCGAATTCTAGTTTTTAACATAGTTTAAGCCCCCGAAATTCCAAACCTCAAACGCCAACTAAATGAGGCAACCTTTGTCTAATTAGTGAAGAGTGCGAAATGCGCCGCAGGCGAAATTTTGTGGAAACACGGATGATAAAAGTTACTTTTTACAATCCCAAGATTACCCATTCAACCCCGAGTTGTTTGGCAGCGAAAGGGGCGACCCAGGGTAAAGTGGATACAAAGTACATTATTCGGAATCTACGGCAAACGAAAGTAGGCTAGTTTTCACGTCAAGAGACGTGCTTATTCCTGAACTACTACAATCCTAAGAAGTAAAAAAATTAACAGCAACCGCTACCGTAAATAGTAAAAACGAGAGCTAAATAAATGCCACTTAAATTACAGAACTCAGTAACTAAGTTGAAGCAAATACTGAATTCGTAGTATACCGAAAAACTAACTAAAAAATAAGGAATAGATCGAGAGCGGTATTACAACCGAATTTCGCAATGGAAACACGGATGATTAAAGTTATTTTTTACGATCCCAAGATTACCTATTCAACCCCGAGTTGTTTGGCAGCGAAAGGGGCGACATAGGGTAAAGTGGATACAAAGTACATTTACTCGGAATTTACAGCAAACGAAAGTAGGCTAGTTCTCACGTCAAGAGACGTGCTTATTCCTGAACTACTGCAATTCTAAGAAGTAAAACAAGAGCTATAAGCTCATATGGCACTTGCAAGGGTTAAGATATTTTGATTGATCAAAAGTAAGTTTCGACTTTGCGGTTGAGATGCGCACTCTAAGGGAGCTGGAACTTCATTTGTAAGCAAAACCCTTGAGGCAAAAATGCTAATGGGCTGATGGGCATCATGAAAATGAATATATTGCTTAAAGGTATTTTTTTTTACTTTGCGGTCAAGATTGGGGAGTAATCGGAATAATCGGATTTGGGGAGTAGCAATTTCTAAGCAAATTTTGTTGAATCTCCAATATTCCAGCAAAGTTTCATCGTCCTAGCACATCTGGAAGTACCTGAACTCCCGATCACCGGAATCAAAGACCCCCCCCCCCCCCCCCCCCTCCAACTCCACCCACAATACCCGGAGCCAATCCGGTTCTGTAAATGATTAACCCAGAGCATCTATGTGTCGTTCCCACGAAGTTCGATCCAGATCACAACAGTCTAAGCGGGTAAAGTACTTTCCGCCCTCCCCCCAATAATTGCCGGATTCGGTCCGGAAATGAAAAAGATCACCAGAGAAAAATGTCCTCTGTTCAGTTATTAAATTTCACTCGAATCCGATCACCCGTTCCAATGTTACGCACGACTCAATATTCTGGATATCCCCCCCCCCCCAAGATCATCATATCGAGGATTTTTTTTTATTCCAAGTCAGTTTGATATAACTGCCAAGTTTCATCGTGAAAATCCCAAAATTCCGGAATTCCGGGAAACCCCCTCCCCCCCCCCCTCAAGTATCCGGATCCAGTCAAGTTGTGTAAAAGATTTACATGGATCAGATGTTTGTTCTTCCAAGGAAGTTTCACTCCGATACCATCATTCTAACTGTTTCTTGAGATTTCCGCCCCCCCCCCCCCCCAGCTCCCCCATGGTGCCCGTAGTCAATCCGATTCAGTAAATGATTTACCTAGAGCATCTGTTTGTTCTTCCCACAAAGTTCCGTACCGATCTCTCCATTCTTAGTGGGTCACGTACTCCCCCCCCCCCAATAGTTGCCGGATTCGGTCCGGATATGAAAAAGATCACCGGATAAATGTCCTCTCCTTCAATTCTTAAATTTCACTAGAATCCGATCACCCGTTCCAAAGTTACGCATGACCGAAAATTCCGGATTCCCCTCCCTACACTCCCCCCACCATTATCAGATCGACAAAATTTTTATTTTGAAGTCAGTTTGATCGGGTCCCTGATTCGCCTGCCAAGTTTCATCGTGGAAATCCCCAAAACCACCATCACCGGAATTCCGGAAACCCCTCCCCCCCATAAGTGTTTGGAACCAGTACAATGGTCTAAAGGATTTATCTAGAGCAGATGCTTGTTCTTCCCAGCAAGTTTCACTCCGATCCCTCCATTCTAACCGTTTCTTGAAATTTCCGGTCCCCCCCCAACTCCCCCCTGGCTACCGAATCCGATCAAGACTTTAAACGGGACATCACAGATATGTAATCTATTCAGTTATTAAGTTTCACTACAATCCAATCACCCGTTCGAAAGTTACACACTTCTCAATTTCCCGGATTCCCCTGCCCTCCACCCCCCCCCAAATGGTCGGATCAGGAAACTGATTATTCTAAGTTTGTTTGGTCGGGTCTCTGATATGCCTGCCAAGTTTCATGGTCCTAGCTCAACTGGAAAGACCCTAACTCGAAAAAGTGTGACAAAATGCCCTAAATTTTCAAGTTTCCAGGGCCCTCCAACTCCCCCGCATATGGTCGGATTGGGGAACTGAAAATTTCTAGGTTAGGTTGGTCGGGTCCCTGAAATGCCTGCCAAGTTTCATTGTCCTAGCTCATCTGGAAGTACCCTAACTCGAAAAAGTGTGACAAAATGCCCTAAATTTCAAGTTTCCAGTGCCCCCACTCCCCCGCATATGGTCGGATCGGGAAACTGATTATTTCCAGGTTAGTTTGGTCGGGCCCTGATATTCCTGCCAAGTTTCAAGTCGACAGACCAACAGGCCGACAAACCGACAGACGGAATTGTGATCGGTATCTGGCACTTGAGCCAGAGGTAACACCAACCGCTACCGTAAATAGTAAAGAACGAGAGCTAAATAAATGCCACTTAAATTACCTAACTCAGTAACTAAGTTGAAGCAAATACTGAATGCGTAGTATACCGAAAAACTAACTAAAAAATAAGGAATAGATCGAGAGACAACCGAATTTCGTAATGGAATAAAACTCGTGTTCGAACCACCTAAAACAGCCGAATTGGGCAAGGCTAGTAACAGAAACGGACGAAAGAAAAATCCGGTAAATTACCATATTAGGTCACGAATCAGAACCAAATGGATCTCACCGAATTTAGTTATTTAAATGGACTGACCGAGTGCGACCGAATTACCGAATTCGGCAGAGAATGACATCAAACAAACAGGTTAAATCACCGAATTTACGCAAGGACGGACCGAAGGCGGCGAAATCGATGCGAACTGAACAAAAGTTGGATGAATTATCGAACTCGGTCACGAACCAGAACCAAAAGAATCTGATCATTGACCGAATTATGAAATGGACTGACCGAATGCGATAAAACAGATACAGACTTGAGAAAAGTCCGTCGAATTACCGAATTCGCTACGAATGAGACCAAATAAACAGGTTAAATTTACGAAGGGACACACCGAATGCAGTGAAATTGAAACGGAGTGAACAAAAGTTGGATGAATTAGCAAATTCGATAAAAGAAAGGGGAACCAATAAACACGTTAAATCACCCAATTTCGAAATGGGGGGACAAACGATTTTATGAAAAGGGCTTCGAGACTCATCACGGCTTCGCCGCAATGCCCGTTTTGACCCCCCCCCTTCGAGACGCCCCTGCTTCCCGGTAGAGCAGGCATTTGCCCTTCGACCAGGTGTCATATAGCGATCGCAGTCTTGTCCGTCCGTCGGTATGTCGGTCAGGGTTTTGCTAATTCGGGCACTTCCACATAAGATAGGACGATGAAATTTAGTACACGGAGGGGGCACCGGTAATCTCCTGAAACGTTAAAGTCGAGGGATCGGGATGGAATTTGGCGATGAGAATAAGTATAAGCCCTTGGTACGTTCTTGCCAGAACCGGATCGTATCGGAGCTCGTTGGCAGGTGCTGGAGCCAGTTGGATGGGGTTTCCCGGAATTTCGGTGAACACGAGTTCGGATACTTCCAGATGTGCTAAGGACGATGAAAAGTGGCCGGCATGCTATTGGCCCGACCAAATAGACGTAAGGACCCAACGCAATGCCCTAGGAGAACTTCCCTTCCCTGGTTCCGTAACGAAACATTTTTTTCGTTACGAAAAAAAATTAAACATTAGGAAGTATAGGACTTTCAACTTTTAAATTAAATTATCGGCGTCTTGTCATCCTTCTGAACCAGGAACTTGCTGCAAATATTAATTGGGCTATTCCTTAACCGTCTATTTCTATTTTTGCAAAAGAGTTTCCATGGAAGTAAGAGTTTGAAGGCGTCAAAGTTTGTAAACCAACACGGAGTATCGTCCTATTGGTCGACTATGACACAATTTTTCAAACCCGCGTCATCGTTGACCAATAGGATTCGAGACTCCGTTTTTGTGTTGAAACTTTGAAGCCTTCAAGCTCTTACTTCCATGAAAACTCTTTTGCAAAAATAGAATTGTAAGGTTAAAGAATAGCCTAATTAACATTTCCAGTAAGTCCCTGGCTCAGAATGATAATAAGACGCCGATAATTTAATTTCAAAGTTGAAAGTCCTATACTTCTCAATGTTAAATTTTTTTGTTATGATCCCGTGATGATGGAGTAGCAATATCCGTTTTCATCGGGTAGGGTCCAATCTATCTATACAGATCTAGCAAATCGTTTGGGAATTTTGAATGTTCGTGAGCATGAGCATTGCAATCTGGATAGAATTGTACTGAAACTAAACTGAACTAAACCCCCAGGAATTGGAGCTTCGTTAAAGTATCAAATAAGCTAGGAGGTTATACAAACAAGAAGATCCTCCAAAAGAAGTGCAGCCTTTCGAGAAATCTTGTCCTCAAATATCTCTGTTGCACTTGCTGAACACTAACTGACAAAAAATGGGCAAAAAAACAACATCAAAAGGATAAAATGTAAGTAACCTATTTTGTGCGGTCCAGGTGCGGTCCCTGTAGAAACTTTAGTTGCATTTTTCTTTGTAGATTTGGTGTATTTTTGCTTAACAGCATTTTGTTTGCAAAAAAAATTTCCTTCATGCCATTTTATTTTTCCATTCCCATTTGCTATAGATTCAAACCTGAAACTACGTAGTTCAAACAGGGTCATCAGGTATGGAGGGGGGGATGCCCTCAGATGCGCTCCCCCACAATGTTGTGGGCTAGTTGGTACAAAATATCCAAGTCAGTGCAAGCCACTGTTTTTGGTAAAAACAGTAGATTTTTGTCTTGGAAACAGTCAATTTTTCTTCAAAACAGTTGGTTTTTCATAAAAGTAATAGTTTTTTTGACAAAACAGTGTTTTTTTTCCAAAAACAGTATTTTTTCTGCTGGGCTAAAAACAATATTTTCTCTGCTAGGCTAAAACAGAATTTTTTCTATTCAAACAATGTTTACAACGGATACGTCAACTACAATTCTTCATCAGCGATATTTCAGCCCTTCTTGGCAAGGGTCCTCGTCAGGCTGTCAATCCTCTGGTCCAAGTTAGGGGAAAGAATCAAACCTGTAATAAATAACTGAAGCTTCTACCGACTATAAATATCTTATTAAAGTAAATTATCTTTAAATACCACTATAATGAAAAAAACTAGTCCCTGAGTTTTTGCTGCACGATTGGGGCGATGACAGGAAAGGTTTTTTTTCTGCATTTTCGTCAACTTCATTTTTTTTTTTATTAGTAAGGGGCTGAAAGCTTAAATATTATTTTTATTAATAACCTCGTTCTGCGTTTCTGTTGTGGAGTACTCGCCTGTATCTTATTACTTTGAATAATTGTTGCACTGAAGAACTAGTGCTGAGATTTAATTTTTGACACGGCTGCTGTTTTTGCTGCACGATTGGGGCGACTGCAAGAAACACTTTTTTCTGCATTTTGATTGACTTTGGTTTTGTTGTTAATAAGGGACTGAGGCTTAAGTTTTCTTCCCTTAATAACCCCATTCCATGTTTCCGGTAGGGAGTACTCGCCTGTATCTCGGTTAACACCTGCTCGGTTTTTCTTTATCTCAACGACTTCTCGAATGGTTTGACGGAGTCCGGTGGCACATTGCAAGAATTCTGGCTTTTCCAAAATATACTGAATGGGATGGGTTTTCGAAAATATGTTCTACAAGTGCAGATTTGAAAGTATAGCTATGACAGTGTCCGTTGGAGAGTGCGTGGTCAATTTCTTGTTCATGCTCTGCAAGTCGTTTTCCGAAAGTTCTCTCTGTCCTGCCCACATAGCGCTTCTCCGCAATCACAAGGTATTGAATAAATGCCTCTTTGGTACTGATTTGAGACTTTATCTTTTCCGGAGTTTAGGTAGGACAGCAAAGTATTTTTGGTTTGTTTCCTTCCCCGAAGTTGAACCAGAGGATTGACAGCCTGATGAGGACCTTTGCCAAGAAGGGCCGAAATATCGCTGATGAAGAATCGTAGTTGGCGTATACGTTGTAAACATTGTTTGAATAAATGTTTCAAACTCAGCTTGGGCTCAAAGAATATTTTTTTTTTTTTTTTTTTTTTAGTATTTTTTCTGCTAAAACAGTCAGTAAGAATTACCAGCCAGTTGGTTAGTAACACCTCTGAGCTGAAACTATGAACTGCCTCTGAAACAAGAACTCAATAAAACATAAGTTAAGACAAAACAAGAGCCAAACTGTAACTTTACATCATCATTCTCAGGGTCGTCACAACGGGGGGGGGAGGGAGGGGGGATGCCCCCCCCCCCAATGCTGTCGGCCAGTCGGTAAAAAATAACTGAGTCCGTCGCGAAGCAACCACAGGTTTTGGTCAAAACAGTTGGTTTTTTTCATGAAAACAGTCATTTTTTCTGACAATTGGTTGATTTTTCGTCAAAATAGTCGGGTTTTTCCTGAGATTCAGCTGATTTTTTTCAAAACTAATTTGTATGGCACTTGCCCTTCGGCCAAGTGCCATATAGCGATTGTAATTTCTGTCCGTCCGGTTTTTGCTAGTTCGGGCACTTCCAGATAGGCTAGGACGATGAAACTTGGCAGGCATATCAGGAACTGGACAAGATTAAATTAGAAATGGTCGCTTCCCCGATCCGACCATCTGGAGGGGAGTGGAGGGAGGGGGAATCCGGAAAAATTAGAAAAAAATGAGATATTTTTAGCTTACGAACGGGTGATCGGATCTTAATGAGACTTGA
The DNA here is from genome assembly GCA_023053575.1 of Branchinecta lynchi. NCBI lineage: Eukaryota > Metazoa > Arthropoda > Branchiopoda > Anostraca > Branchinectidae > Branchinecta > Branchinecta lynchi. The sequence goes on along the minus strand of JAKZAP010000021.1, from coordinate 17,839,491 downwards.
TATATGGAAGGATATATGGAAGGACCTCGTATCTCAGACCCTCCATTTTAAATCTAGACCGGATCCGGTGACGTTGGGGGGAGTTAGAGGGGGAAACAGGAAATCTTGGAAAACACTTTGAGTGGAGGGATCCGGATGAAATAGGATTTCTAGCGATCCCGCGAGTTCGGCATACTTCCCGATGTCCTAGGGCGATGAAACTTGACAGGTATGTCAGGGAGCTGAACAGACTGACCTGAGAACAGCCGTTTCCCCTACCCGACCATCGTGGGAGGAGTGAGTCCGGAATCTAGTGGCGTGCATAACTTTAGAACGGGTGACCGGATTTGAATGAAACTTGTCTGGTGAGCTATCGCCTTGGACGTTCAGTGTCACGTCCGGGTCGGGTCCGATACCTGTGGGGATGGGGGGGGGGGGGGCGGGAAACTCAAGAAACTCTTAACAGCAGAGGGATTGGGACTGAACTTAATGGATGGAACAAGCATTAGGCCTAGATGAAATTGACGGAGCCAGATGGTTTCGGGGCTCTGGGGGGGGGAGTTGGAGGGGGTTTCCTGGAATTCCGGTAGTCGTGAGTTAGAATAGTTCCAGATGTAAAACGACAACGAAACTTTGCAGGCATATTAGTGACCCGAATTATCTTGACTTAAGAACCTGACACAACATACTCCCGGAAACTTCCGGTCCTAGATCCGAGCATTTTTTGGGGAGCAAGAGAAGAGAAATATGGAAATTGACTTCAATAAATTGCAAACGAGTGGTCTGATTTGAGTGAAACTTCATGGGTGATACGAATCGATGGCCTCGACATATAAAACATACGTTCGAACTATATGCGACCACGATTAGGGGAATTGGGGGGGGGGGGGGGGACTTTTGACATGGACAAAAACCAAACGGATGGACCAAATGAGATGCAAACCGAGTTTATGCGGCCTAGATTTGTTATTTGGCGTCCGGGCCGGATTCGGCCAAGGTAGGGGGGGTACTGGAAACTTGCAGATAGCCTATGCTCCAATTTCAGTAAAACTTGATGGACAGGAACAGGGAATTAAGAGATTGGGCCCGAACCGGATCCAACAACGTTGGTGGGATGGGGGGGTACCGGAACTTTCCAAAAATGCTCAGATTCGAGTGAAACTTGATAGATGTAAGAAGATGCTTTAGGTGGTCGATTTTTTTTTATTCTGAACCAGATTCGGCCACGGTAGGTGGAGATAGAGGGAGTACCGGAAATCGTGTAGCACGTCTAGGGATCAAACAAATATATTTATTGGGATGAAAATTTGAAGAGTCATGTTCATTTGCTACAGATAATCGAGACGATGCCGGAACTGCTCAGAAATGAGTGAAACTAAATATCCTATTTCTATTTCCGAACCGCATTTTTGGATGGCGGGTGTATTTTGTGACTTTCTTATCTACTTTCTTGTACAGCCTACTCGTACAAGTGCCATATGAGCTCGTAGCTCTTGTTTGTTGTTGAAAACAGTGTTTTTTGTGCAGAAACAGTCGGTAAAAATTACCAGCCAGTCAGTAAATGCCTTGTCCCCCCCCCCCCCCCAAACAATTTGGCTAGTGACGACTCTGATCATTCTTGTAGAGATGGAAGACAATACAAAAAAGATATCTACTACATTACCTTAAATTACCTTAAATTGCACTTGCAAGCAATAAGGATGTTGTATCCCGATGAGTAGCTTGCGGATGACGATGGTGCTATGATCTGGTTGCTGCTTCCGGGGCGCACCAATCCTTTTTCCAGGGTTGCCCGCGCCAGTCCTCGTCGAGTCGCTTTTTGAAACCTTCGGGTGTTTCGCTGGTGACAGTTGGTTCAGACAAGCTGTTCCATAGAGGAACAGCTCGGTTACTGAAGAAGTGCTGGCGAACACGAGAGGTATTGGACCTTCTGGACAGTTTCCGGGAGTGGCCCCTAGTCCGTGAGTGGTTGTCGGGGGCGAAGAGGGAGGGGAGACAATTAGAGTTGAGGATTCTGTAGACTAGTAGCTCTCTTCCGCCGGTAAGTAAGTGTCGGGATCTTCAGTTTCTGCAGTCGTTGTTCATAAGGTAGTGCTCTAAGGCCTTGGATGGATTTTGTTGCTCGCCTCTGGACACCTTCGATTAGTTTCTTGTCTTGTTTGTAATAGGGTGAGGCGAGGGCGTTGCCGCACTCCAGCTTGGGCCTGACCAAAGCTTTGTAGAGCTTCAGCATGACAGTTGGTTTGCGGGATGCGACTGATCGTTTTATCATCCCTAGGGTCTGATTGGCGCTAGCCACTACCTTTTTGGTGTGAGTGTGGAATTTTAGTTTGTCGTCCACAATAACTCCGAGGTCCCTTTCTTCTGAGGTGGATGGGATCGGGACTGGGGTGCTCGATCCATGTCGTCTCATCTGGTACTTTAGCAGATTTCATTGCCAATGGTAGGGTAGGCACTCTGTGACGTTTATGTGATTCATTTAGACATTCTGAGGCTTCTTTCCATGTGTTATGATTTCCAACCTTTTTAGCTTCAGTTTGAGGTTAAAATTACTTTGGTCCCAAGAATTTGAATATTTTTCTGATAATACTCTGTATCCTACTGCCAGCCTATAACAAGTTGACAAGACGATGCAATCTCAATACCAATGCCAAGCTCTGTTTTCTTGCCAACATAGCATTGACCCAGCATGCCTTGCATCAATTAATTCAGAATTGAACAAATCAGCAAATGATGACGCTTTTCTTGGCTATCCTGCCTACAACGATGTGGGGAGCCATCTTGAATACATTAATGGGTTCAAGATGGCTTCCCACCATGGCAATTACAAAATACCAAGTTTTTTTGTGCGCTTTCAGGAACTAATATAGGAACTGATTCATTGTGGTTGTACGCGAGGTCCAAAGAGACATGGGGAGAGGAAATTTATTTCAGGGCGGGGATTCCAGCAGATCACTTGAGGTTGTTAATGAGTTTACGAGGTGATTGTCTACCTTTAGGAATGCGTAGAAGATATTTGGGTAAGGTAAGAGTGTTGTCTGGTCCTTACTTTTGCCCAATGTGTGAACATTTGGACGAAAATATTTTTCACGTAATGTGCGTATGTCCTGAGCTTTCAGATCTTGGGGAAATTTTTGGTGTTAGTAATTGGGGGGAGGATTGGTTGGTAAAAGTAATGGGAAGTAAAATATTTGGTGATATTGAATAGTTGGGAAGATTACTTTCGGTCTCGATGAACCACAGAGAAAGATTCCTGTAAAATAGTTAGCGTTTATTTGCTTTGTGTTTTTTAAATTTGTTTGTGTTTATTTTTTTCCCATGGCCTCTGTGCTTTTAGTGGAATAAATCTTATCTTATTTGACTAAATGTCCTATAAATTATATAGATCTTATTACTATATTTTCTTGAAACTTGGTATGAGGATCTATTGGGTTAAAGTACACGTCAAGTTCTTAGATGGGCTCTGTATCTCTATATTTAGGGATGGGGTAGGCGCCACTCTCGCCATGAGTAATTCACCGGAATCCAGCCAAAACCAGAAATTATTTAAAAGTAAAAAGTATTATCCGAAGTTGATTAGAGGTTCGATGCAGGGGTAATGAGACATGCAAAATTTATTTTATTTTCTTGCCGGACAAGTAGTTTGCCCGGAATCCAGACGAAACTAGAAATTTGCCAGGACGTCTTAAAACCGAAAGAGATAGTCATTATAGGGTGAGGAGGCATGCTGATTCCAGATTTGAATGAATGAATGAATGAATGAATTTATGACGCACTGCCCAAGGGCGTAAGTGCAGTAAAAAACCCACCCTACAAGAAGGTTACCAGAAATCCGGCCAAACTGGCAATTTGGTAAAAAGATAAGTTCATTTTGAATTCGATTAGAGGTTTGTAGGTTCATAGCACACTCGATGAATTTATATCAGACAAGTAATTCTGCCAAAATTTTCCAGAAACCCAGAAATTTGCCAAAACCCGAAAATTTGGATCAAAAGGTTCTTGGTTCACCTCTTAGTTCTCACCAGCTCTTTTGCTATGCATGCAGTTCGCCCGGAGTACAGCTAAAACAAGGAATGTGGTTGAAGTAAATGCGCTCGATTAGAGATGAGATATGGTGTTAACATGCATGGTGAATCTATAGCTAAACTCGTTTTTCTACTCTGATTAGGTTTGTGGCCGTAATTTGTCAAAACACACCAAAATGGTATAATTTTTTTTATAGTTTCAAGTGGTTGATTATGGATAAATAATAACATGTTAAATGGGCACGGCGAAGACCGGAAATCTACAAGACTCGATTGTCTGGATCATGAAGTGCTATAAATGTTCAGGTTTTGAGATCCCATCGGAACTTAGCTCCCTGAACCAGCTTATTCAACAAGACATTTAAATTTACTCAAGCCGTTTCCAGCATTTAGTACCGCCATTTGGCTCCACTCATTCTCCCCCTTGTTTCTAATTACTTTAACAACCAGTAAATTTTACGTTTGTTCGTTTGTGTCTTTAGCATTTTGTTTTAAGTTTCGTTGTTGATGGTAAATTATTTAGATGTTGTTAGCTATTAATGTGTGTTTATTTATTTTTTCTTTGTTGTCTATTATTTAGCTTTTGCGGGGTCCGGCTAACCCCCCCCGGACAACCCCCTCCCCGGCGAAAAAAACAGGTACCGTACCAGAACCCCCCGGCCACCTGTACAATAATGTCTGAAGTAAAGTGGGTATCCAGTAACTGGTGTAAGAATAAGCTTGTGCATGCACAAAGGGTATATGTATGTGAAGCAAAAAGCGCAGGCAGAACAAAGATAAAGAAAGGAGGGGAATGTAAAGGTGAAGGTTGATGGTGACAGAATAATTGCTCAAGTGAGCGAGCACACGCATCCACCTTAAGCTCTTGTCGGTGAGGTGTTAAAAGTGAAAGATCAAATCAAAACCCGTGCCACTTAATGTAACGAAACCACCCACCAAATCCTTTCCCAGTTCCTACGCCTTCAGTTAGTTTTTCTTTTTGTACCAGAAGTCCACTTGACTTGGACTAAGATCACGGGAAGTCAAGTTAAATGTTTTGGATTCGTATTAAATGTAAAGGATTTGGGTTTTTTTTTCGCCGTGGGGTCTTTGGTACCTGGTGTTTTTTGGTTGGGGGTGGGGGTAGCCGGTTTTCGGCTACCCCCGGTAAACCCCCCCAGTAAAGGCTGGAAGCTTCCCACTCTCCGAATTTTGATGACCACGAGGTAGTGAGAAAAGCCAGATTAAAGGAACTGTCCAGGTACCTTCATTTGACAGGGTGGCTAGATAGGTTTTAAGTTAAGAACACGAGACAAAGCGGTAGAACGAGTGATGTTTTTTATCATTGTTTTGAGAGAATGATGTTTCCATCAGTTCTATTATAGAGTGATATTTAACCATCACTTGTGAATCGGAAGACCACCGAATAAAACAGAAATAACAAAATAATGACAATGCAAAAGTCAAAATTGTCAACGTGTAAAGGTAAGGTGAGGTACAATTTTATTGACAACTGTGAAACTCAAATTGCATAAAAGCGACAGACATGCCAGTGGCATAAGGGAATTTTTTTTTCTTTCTTGGTTCCATACAGTTAATGGTTTGGATATAACCACCTACTCAACTTAGGAGCAAATTCTTAACAGATCTTCAGATCTTAATTAACCCAGAGTGCAACTTAATTTAATCAAGGTATTTTGCCTGGTTTTTGGGATCCCAAAACGTAAGTGGAGGGATACCTATGACATCGCAAAAGTTGTCCGTCTGTCCGTCCGTCCGTCCGTCCGTCTGTAAGCACGATAACTCTCGAAGGGAATGAGATATTTTGATGAAACTTGGTGAGAAGGTTCGTTGGGTCGTCGGACCAGTCAAGTTCGTAGATGGGCTTTGTAGCTCTACATTTAGGGGTGGGGGAGGGGATTGAAATTAAGGGACAAACAAAATATTTTGAAACAGCTAATGTGATAGTCGATTATGGGGTAAGAAGACATGCTGAACACGATGGTGAAAACCATTTTGTCATCGGACAAGTAGTTCGCCCGGAATCCGGCCAAAACCGGAAAGTTTGTTGAAAGTAAAAGTTTTATTTGAAGTTGATTAGATGTTCGATTTAGGGGTAGGAAGACATGCTGAAGACGATGGTGAAAATTATTTTCTCGACGGACAAGTATTTCGCCCGGAATCCGGCCCAAACCGGAAAGTTTGTTGAAAGTAAAAGTTTTATTTGAAATTGATTAGATGTTCGATTTAGGGGTAGGAAGACATGCTGAAGACGATGGTGAAAACTATTTTCTCGATGGACAAGTATTTCGCCCGGAATCCGGCCCAAACCGGAAAGTTTGTTGAAAGTAAAAGTTTTATTTGAAGTTGATTAAATGTTCGATTTAGAGGTAGGGAGACATGCTGAAGACGATGGTGAAAACTATTTTCTCGACGGAGAAGTATTTCGACCGGAATCCGGCCCAAACCGGAAAGTTTGTCAAAATTAAAAGTTTAATTTGGAGTTGATTGGATGTTCGATTTAGGGCAAGAAGACATGCTGAACACTTATGTGAAAACAAGTTTCTACCCGGACATGTAGTTCGTCCGGAATCCGGCCAAAACCGGAAAACTGTTGGAAGTCAAAGTTTTATTTCTAGTTGATTAGATAAGCGATTTAGGGGTAAGAAGAGATGCTGAGTCCCTGTGTGACAATCATATTTTACCCGGACATATAGTTCGACCGGAATCCGGCTGGAATCGGAAAATTTGTTATAAGCTAAATTTCTATTTGAAGTTGATTAGATGTTCATTACTGGGGAAAGAAGATACCCTGATTTCGTCTTTGAGCTTTCTTTTTTCGCCGGACAAGTAGTTTTGGAGTTCGGCCGGAACCGGGAAATTGGCAGAAGTGGCAGGAAGTTTTCGTCAAAACAGATATGACTTATAGGGGTAAACACACATGCTGAATCCAAATCTGAACTTGGTTTTCTCAGGTGATTAGCTATTTGGCCTTAATCTTTTTCTGAATTTTAATTGTAAAAATGTTCAAGGAGTCTGGCGAAGACTGGATCTGGCTAAGACAAGACCCAGTTGTCTGGATCAGATATTGAGTTTTTGGGATCCCATCGAAACCTTTGGTCTTGTTGGCTAGGACACGTTCAATTTTGTGCCACCGGAAGTAAAACAAGACCAAAGGTTTCGATGGGATCCCAAAAATTCAATATCTGATCCAGACAACTGGGTCTTGTCTTAGCCAGATCCAGTCTTCGCCAGACTCCTTGAACATTTTTACAATTAAAATTCAGAAACAGATTAAGGCCAAATAGCTAATCACCTGAGAAAACCAAGTTCAGATTTGGATTCAGCATGTGTGTTTACCCCTATAAGTCATATCTGTTTTGACGAAAACTTCCTGCCACTTCTGCCAATTTCCCGGTTCCGGCCGAACTCCAGAACTACTTGTCCGGCGAAAAAAGAAAGCTCAAAGACGAAATCAGGGTATCTTCTTTCCCCAGTAATGAACATCTAATCAACTTCAAATAGAAATTTAGCTTATAACAAATTTTCCGATTCCAGCCGGATTCCGGTCGAACTATATGTCCGGGTAAAATACGATTGTCACACAGGGACTCAGCATCTCTTCTTACCCCTAAATCGCTTATCTAATCAACTAGAAATAAAACTTTGACTTCCAACAGTTTTCCGGTTTTGGCCGGATTCCGGACGAACTACATGTCCGGGTAGAAACTTGTTTTCACATAAGTGTTCAGCATGTCTTCTTGCCCTAAATCGAACATCCAATCAACTCCAAATTAAACTTTTAATTTTGACAAACTTTCCGGTTTGGGCCGGATTCCGGTCGAAATATTTGCCCGTCGAGAAAATATTTTTCACCATCGTCTTCAGCATGTCTCCCTACCTCTAAATCGAACATTTAATCAACTTCAAATAAAACTTTTACTTTCAACAAACTTTCCGGTTTGGGCCGGATTCCGGGCGAAATACTTGTCCATCGAGAAAATAGTTTTCACCGTCGTCTTCAGCATGTCTTCCTACCCCTAAATCGAACATCTAATCAATTTCAAATAAAACTTTTACTTTCAACAAACTTTCCGGTTTGGGCCGGATTCCGGACGAAATACTTGTGCGTCGAGAAAATAATTTTCACCATCGTCTTCAGCATGTCTTCCTACCCCTAAATCGAACATCTAATCAACTTCAAACAAAACTTTTACTTTCAAAAAACTTTCCGGTTTTGGCCGGATTCCGGGCGAACTACTTGTCCGATGACAAAATGGTTTTCACCATCGTGTTCAGCATGTCTTCTTACCCCATAATCGACTATCACATTAGCTGTTTCAAAATATTTTGTTTGTCCCTTAATTTCAATCCCCTCCCCCACCCCTAAATGTAGAGCTACAAAGCCCATCTACGAACTTGACTGGTCCGACGACCCAACGAACCTTCTCACCAAGTTTCATCAAAATATCTCATTCCCTTCGAGAGTTATCGTGCTTACAGACGGACGGACGGACGGACGGACGGACGGACAGACGGACAACTTTTGCGATGTCATAGGTATCCCTCCACTTACGTTTTGGGATCCCAATAACCAAGACACAAATACAATTTCAAAACTAACTTTAAAATAGTGATGTAAAGTACAGAGTCTACATTGGTCTATCTGTCACTTGATGGCATAGCATAGCCGAAAATCAATCTGGTGTGGTCTGGTTTGTGGTGGACTGAGTTTTCACAAACAGCAACAGTGCCTACATAGTGTCAAGAAAAACATTCTCATGCGATTTGAATTGAAAGACACCCTGCTAGAGAACCGATAATGTTGATGATTTGTTATGTTGTTGGTTGATCTTCGTTGCTAGAAGAGTATATATAGAGCATATATGATATGTAAAGACAATGGTTGAGAAACATTTTCGTTGTTGTTTTTGTTGTTAGTTATTCTTTTACACCTGTAGGTACGTACTTCATAGTGGATTGTTTCGAAGACTGATTTACTGTGTTTACAGTCGTCTCTTGATTCACTTTTTGGGATCCCAAAACGTAAGTGGAGGGATACCTATGACATCGCAAAAGTTGTCCGTCTGTCCGTCCGTCCGTCCGTCCGTCTGTCCGTCCGTCCGTCTGTCCGTCCGTCCGTCCGTCCGTCTGTCCGTCCGTCTGTAAGCACGATAACTCTCGAAGGGAATGAGATATTTTGATGAAACTTGGTGTGAGGGTTCGTTGGGTCGTCGGACCAGTCAAGTTCGTAGATGGGCTTTGTAGCTCTACATTTAGGGGTGGGGGAGGGGATTCAAATTAAGGGACAAACAAAATATTTTGAAACAGCTAATGTGATAGTCGATTATGGGGTAAGAAGACATGCTGAACACGATGGTGAAAACCATTTTGTCATCGGACAAGTAGTTCGCCCGGAATCCGGCCAAAACCGGAAAGTTTGTTGAAAGTAAAAGTTTTATTTGAAGTTGATTAGATGTTCGATTTAGGGGTAGGAAAACATGCTGAAGACGATGGTGAAAATTATTTTCTCGACGGACAAGTATTTCGCCCGGAATCCGGCCCAAACCGGAAAGTTTGTTGAAAGTAAAAGTTTTATTTGAAATTGATTAGATGTTCGATTTCGGGGTAGGAAGACATGCTGAAGACGATGGTGAAAACTATTTTCTCGACGGACAAGTATTTCGCCCGGAATCCGGCCCAAACCGGAAAGTTTGTTGAAAGTAAAAGTTTTATTTGAAGTTGATTAAATGTTCGATTTAGAGGTAGGAAGACATGCTGAAGACGATGACGAAAACTATTTTCTCGACGGACAAGTATTTCGACCGGAATCCGGCCCAAACCGGAAAGTTTGTCAAAATTAAAAGTTTTATTTGGAGTTGATTAGATGTTCGATTTAGGGCAAGAAGACATGCTGAACACTTATGTGAAAACAAGTTTCTACCCGGACATGTAGTTCGTCCGGAATCCGGCCAAAACCGGAAAACTGTTGGTCAAAGTTTTATTTCTAGTTGATTAGATAAGCGATTTAGGGGTAAGAAGAGATGCTGAGTCCCTGTATGACAATCATATTTTACCCGGACATATAGTTCGACCGGAATCCGGCTGGAATCGGAAAATTTGTTATAAGCTAAATTTCTGTTTGAAGTTGATTAGATGTTCATTACTGGGGAAAGAAGATACCCTGATTTCGTGTTTGAGCTTTCCTTTTTTCGCCGGACAAGTAGTTCTGGAGTTCGGCCGGAACCGGGAAATTGGCAGAAGTGGCAGGAAGTTTTCGTCAAAACAGATATGACTTATAGGGGTAAACACACATGCTGAATCCAAATTTGAACTTGGTTTTCTCAGGTGATTAGCTATTTGGCCTTAATCTGTTTCTGAATTTTAATTGTAAAAATGTCCAAGGAGTCTGGCGAAGACTGGATCTGGCTAAGACAAGACCCAGTTGTCTGGATCAGATATTGAATTTTTGGGATCCCATCGAAACCTTTGGTCTTGTTTCTGTAGGTATCTAACCACCACAGAGTGGAAGGAATCATTCGGAGGGAAAAAGACCGTTCAACCTGGGACAGATGCAGCTGGTTTCCGAAGACTTCCCTTTGATTACTGTGCCTTATCCCTTCAGCCATTCGAAAACCCAGTTTGTGATCTGGAGGGGCACGTTTTTGACATTACTTCAGTTGTGCCATTCCTTAAGAAGTTTAAGACAAATCCAGTCACAGGAAAGGTAAGTGTGTCCTCTCAAGGATGTATAATACTACTATGGAGTAGAAGGTCTGTCTTTTTCTTGCCAGTATTTACAACCGAAATAAAATACGCGAATCACCTGCATATTCTTGTTTCTGCTACGTTCAGCAACACTTTAAAGTTTGCCATAGTTATTATGATAAGATTAGGCCTGATCTGATGATGTCTTCACTTTCAAGCACAACGGTCTCAGAGGACACAACTTGAAAGTGAGTGGTAAGAAATTCCGAAAAGACATCGGAAAATGGAGCTTTAGAAACCGAATAGTAGAATGTTGGAATAATCTCCGAGAAAGTGTTGTAAATGCCGAAAATATCAACCAATTCAATTCAAAGCAGGTGTCGACTACCACCTGGCTGGAATTCAGTTTAGTGTGTGAAGTGCCCCGAGAAATTTATAGATGTGAAAGCCTCATTATTGCAGTTATATTATTATTATTATTAACCGCAAGATTCCACACAAAACTGATGGCATCCGAGCTGTGTTATGAAAGACGATTGCGGATTCTTGCTAATCGGACATTCTCCTGTGGATGGCTCTGGTGACCGCTGAATGTTACGTTCAATCATCATGATGGACGTTTTCCCGTTGATGCCATTCAGCTGGAGGGTCATTTTCGCGTGAAAAGTTCGACGGGTGAATCACCATCCAGCTGATAGGGTGTCTCCCGTTCAACAGAGCTCGGGGAAATGTCGCGTGAATGGCTGTGGACCTCAGCAGAAGATTCAATCCACGCGAAAATGTCACTGCATGATACCAAGAATAAATAAGGGAAGAATTGAGAAGACTTGAATCATCAGAAGCCTTTTTTTCCCGATTCTCAAGTACCGGGGGTGGAGCCTATTCAGCGCCTGTCCCGACCACAGAGAGCGTGTTCCATCCTACTTACCGTAGTTTCTATGCATGACGTCACTTATGTCTACGTGTTTATGCATATTGAACACTCGCACTCTGTTGACCAATCAGGGAGGAGAACGGAGAATCGAGAATTCACCATCGGAGCAACTTCTCGATTCAGCAGACTCGGGAGTCTTTCCCAGTTCTCAATTCTGATAAAAAAAAAAACGCAAGAAAAGGAGAATGCGCTTCATCTAAATAGTCGAAAACCGCGAAATAGGAGAATTGCGAGGAGAACTCGGATCAAAAACGCAACTACTTTTTGTCGACTCCTTCACATCTGATCGAGGGCTATCAAATCTTTCCTTTTTAGGCTTTGGATGGGAAATCACTATTGAATCTCAACTTTGCCAAGAATGCAGCTGGGGAATACCACTGTCCAGTCCTGTACAAGAATTTCACACCCAACTCGCACATTGTTGCAATAAGAACAACTGGAAATGTCTTCTCCTATGAGGTATGTTGTCAGCTGGCTTCGTTGAAAGGATTCAGGCTTAAGCTAGATTCCCACTCAAAGCCGTTTCTTCTCCGTCTATGCAAATTGACACCTCTAGATAAGAAACATTCGCTGATTGTTTATTTATTTATTTCCTTAAAACAATGTTTACAACGGATACGTCAGCTATGATTCTTCATCAGCGATATTTTGGCCCTTCTTGGCAAGGGTCCTCGTCGGCCTGTCAATCCTCTGATTGACAGCCTCTGATTGACTCAGAGGATTGACAGCCTGACGAGGACCCTTGCCAAGAAGGGTCGAAATATCGCTGATGATGCAAATATAATGCATAAATAGAACTATGCTTAAACTAATAAGTAAGTAAGTAATCATTAATTTATTTGTGACCCGCCATTTTGAAAAGGCGGAGTAAATGATAGTAAACTATCAGGTCCATTCAGTGACATATAAATACCCCCCAAAATACACACGATCTCGACAACTAAATTACAATTCTTTGCGTACTATATTATTCACGTGTTAAAAAATGAGTAGCCTACACTTTGTGGGTTCGGAGGGCTTTTTTTTTTTTTTTTTTTTTTTATTTATATATATAAAAGTTGGTCATCTTTTTCTTCATAATTGTGGCTGAAATGCGAAAACCTAGTTGAGAATACTGATTCGCTTTAACAGGCTTGAAAAGCCGATGAAATGCGGTAGTCCATTACTGCTGTTCCCTGGCTTTTCGTGAAGCGAGTTTTATGTCTGAAACATCTTTTAAAGCTAAGTTCCCACTGTCCGGTTTGCTGTTCCCACTGCCCAGTTAATGGCCAGTCTTTTTTGTTGCCAGCTTATTTCTCCCGATATTTCGTTTTGCTGCCCAGTTTTTCTGATCAAACTGAGTTTGATATTTACTGGCCAGCAAAAAACGCTGGCCAGTTTTCTTCAAATCGCCGGCTTTTTTAGTAGGAAAAGATTTGTCAAAGATAAACAATTGTGCAAATACTGAAGTTGACTTAAAAGATAAAGCGGAGCGATAGCGATCTTGAACTGCTAGTTAACAGTTGTATGAGCTACCCTTGGCTCTGGGATTCATCCAGGGCGGACTACAAAGATCAGCAAAAACAAGAAAACTCATACCTAGCTCTTGCAGAGAGTGGACTTTGACATGCAGGGCTCGGTATCTCAAACAAAGAACTAGCAAGCACTTTAAAAAGTAAATTTGACTCACTGAAAGACACTTACATTCGTGAGAAACGACTCGACCCAGGGAAAATCTACAGTTCTTGTTGTTCACACCAGATTATGCAGTGAGAACAAAAAAAAACGGCAGCTTTTAAAACTGGCCAGATTTTAGATCTGGCCAGCAAAAATAACTGGGCAGTGGGAACTTAGCTTAACCCGATGGAAAATTCTTTGATTGTGTAGTTGTATGGTAGTTGTACGAAAAGTTGCATGTACTGATATGTAGTAGTATGGAATACCTTGATATAACATGCCTGCGACTGGGTTAATCTTAAGTAGTACTATCCGATAGCATTCAATCTTGCTGCTCTTAGCATTCAATTCTCTGCATGGAGTTTGGTGTCAAATCTCTGAATCACCCGATCCACAAAAATATTTTCCCTTCTGAAAAGCTGTCAAAAAGGCTCCCTCGCAAGGTAGCTACTACGGTTGAAAAGTTGCAGCCAATTAAATATGCCCACCAAAGGTTTGCAAAGAGTTTTGTACCTTCATTTTTAAAGATGTATATCGAAGCATAAGCTGAGCTGCTAGTTTATCATGTTATTTATGATCGTTGTAGCTGTATATGCGTAGGCCTATTAGTTGTGTGCTCATTTATATCCATGACTATTCCGAACAAATTTGGCGTGAGCCACGATCAATTTTTGGCGAATAAAAAGATTTATCTATCATCTATCTATGTATGCTCTAGCAGCATCCTATTTGCTAGTAGTAGCATGCAGTGGTAACAGTTACTACTGCAAGCTACTTTTTCGTACAGCTCCATACGACTAATTCTCGAAAATTCTTCATCGAGAAACTTGTGGTAGCTCTATGTAATATGAATATTTGGAGTCAACAACAGCACCAAATTGCCTGCTCCCAGTACACAAACTTGCTAGGCTGCTAGTTCTGGGACATATAATTCTGCAGCCAGGCATATAACAGCGTCTGATCTTCTGTCGTTCGCAGTTTCACGCAAGGAAAGGCCCAGTCTCGGGCCCAGTCCTCTATGAAATTTAGATTGTGTTCCACCCTTCTAACAATAGTAATCATTAACTACTGTTTTCGTTCTAACCTCGTTAAAATTTACTACATAGAGTTCAAGATTTCAAATTTCCAGAGAAGTCTTTCCTTCAGAATAATCTATCTGGCTTAAAAAGGTAGCAACAAATATGACAAAGATACTGTATTGAAGCTAATTGAATGGTTTACATATTGGATAAATAAATATTACTTCAATATTTCTGGTTAAACGTATTTTTCTTTTCAAACAAGACCCCATTCCTTACCTCGATTTACTACAAAATGATGAAAAAGATAGAGTTAGCAAAGTCAGTAGCCAGAAAGTCTTCAAAGCAGCTTCAAAACAAAGAAAAGGCACATAATTTGAATATTTTTGGACACATGACAGAATGTCATATCTTAGCCTGTTTTTTTTTGCAATAGCGCTGACGCATCGCTGCTGCTTTTGCATAATATGCGTTTTTGGATTCACTTTCTTCTTGGTTGAAGCGGCAGCGCTGCAGCATCTTGCAGGGAAGCACGGACTTGGTCGGGGAGCAAGTCCGTGATTCTCGAGAAGCGCTGCCGTCTTCCTCGGGAGCGCTGCAGTGCAAAAACGGATGTAGAAAGAATCAGTCCGGAATCGGCCGAGAAGTGGACCTGCAGCATGCAACAAAAACGAGGCTCTTGCCTCTTGACTGTCAGGACAGCATGTAAATTTCCTTTTAATATTTCGCGACAAAAATCGAGGTAGTGTAAAACGAGGCCAGGTATCCCTCCTGTAGTAACTAATAGTAACTATTTGCTTACCGTGCTTGGGAGCTTAGTAAAGCGTGGTAACTACGCATCTCTGTAACGTGATTGGTCGGATTCCCCGTGGGCATGAATTTCTGCTGGAAAATAGAAAAATAGTTCCAGCCTTGACGGCAAAAAGCCAGGATTGGTGACGTCATGCGTAGTAAGTACGGTAAGTAGGGTGGAACACGCTGTTAGATTGTGCGGTCTAACGGTGAAGTTGGTCTTGTGGAGACGTCACCCGTGTTCATAGCGTCATTACGAGAGCCTGTTGTAAAAAATAAACAAAAAAAGCTCAATTGAGTTTCGAGCCTTGAGTCCACAGGATCTAGTCGGTGTTTGCAGTCGCAGACCAAGTAGTAATGCCTCGTCTTCATTCCCGTTTCTTCAAAGTCACATTTAACTGGTGGAGGGGGGGGGGGGGTCATTAACGGCGAAAAATTGGAAGTGAAGACACCTCTTTTATGAACTTGAACAGTCGTTAATAGGAAGCGGCAGAAAACCGATGAACGCTGGGCTTGACAGAAGTTAAAGCGAGAGAGAGAGAAATCGGTATATTCAGAAACTTTCCTAGCAAAACTAACTGCAGTCTCGTACATCTAAAAACAAACACTATACTTTCGCATTAAACATTGATCTGAAAAAAGGCACAAACAAGTGGAAAAAGGCACACACAAGTTTAGTGCCGATTGGTTCGGACCTTTAAGGGATAAATATTTCTTCAGCCCAAGCTGACTGCGAATCATATTTGACACTGCAAAACAGATACGTAAGCTACATTTTATTAGAGCTATACTGGAGCGAATCAAATATGATTCGCAGTCAGTTTAGTCAGCTCAGATCGCCCAGACATAGTACCCGTAGTACCCCTCAAGTCAAAGGCGTCACGACTGGGGGGGGGGGGGGGAGGAGGGGGGACGCCCCCCCCTCCAAAAGCCGGCGGCCAGTCTGTAAAAAATACCGAGTCGGCGCGAAGCGCCTCGATTTTTTTCAAAACAGTTGATTTTTTTTCATGAAAACAGTCGGTTTTTCTGAAAATTTCTTAAGTTTTCGTCAAAATAGTGTTTTTTTTTTTTAAATCAGTGGATTTTTCGGAAAATCAGTCGATTTTTTTCTAAAATGTCATTTTATTGTTAAAAACAGTCGTTTTTTCTGCAGAAAAACTCGGTAAAAATTACCAGCCAGTCGGTAAATGCCTCGTCCCTCCCCCAAACATTTTGTGTAGTAACGCCTCTGCCCCAAGTACCCCGTTTTAGCTGTACAGGTGAAGCCAAAACCAGAGTGCGGAAAAACCTCTACCCTCTCTCAACGACCCAACTCAGCAGCGAAAACAGCAGCCGTGTCCCAAATTAAATCGCAGCACCAGCTTTAAATCCAAGCAGATTTTCACGATGAAATTAACAAAACTTGATACTTCAGCAATAATCTTTAGGAGTTTTTCCACAAGTTCGTTTTCCACCTTGAGCGGTTCGAGCCTGAAAAAGACCCTTGCCAAGAAGGGCCGAAATATAGCTCCAATAAGATGTACACTGTAAAAGAAAGTCTTGCAGTATTTGCTACTGGGATTGATCCTGTCTCTAAAAAGATAATTTATCTCCAATTCGGATGAATCTTATCTCAGTAGAGACAAGATTAATCCCAGTAGCAAATATTGCAGTTAACTTTAATCCTTACGGGAGAAACTTTCTGCAGTGTAGCTGACATATCGGTTTTGTAGTGTCAAATATACTTTAGGGAGTGTGAGTAAACTCGTGAAACCATACCAACTTGGTCCCTCGCCAGATTTTATTCGTCATTTAAAAACACAAAATACTCAAAATCAATCAATCAGTTAGCTTTATTTCAGCACAAGTGCCATAAATAACAAAAAAGAAAAACAAAGAAAAAACACTAGAGAACATAAGATTAATACCAAATAGAGATAAGATGAATCCCATTAGCAAATACCGCAATTAACTTTAATCCTTACTCGGAGATACTTTTTACAGTGTAGTCCTCATTATTTCCTTACAATATGCAGGCTGTTGAGGAGCTAAACATCAAGACTCGTAACTGGAAGGACCTTCTAACCGATGAAATCTTCACCAGAAGTGATATCATCACAATCCAAGACCCGCACAACTTAGGCAAGTTCAACATTTCAACATTCCATCACATCAAGAATGAGATTAAGATCGAAAGTGAGGAACTGAAGAGAGCAGCGTACGATCCAAACGCCAGGCTGAAATCGGTAAGGAAATATCACTTCATTTCATTAGCTGCGTTCTTTGCGACGGGAGTTCTCACCGGTGGTCTCCGGTTATTCTTATAAGGCGTTTTTGCGGCCACCGCTGACTGCTCACCTGTCTTATAACCCGTTTTTGAACTAACCGGGTCAGGTTTTATCTCACCGGTGCGGACTAACCAGAACCTGCTCGGGAGCCAGGTTTTACCGAGAAGTTAGCAACTGTTTGTCAGTTGCAAGGTGTTTCGCGCAAAACCCAGAATTTAGGCCGTTTTTGCACTCACCGGTGACTACCTACTGGAGAACCAAAAATCTCGTTACAAGAGAAGAATCGGACACCGGTGAAAAAACACCAGAGACGGCCCGGAGTGCAAAGAAGGCAGGTAATATTTTATATCAGCTATTAGGTAGAGGAGTTGAATAACGGGTGACCAACATCGTGACCTGAGTATCTCTGCAACCAGGTAGACGTTATATCATCTGGGCGTGTCAACCAATAAAAGTTAGAATGGTTCATACATATACCATAAATTAGTCTAGAACTTTGGAATCCAAGATGTATTGTTGGCGCCTCCAGTATGTGCATCACCTTGTCGTCTAGTACGTACTGAGCGCGATAACTCTCGAAGGGAATGAGACATTTTGATGAAACTTGGTGTGAGGGTTCATTGGGTCAAGGGTAAGATCAAGTTCGTAGACGGGCTATGTAGCTCTACATTTAGGGGTGGGGTTTAAAATTAAGGGACAAACAAAATATTTTTAAACAGCTAATGTGACAGTCGATTATGGGGTAATAAGGCATGCTGAGCACGATAGTGAAAATCATTTTCTCGCCAGAAATGTAGTTCGTCCGGAATCTGGCAAAAACCGGAAAGTTGGTTAAAAGTAAAAGTTTTTTTTTGGATTTGATTAAATGGTCGATTTCGAGGTAAGAAGACATGCTGAACATTATGTTGAAAACCATTTTCTCGCCGGACAACTAGTTAGACCGGTATCCGGCCAAAACCGAAAAATTTGTTAAGAGCAAAAGTTCGATTAGATGACAGATTAAGGGGTAAGAAGAGAGGCGAGTCTGAATATGACAATCATTTTTTACTCGGACATATAATTAGTCCGGAATCCGGTTGTAACCGGAATTTTTTTAGGTAAAACTTTTATTCAAAGTTGATTAGATGTTCTTTATATGGATAAGGAGATACGCTGGATTTGTTTCTGAATTTTCTTTTTTTGCTGGACTAGTAGTTCGCTCGGAATTCGGGCGAAACCGGAAGCTTGACAGAAGTAAAGCAGGAAGTCTCGGTCAGTATCGTCAAAATAGATATGGCTTATTTAGGTATATCTGAACTTGGTTTTCTCTGATGATTAGCCTGGCGAAGACTGGTTCTGGCGAAGACAAGACCCGATTGTCTGAATCAAATATTAGATTTTTGGGATCCCATCGACACCTTTGGTCTTGTTTCCCTTTGTTTTCTGTTACTTTGCTGTCGCCATGTGCATTTGGTAGGTTATAAAAAAAAATATATATATGGTATATAAACTTAAACTTACCATAATAAGCAGAGTTGAAAATCTTATCCGCTACTTGCAGTATGACAACATGAAGCTTTCTTATCCTCACTTCTTTGCCTAAAGAACCTGCTCAGGTTTCCGACTACTTAACTCTATCTGCCCCAGTTGCCTGTATGCACTGTAAAAACAACAAGACCAAAACTTTAATTCCTTTAACTTTAATTCCTGAGGCTGTTTTTTTTTTTTTTTTTTTTTTTTTTAAGTGTGTTGAAAATAAGTATATTAACATGTAATTGACTATCCGAAGCTAGCGTGTTTCTTATGCTATTATGGAGAATAAAGGAATTATTATTATAAAGGTTTCGATGGGATCCCAAAAATTCAATATCTGATCCAGACAACTGGGTCTTGTCTTAGCCAGATCCAGTCTTCGCCAGACTCCTTGAACATTTTTACAACTAAAATTCAGAAACAGATTAAGGCCAAATAGCTAATCACCTGAGATAACCAAGTTCAGATTTGGATTCAGCCTGTTGTTTTTACCCCTATAAGTCATATCTGTTTTGACGAAAACTTCCTGCCACTTCTGCCAATTTCCCGGTTCCGGCCGAACTCCAGAACTACTTGTCCGGCGAAAAAAGAAAGCTCAAAGACGAAATCAGGGTATCTTCTTTCCCCAGTAATGAACATCTAATCAACTTCAAATAGAAATTTAGCTTATAACAAATTTTCCGATTCCAGTCGGATTCCGGTCGAACTATATGTCCGGGTAAAATATGATTGTCATACAGGGACTCAGCATCTCTTCTTACCCTAAATCGCTTATCTAATCAACTAGAAATAAAACTTTGACTTCCAACAGATTTCCGGTTTTGGCCGGATTCCGGACGAACTACATGTCCGGGTAGAAAATTGTTTTCACATAAGTGTTCAGCATGTCTTCTTGCCCTAAATCGAACATCTAATCAACTCCAAATAAAACTTTTAATTTTGACAAACTTTCCGGCTTGGGCCGGATTCCGGTCGAAATACTTGTCCGTCGAGAAAATAGTTTTCACCATCGTCTTCAGCATGTCTTCCTACCTCTAAATCGAACATCTAATCAACTTCAAATAAAACTTTTACTTTCAACAAACTTTCCGGTTTGGGCCGGATTCCGGGCGAAATACTTGTCCGTCGAGAAAATAGTTTTCACCATCGTCTTCAGCATGTCTTCCTACCTCTAAATCGAACATCTAATCAACTTCAAATAAAACTTTTACTTTCAACAAACTTTCCGGTTTGGGCCGGATTCCGGGCGAAATACTTGTCCGTCGAGAAAATAGTTTTCACCATCGTCTTCAGCATGTTTTCCGACCCCTAAATCGAACATCTAATCAATTTCAAATAAAACTTTTACTTTCAACAAACTTTCCGGTTTGGGCCGGATTCCGGGCGAAATACTTGTCCGTCGAGAAAATAATTTTCACCATCGTCTTCAGCATGTCTTCATACCCCTAAATCGAACATCTAATCAACTTCAAATAAAACTTTTACTTTCAACAAACTTTCCGGTTTTAGCCGGATTCCGGGCGAACTACTTGTCCGATGACAAAATAGTTTTCACCATCGTGTTCAGCATGTCTTCTTACCCCATAATTGACTATCACATTAGCTGTTTCAAAATATTTTGTTTGTCCCTTAATTTGAATCCCCTCCCCCACCCCTAAATGTAGAGCTACAAAGCCCATCTACGAACTTGACTGGTCCGACGACCCAACGAACCCTCACACCAAGTTTCATCAAAATATCTCGTTCCCTTCGAGAGTTATCGTGCTTACAGACGGACGGACAGACGGACGGACGGACGGACGGAAAGACGGACAACTTTTGCGATGTCATAGGTATCCCTCCACTTACGTTTTGGGATCCCAAAAACAAAAACTTGCAGTGGGATTAATCTTGTCTCTAAAAAGATAATCTTATCTCTAATTATTATTAATCTTATCTTAAAGTAGTAGAAATAGTATTAATCCCAGTAGCAAGTACTGCAGTTAACCTTAATCCTAACTCGGAAAAAGTTTTTACAATGTGTCATTTGCGCATATGTTACTTCTGAGGGTAGATTTGTTTGTTCTTTGGCGGTACTCGTAACTCTGTCCGGCTGACACACCATAAATCGGGGTTCGTTTTGGAATCAGGCACATGTCACATGATAGTGTGAATTGTCACTCAGTTGTGTTTTTGTCACTCTTGTCCTACATAGGACACACAATTCACTCTATGATAGAAAATGTACAGATCATTTTCCAGCAGTAGTTCCGACCAAAAGTGACTATTTTATGTTTTTTCGTGAAAATCAAATCATGATGTGTCAGTTTTACAGGAGTGGTCCCAACCAATAATTACCAGTTCACATTTTCGTTCTCTATAGCTAATGGTCCTAGGGTCGCTGCTATACGAGTGTTTGTCACTTTTTATGGACTTGAGCATACTCAAGTGCTATATAGCTATCGCAATGTCTGTCGGTCTGCCCCGATTTCCCACATAAGCTACGACGTTGAAACTTGGCAGGCGTATTTTTTTATTTGTATTTATGTATTTCTGACCCGCTTTTTGGGATCCCAAAACGTAAGTGGAGGGATACCTATGACATCGCAAAAGTTGTCCGTCTGTCCGTCTGTCCGTCCGTCTGTCCGTCCGTCTGTAAGCACGATAACTCTCGAAGGGAATGAGATATTTTGATAAAACTTGATGTGAGGATTCGTTGGGTCGTCGGACCAGTCAAGTTCGTAGATGGGCTTTGTAGCCCTACATTTAGGGGTGGGGGAGGGGGTTCAAATTAAGGGGCAAACAAAAAATTTTGAAACAGCTAATGTGATAGTCGATTATGGGGTAAGAAGACATGCTGAGCACGATGGTGAAAACTATTTTGTCATCGGACGAGTAGTTCGCCCGGAATCCGGCCAAAACCGGAAAGTTTGTTAAAAGTAAAAGTTTTATTTGAAGTTGATTAAATGTTCGATTTAGGGGTGGGAAGACATGCTGAAGACGATGGTGAAAACTATTTTCTCGACGGACAAGTAGTTCGCCCGGAATCCGGCCAAAACCGGAAAGTTTGTTAAAAGTAAAAGTTTTATTTGAAGTTGATTAGACGTTCATAGGAAGACATGCTGAAGACGATGGTGAAAACCATTTTCTCGACGGACAAGTAGTTCGCCTGGAATCCGGCCGAAACCGGAAAGTTTGTTAAAATTAGAAGTTTTATTTCGAGTTGATTAGATGTTCGATTTAGGGCAAGAAGACATGTTGAACACTTATTAGAAAACAATTTTCCACCCGGACATGTAGTTCGCCCGGAATCCGGCGAAAACCGGAAAGTTGGTTAAAAGTAAAAGTTTAATCTGAAGTTGATTAAATGTTTGATTTATGGGTAAAAAGACATGCCGAAAACGATGGTCAAAGTCATTTTCTCGCTGGACAACTAGTTCGCCCGGAATCCGGCCAAAACCGGAAAATTTGTTAAAAGCAAAAGTTCGATTATATGACAGATTAAGGGGTAAGAAGAGAGGCTAGTCGGTTTATGAGAATGGTTTTTTACCCGGACATATAATTATTCCGGAATCCGGTTGTAACCGTATTTTTTGTTAAGTCAAACTTTTATTAAAAGTTGATTATAGATGTTCTTTATAGGGATAAGGAGATACGCTGGTTTTGTTTCTGTATTTTTTTTTTTGCTGGACTAGTAGTTCGCTCGGAAATCGGCAGGAAGTCTCGGTCAGTATCGTCAAAATAGATATGGCTTATAGAGGTATATCCAAACTTGGTTTTCTCTGATGATTAGCCTGTCCAAGACTGGATCTGGCGAAGACAAGACTCGATTGTCTGAATCAAATATTAGATTTTTGGGATCCCATCGACACCTTTGGTCTTGTTGGTTACAGCAGAATAGAAAACAAAGGAAAAGATACATATGTCTGCGTTCTTTACATACGCTTTAAAACTCTCTAAATACAATTAAAATTTTGACACAATGTCATGTAGGCTAGAGTAAACAAGAGCTACGAGCTCATATGGCACTTGTTAAGAGTAGGCGGTACAAGAAAGTAGATGAGAACGTCACAAAACACACCCGCCATAAAAAATGCGGTTCGGAAATAGAAATAGGATATTTAGGTTCACTCAATTCTGAGCAGTTGCGGCATCGTCTCGGATTATCTACCTTGGCCGAATCCGGCCCGGACGCCAAATAACAAATCTAGGTCGCATAAACTCGGCACTGTCGAACTTGCATCTCATTCGGTCCATCCGTTTGGTATGTCAAAAGTTCCCCCCCCTCCCAATTCCCCCAACCGTGGTCGCATATAGTTTGAAAGCATGTTTTACATGTCTAGGTCATCGATTCCTATCACCCATTAAGTTTCAGTCGAATCAGACCACTCGTTAGCAATTTCCATATTTCCCCTTCCATCACTCCACCAAAAATGCTCGGATCTAGGAACGGAAGTTTCCGGGAGTATGTTGTGTCAGGTTCATAAGTCAATTAAATCGGGTCACAAATATGCCTGCACAGTTTTGCTGTCTTAGTACAGGAACTATTCTAACTCGCCACTACCGGAATTCAAGGAAACCCCCTCCAACTCCCCCGACAGAGTCCGAAACCATTGACTCTGTCAATTTCGTATCTAGGCCTAATCCTTGTTCTTTCCATTAAGTTCCGCCGCAATCCCTCTGTCTTAAGCGTTTCTTGAGTTTTCCGATCCCCCCCATCCCCCCACAGGGATCGGACCCGGCCCGGAGTTGACACTTTCATTCAAATCCGATCACCCGGTCAAAAGTTATGCATGCAACTAAATTCCGGACTCCCCATCCTTCCACTCCCCCAACGATGGTCGGATCGGGGAAACGACTATTCTCAAGTCAATCTGTTCGGATCCCTCACAAATCTGCCAAGTTTCATCGTCCTAGCACATCAGGAAGTATGCCGAACTCGCGGGATCGCTAGAAGTCCTGACCCCCCCTCACAACTCCCCCACAGTGCCCGGATCCGGTCCGGTTATGTCAGTGACGTATCTAGGACTTGTGCTTGTTCTTCCCACCAAGTTGCATCCCGATCCCTCCACTCTAAGTGTTTTTCAAGATTTCCGGTTCCCTCCTCCAACTCCCCCCAGTGTCATCGGATCCGGACCAGACCATCCTAAATATCAACTTTCATCAAGATCCGATCACCCGTTCGCAAGTTAAAAATACCTAAATTTTCGGCTCACCCCTCCCTCCACTCCCCTCCAGATGGTCGGATCGGGGAAGTGACTACTCCTATTTAATCTAGTCGGGTCCCTGACATGCCTGCCAATGTTCGTCGTCCTAGCACATCATGAAGCACCGAACTCGATGGATCACTAGAAATTCGGACCCCCCCCCCCAAACTTCCCCAAAGTGAGCGGATCCGTTCCGGTTATGTGAGTCACGTATCTAGTATTTTTGCTTGTTCTTTCACCAAGTTTCATCCGGATCTCTCCACTCTAAGCGTTTTCCAAGATTTCCGGTTTTCCGCTCCAACTCCCTCCCATGTCACCGGATCTGGTCTGGATAAAATGGAAAGTCTGAGACACGAGTCCGTTTTCCCCCTCCAACTCCCTCCCATGTCCCCGGATCTGGTCTGGATTTAAAATGGAAAGTCTGAAACACGAGATCCTTCCATATCCCAAGTTTCATCAAGATCCGATCACCCGTTCGTAAGCTAAAAGGAAGCGACTGTTTCTAACTTAATCTGATCCGATCCCTGATACGCCTGTCAAGTTTCATCGTCCTACCTTATCTGGAAGTGCCCGAGCCAGCAAAACCGGGACCGACGGACTGACTGACGGACAGAAATTACAGTCGCTATATAGCACTTGGCCGAAGGGCAAGTGCCATAAAAACGGGCTAATAATGTCGTTGGCTGGCAGGCCAGGATGTTGGTTGAGGGTGAGCAGACTTGAATGCGAACGAAGAAGTGTATTGATCTTATCCTTTACATTGAAATTCGAAACCAGTTTACGATTACGGAAGGATTTTAGAAGATACGTCACAAATTTACAATACTTAAAGAAAAACTTCTCAAACTTTCAAAAAAAAATTTCCTGAGGATACAGTTTTTCCGGAACAATTTTGAATGTATGGGCACTATCCAACCTGCGTGAATATTTACCTCTATTTGGCCCGTAACCAAACCGAATGGAAAACAACATGTTAAAAATAATGTGGATTTGAAGGCTCAGCCATTTCAGCGACTGGCCGAAAAAAATAGAAAAAGAACCAATTGCAACAGAAGGAAGCTCAGACTTTGGTGTACGGCCGAAACAAATATATTCACATTTTGACAGATTTATCTCAAGTTCAGTGTCCGAGAGTTTGTGAGCTAAATTTTTCAGATTTTTTAGACTGTGTAGATTTTGTACGGCTGACTAAGAGGATATCATCAGCATACGCAATGTAGCTGGTGGAAATCTCCTTGAACAGATATAAAGGAAGAGGAGAGTCCAAGCAATCAGAAATCTCAGACTTGAATAGAAATGGCGACAACACTCCACCTACTACGCTGAGCGTTCCAACCTTCTCGAAATAGTAACTAATAGCGGGATAACTACGCATCTCTGTAACGTGATTGGTTGGATTCGGCGTGGCATGATAGTCTGCTGGAAATTAGAAAAATCGTTCCAGCCTTGATGGCAAAAAGCCAGAATTCGCGACACCATGCGTAGTAACTACGGTAAGTAGGGTGGAACACGCTCAAGGAGTACTCAAATCGAACGCAGCTATAGGCACTAAAATTGGTATTGACTAAACTTTAGCCGATTATCTACAGCCTGTGACGTTTTCATGACGTCATGAAAGAGGTAGGAAAATTGGTTTAAATTAATGTTCCAGAATGTATATTTGTATCTATATATATAGAGCCGAGCGGCCAGCGAGACGCCGGACGTGTTTACATTTATAAACCGTTCTAGGGGCAATCAAATCCGTTGGTAAATAGAAAATATAGACTGTTAGATAGATAGATAGACATCGCTCTTATTCTTTTCGAACTATCGTGGTGCAGTCCAATTTGTCGAAATCGTCATATATACATGTAGACACTCATATATAAATATGTCAACGTCATATATAAAAGTAAACACTAAATAAGATTACAAATTTTAACGGAAGACGGTACAAACGTCTTTTTATACCGTACATGGCCACATTTTACATAATAATAATAATAATATAACTGCAGTAAAAAAGGCTTTCGCCTCTGTTAATTTCTCGGGACACTGTGTACACTAAATTCAATTTCAGCCAGGTGTCGATCCACGCCTGCTTTAAACTGATTGATATTTTCGGCATTTACGACATTTTCGGGGAGATTATTCCAGTATTCCACTATCCGGTTTTTGAAGCTCCATTTTCCAATGTCTTTTCGGAATTTCTCACCACGAATTTTCAAGCTGTGTCCTCTGAGACCGTTATGATTGAAAGTGAGGACATCATCAGGCCTTATGTTATCATAGTAACTATGACAAATCTTAAAAGTTTCAATCAAATCACCTCGGAGGAATCTATAAGATAAACTGGGTAATCGTAATTTTTTAAGTCGATGTTCATAAGGCAGATGGCGAATGGCTGGCACTGTTTTTGTTGCTCGTCTCTGAACTTGCTCAATGGCGATGATGTCCTTGTTATAGAAAGGCCTCGTTGTTACGTGGCCATATTCAATTAGGGGACGAGCTAGAGCCTTAAATAAAGTAGGAAACAGGGAATTGTCCTTGAATGTAAATGTCCTTCTCATAAGATTTACAATTCTGGTAGTTTTCTTGATGATAGTTTCGTAATGTGTTGAAAATTTTAGATCTGTATCCATAACTACCCCGAGGTCACGCTCAGAGGTGGTTATCGAAATCGTCCTTCCGTCCAAGGTGTAACGATGGTCAAGGGTAGTAGGGCCAAGACGAAGGTGATGACATTTATCGGTATTGACCTCCATGGCCCATTGAGTCATCCACTGGCAGATCTTGTCAAGGTCTTTTTGAAGAGACTCGGCATCGTGCAATCCCATTATACCTCTGTATAGCTTAGTGTCATCAGCGTATAGCAGAACCGGAGAGATGATATCTTCAGTTAAGTCATTTATATAAATGTTGAAGAGAAGGGGACCGAGAACACTTCCTTGTGGTACGCCGCTAAGAACATTCACCTCCGTGGTGCTAAGCTGGCCATCCACTCGTACTCGCTGTGTTCTGGAGGTTAAGAAATCCTCTATCCAAGCTAAATTTTGTCCGATCACACCCAAGCGTTTCAGTTTCAAAAGGAGCCTTTTGTGCGGTACTTTATCAAAGGCTTTTCGTAAGTCAATATAGAGAACATCCACCTGTATCCCCGCGTCGATCATTGCTCTCCAGGCTTCACTGGCCAGTAGAAGCTGAGCTTCTGCAGATCTCCTACGCATGAATCCAAACTGGCTTTTGGAAATGTCAGTCAGATGTCGGCTGAGGTGATCCGCAAGGAGGGACTCAAAAATTTTGCAAGGGATGCTTGTCAAACTTACTGGTCTATAGTTTGATGGGATTTGCCTGGAACCGTTTTTGAATATGGGAGAAACGATGGCTTTTTTCCAAAGTGAAGGTAGCTTTCCGCTTGCGTATGATTTTTTGAAGATCTCGTAAAGCGGCAGTTGGATTTCAGATGCCAGTTCACGCAAGACCCTAGGATGAATGTTGTCGGGTCCTGGGGATTTATGAGGGTCTAAATTTTTTAGTTTGATATAAACGTCATTTACCGAAAAATCAAGGTCTGGAATTGGTGCTTTTTCATTGTCAGACGAAAACTCCTCAGTTGTTTCAGGTTCCCTTGTGAAAGCTGATTCAAATTGTCGGTTTAGAAGGTTGGCTTTTTCCTCCGCATTACTTGTTGTTTTGCCTGAGTCTGGGTCTCGAAGTTCCGACACTCCGTGGTTAAGCTTACGCTTGGAGTTTACAAATTTCCAGAAGGCTTTAGGATTTGTTTTGGACTGCTCCGCGACACGTTGCTCCCTTAAAGTCTGTTGGTGTCTCGTTTCTTTACGGACCTTGTTTCTCAGTCTGACAAATTTCTTTCTGTCTTCTTGGCTTCCAGATATTCTTGAATTCTTCCACGCTTCTTGTTTCGCTTTTATCAAGTTTACGGTCGTTCTAGGTAAGGTCGGACGTTTGTATTTTTGGTAAACTGGAATATACTTCTCCACTAGATCCTGAAGAGCTACCGTGAAACTTTCATACATATGTTCACTTGATTCAGGATTTGCGAACGTCTCTGACCAATCGATATTTGCGGCAGCATTTCGCATCGCCCTGTAATCCCCCTTGGCGTAGTTTTTCCGATTTCGATAATATTCTTCATTTTTCACGGTGACGTCAACTTCAAACATGATCGTCGCGTGATCTGATTTTCCAACTGGAGATCCTACCTCGAGCGACTTTATGACATCGGTATCTGTTACAAGCAACAGATCAAGCAGGGAAGGTTCATCTGATCCACGTATTCGAGTAGGCTGATCGACAAGCTGTTCAAGGAAGTTGTCATGTATTGTTCTGAGGAACAATTTTTGCGACGTCGAACCACTATCTTCCTGTTGATGAGACATTTTCCAGTTAATTTCTCGGTAATTGAAATCTCCTACTATGATTGTGGTCGCTCTGTTTTTCCTGCATTTTTTGTTGATCTCGTCGAAAAGAAACTGGTCATTTTCCAAAGTGCTGTGTGGGCTTCTGTAAAATATCCCTAAGTTCAGGGGCCTACCATCGGTAATATGCAATGATAGCCATACACACTCTTGACTAGTGGTAGATTCAGAGGTGACTGTTAGGCTGCTTCTGACGTAGATTATTATTCCTCTACCTTTGTCGTTCTCAATGTTTGTTTCGTGTGTCTTGTAGCCGTCAAAGGACAGCTCTGACAGCGCAGGTAGGAAGCGACAATTTTTTGGCTTGGCTTCGACTATGGCAACAACGTCGGGATCAGTGATTGCGATTAGGATTTTTGTTTCATCAAGTTTGTTGAGGAGCGAATCTGCGTTAAAGTAAAGGCATTTCAGCGCTTTCGGAGGTTCTTTGGAGTCCAAGGTTGTTCTCATACATCTGTTACTTCCTGAAGTAGAGCTTCCTGATTTTGTTGATGGAATTTCTTTTGGTTGAGAGTGGCTTTGTGCTTCGATATTCACCCATGATCGCGTCTGGTTTGGATTTAGACGACCGTCTCCCACCTTATTTGGTGGCGATCTCGATCGTTTTCTGCGAAAGGTCCTCGAGTGGTCGCTGTGAGAAACTCGTGTCTCGGTTTTGGTTGAGTCTGAACTGCCGGTGGCCAGAAGGAGTGGGCTCGTTGAGCTTCTTGCCCGGTTCGATGCATGGGTCTCCAAAAGTTGTTTATTTGTGCAATTGGCTGTTGAGCTCTCGTGTTCTCTCTGTTGGGAATCATCGTGGTTCCGAAGGGTTCGTTCGTTGGTGAAGGTTGGAAGGATGTTGCTTTGGGCCGGAATCGATGCAGGTAGTTTTGGGACCGTCCAAGATCGATATCTAGCAGTGGTGTCGGTAGTATCCGCCCAGGGCTTCTTCTGATGTGCTGTACTGCTGGTCTGGGTTCCTGGTTCCATTGACGGTGTTGTTGTGGCTGAGCCGACGAACTCGGCGGAGGGTCGCGGTGGAGACCCAAGAAGTTTTTTGAACTTCGCTGGTTGGAAGAACGGTCGAGTGTGCGGCTAACTATTTTGCTCGGATGAATATCGGGGCACAGAGGGTTGAAGCACAGTCCGTGCGAGTATTTCGGACAAATGCGTGTATGCGGGGCGTTGCAAAGCTGCTTGCCGCAGATGTTGGAGTTTTGGGATCACCACTGAGTCCGCTCTTGCAGGTCGTTCGCGAGCAGTATTGAACGGTGGCGGAAGTATATACTTATAGATAGGGTGCTCAAGCATTTTCTTCTGGAAGCCATGCACAGTTTCAACCTACGGGACTCGTGTGACGTCACGACCCGTAGGTAATCGACTAAAATTTAGTCAACCCTGATAGGGACCAGAAAACCATCGTCAACTGCTGTTGGTTTTAGGTGACAGCGGAAGCTCGAGCCACAATGGAAGAACTAAATCGAGACTACAAAGCGCCAGAGAAGACAGAAGAAGAAAAGAAACTCTTGGATCAATTCAATTCGGCTCATTACTCGACGGGAATGGTGGCTGCTGGCTTCACGTCAACTGCGATGGACCCGCGAACTGCGCACGAAGCGGCAAGGATAGAGGACGAGGTGGTCAGATATCAGTATGTTAAAAAGAAAGGTTAGTCGCGGGTTCTTGTTTCCCACTTATCGGTGTTCAGGTTCTTTAATTTCTAAAACACTTCGTGACAATATATTTTGATCACTGGATGCCGGCAGGGATACGAGCTCGTTAGCTCGGCCCCATTTTAAACACTGACTATATGTAAATAATATAAATGAGTCGTTCCTCTGAAAATACGCACACAGAGAAAAAAAGACTCGTTCCATTCCGTATACTTACACACGCCGTATCAAAGTGAATACTTCAGTTTTTTTACGGAAGGTAACAGCGGAATGCTGTTCTTCTCCGTCTTGAGTTGGTAGTAGTCAGGTCGGTACCTTGTCCGTTTCTTTCGGGATCGACTAAAAAGAGGCACGACACGGCACTATACAGTGTAGGAAACACGAGCACTAAAAAGAGGCACGAAAATTAAAAGGACCCTTTCAGGCTTCAGCGTGAGGGACATAGGAACAACGCTGTGACGTGCCTTCTTTTAGGCTCTGGAGTTACGACCTCTCACTTCCCTGTTTACTTTTACTGCTTGCTAGTCTATTTTTATGGCACTTGCCTTCGGCCAAGTGCCATATAGCGATCGCAATTTCTGTCCGTCCGTCGGTCGGTCCGGGTTTTGCTAGTTTGGTTACTTCCACATAAGCTAGGGAGATGAAACTTGGCAGGCATATCAGGGACCCCAAATGATTAAGTTAGAAATAGTCACTTCCCTGGTCCGAGCATCGTTGGGGGAGTGGAGGGAGGGGGAATCCAGAATCTTGAGGTATTTATAAATTCTGAACGGGTGATTGGATCTGAATGAAACTTTATATTTGGAAAGACCTCGTGACTCAGACGACCCACTTCAAATCCGAACCGGATTTGGGGAGAGTTGGAGGGGGGAGCCTGAAATCTTGGGAAACGCTTAGAGTGGAGGGATCGGGATGAAACTTGGTGGGAAGAACAAGCGCAAGTCCTAGACACACCATTGACATAACCGGACCAGATTCGGGCACTGTGGGGGGAGTTGGGGGGGGGGGATTCTGGTGATCCAGCGAGTTTGGTACTTCATGATGTAATAAGATGATGAAACTCGGCAGGAATATGAGAGATCCGAATAGACCGACTTGAGAATAGTCGTTGGACGATTAGAACATCGGTGGGGGGGGAGTGGAGGGATGGGGAATCTGGAATATAGTGGCATTTATAACTTTTGAACGGGTTATTGTCTCAGATGTTCCATATCAAGTGCGGACCGGATCCGATACTTGGGGGGGGGGGGGGGGAGTTGAAGGATTTATTCAAACAATGTTTACACGGATACGTCAGCTCTGATTTTTCATCAGCGATATTTCGGCCCTTCTTGGCAAGGGTCCTCGTCAGGCTGTCAATCTTCTTGTTCAACTTCGGGGAAGGAAACAAACCTGTAACTTTACAGGTTTGTTTCCTTCCCCGAAGTTGAACAAGAAGATTGACAGCCTGACGAGGACCCTTGCCAAGAAGGGCCGAAATATCGCTGATGAAAAATCAGAGCTGACGTATCCGTGTAAACATTGTTTGAATAAATGTTTCAAAGTCAGCTTGGGCTCAAAGAATATTTAGGAGTTGAAGGGGTCACCGGTATTTTTGTAAAACGGTTAGTGTCGAGGGATGGGGATGGAATTTGGTGGGAAGAACAAGCATAAGCATTAGGTACGTTCTTGACGGAACCAGATCATGTTGGGGCTCTTTGGGGGGAGCTGGAGTGGATTTCCAGGAATTCCGGTGATCGCGATTCGCGAAGGACGATAAAACTAGGCAGGCATGTTAGTGACCCGACCAGATAGACTTAAGGATCCGACACAGGAAGCCTTAGGAAGATTTCCGGTCCTGAGTCCAACCATTTTTCGGTGAGTAGAGGGAGAGGGGAATCAGGAAATTACTGACTTTCGTAGGTTGCGAAAAAATGGTCCGACTCAAGTGAAACTTTATGGGTGATAAGAACTGATGACCTAGATATGCAAAGCTTGTCTACGAACCCATGCGGCCATGGCTGGGGGAGTCGGGGGGGGGGGGGTCCGAAAACTTTGTGACCAAAACCAAACGGATGGGCAGAATGGAATGCAACTTGGACAGTACCAAGTTTATGCGGCCTAGATTTGTCATTTGGCGTCCCAACCGGATCCGACCAAGGTAGGAGGAGGATGGAATGGGAACCGGAAATTTGCAGATATGCTCCGATTCGAGTTCACTTGATGGACGGGAAGAAGAGATGTTACGATGTGTCCGAGTCGTATTCGTCCACAGCAGGGGGGAGTCCCGAAAATGCTGTGGCTCGCATAGCGGTTAAACGAGTGAAATGATTGGAATGAAACATGGAAAGTAGACAGATTGTCTGCCTTACACGACATATTTTAGGGTCTGGACCGGATTCGAGCACGGTGGGGAGGGGTATCGGAATTCCCGGAAAAATGCTGAGATTCACTTTCTCGCTTCTCACATCACCTACTCGCAACAAGTGCCATATGAGCTCGTAACTCTTGTTATTACTCGTGCTTCCTGCGCCATGCCGTGCCTTTTTTTAGTCGATCCCGTTTTTTTTTCTGACTTCAGTTCTGTTCAGTTGAATTTAAAAATATAGAACGGACAAGCCGACGTTTTGGTTTCATAACAAATCTACACATGTATATTCAACTTTGCGGCATTTATACCGATGTCATATCACAAATATGGTCAATAACGTAATACAACTAATAAACTGTAAATCATGTAAAATGAACGTTCAAATGCGCACCGAGTTGTATAAATGGTCAAACGAGGGAACGAAACTCTGAGCAGACCTTGTTCGCAAAGCTACCACGGCTCTAAACGTGGCACAGGCTCGGCAGATTGACGAGGAAGACAAATTCGGGAGGGGGACAAGATCAGTGGGGAGGATATCGCGGTTCTCGACTTTTTTTTTTTTTTTTTTTTATCCTGTAGCATCTTTTATAATTTAATTTATTTTATTTAAAATAAAACTAAGAAATTACATTTGGTACTTTTTGTAGCTGCTCCTCCTTCCCACATTGCCGTTAGTTTCAGTCTGTTTTTAGCCACTTTAACTATTCACATGAACTAACTTCTAAAAATAAACATATCTTTCCTCCTAACAGTTGGAAGTTTATTCTCTCATTTTAACATTTTTAAAATAATTTTGTATCACATGTCCTCGAAACAACTGTATCTAAAATTTTTGAATTTTATACCATTTAAAATCATTTCTGTGACTATTACACTGTTTCTTTAGTACCGATTCGATGTCGGGATCGACTGAAAAGAGGCACGGCACGGCACGAAATAGTGTAGTTCAGGTGTTGGAGTGAGGGCAGCAACAACGTTCAAACGTGCCTTCTTTTAGGCTCTGGAGTTACGAACTCTCACTTACTTGTCTACTTTATAACTTGCTAATCTCTTTTTTCTTACTCGTGCCTTCTGCGCCATGCCTTGCCGTGCCGTGCCGTGCCTCTTTTTAGTTGATCCTTTCGATGTCCCCAAGTAAGACGCTCGTTTCAAGCTTTATTTTTCCTTTTCAGCATACTTGAGATTGCTCACCAACCAGGGACCCTTAAATCTGGAGCTGTTCTCTGACCAAGTTCCGAAGACATGCGAGAATTTTCTGAAGCTATGCGAACGTGGTTACTACACTGGAACCAAATTTCATCGATCGATAAAACATTTTATGGTGAGTTCTTGCCGATGGCCGAATGGAGGCTTTTGGTAGCATGTTAACCCCGCGAAATTTTCATTTGGTGCCACCATTGAACTGGGAGTCAGTAGTGAGGCATATTCAGAGATGCCTTAGCGATGGAATCTGTCCGCCAGGTCAGAGACCTAATATGGTAGAGTAGTCTAGAGCTGATCTTCGGTCGCATGGAGGACACTGTAAAAAGTTTCTCCGAGAAGGAATAAAGTTAATTGCAGTATAGAAGAATGATGCAGTATAAATAGAGAAAGAAAAAAAAGAGAAGAAACTGCAGTATAAAAACAAGAGCTGAAAGCTCAAATGGAACTTGCAAGGCCGGGTCAGATGAAAGTGATGGTCAAAAGTTACATCCGTCTAGACCAGTATGGCGAAGGATTTCTTGAAACTATAAAGTGTAAAAACATAGGCTAGGTATAGCCGTCTTTTAGCTGTCTGGTCAAGAGACGCAACTGGACCGTTTTTTTTTTATTATGAGTGAGTGAAACAGGTACGGTGCAGGTTCAAAACCTTGTGATATTTCGAGTTCATTGATCGATTGACAAAACCCCGTTACAACCCCCCCCCCCCCCCAACAAAAACCCTATACAGCTAACCTATTTGACATATAACTAATTATATAAATAAATATTGATAATTCTATGACTCACCATAAGACGGGAACCTGCCCCACAAACCCACCTCATATGGTACTTGCAAGGATTGGTAAAAGGATGAAAGTAGGAATTTGCCAATTCGTGGGTTTGTTGTAATCATTTGTAAGCAAAAGCCCTGAGATAGGAATAAGGATGGACCCTTGGAAAGTATGAGAATGTATCGTTTGGTAAAAAAGTATTTTTTTGTTTAACATGTCTGTGATGATGCGCACTTTAAGAGTGCTAGAAATTCATCTGGAATCAAAACCCTTGAGGCAAAATTGATCCTGGGCCCTTTAGGATCATGCCATGAATATATATGGTTTGGTCAAAAGTATTTTTTTTACTCTTCGGTTAGGATGCCCACTTTAAGGGTGCTGGAAAGTCATTTCTGATCAAAACCCTTAAGGCAAAAATGATCAGAGGCGTCACGACTGGGGGGGAGGGGGGGGACGCCCCCCCCCCCCAAAGCCGTCGGCCAGTTGCTAAAAAATACCGAGGCGGCGCGAAGCGCCGCGATTTTTCGTCACAGCAGTTGATTTTTTTTTCATGAAAAAGTCGTTTTTTCTGAAAATTGGTTGATTTTTCGTCAAAATAGTCGGTTTTTCTGAAAATCAGTCGATTTTTTTCAAAAATGTCATTTTATTGTTGAAAACAGTAGTTTTTTCTGCAGAAAAAGTCGGTAAAAATTACCAGCCAGTTGGTAAATGCCTCGTCCCCCCCCCCCAAACTTTGGCTAGTAACGCCTCTGAAAATGATCACGGGCTCATGAGGATCATGAAAATGTAGATCTTGCTTAAAAGTATTTTTTGTACTTTGCGGTAGGCATGGGCACTGTTCCTGTTTTCTGTTTCTGTTTCTGTTTTTTTTTCTCCTGTTTTACTGTTTACTGTTTTCTGTTTCAGGGACCCAAAATAAACAGAACAGCTGTTTTGAAGCCAGCTGTTTTTTTTCTCACCTGTTCTGTTCCGTTTTGGTGTACCCTGTTTTGCCCTGTTCCTGTTTTTTTCACCTGTTTAAACAGCCAAATCTGTTTTTGGGGGCAACCCGCCTTATCAATACAACAAATCTTTTAACTCAAGATTTGCATCATTTCGAAATGCCACATTCCAAAAGAGGCCAATTTGTCAACCTTACCAGTGACCCACGCGAAATGTGGATGCGATGACGGCTATCAAAAATATTGAGCAAGAATCAAGCAATAGTAGGAACAACAGCAAAAAATGGGAACTTCAGAGACTGTAAATATTTAGTCAGCTGAAGCTGACGGCGAATTGCATTTGACTGAGCTAAATGGATACGTAGTCAGCTAAGTCTTAGACTACTGTTGCAGCTTTCCGCCGACCCTTCGTGGCAGCAGCCGTCTTCGGGTCCAATATGAAAAAGTGCACAAGCGCTCAAACGTAATGTGTAAAACTTAAACGTATATCATATCAGAGATGGACGAATATGATCATGGCCGAATCCAGGGCTAGGTACGAATCCTAATCCACCATTTCATGATGAGAATTCGAATCCGAAATTGAATCGGATTCGAATCCGACCTTAACAAAAATTAAATCATGTTCATAGGTTATAGCTTAAAAATCAGAGGTGACAAAAAACACGATATTGCAGGTAATCAGATAATGTGATGGATTACTTAACATATTTGGTGGTGGACACCAAACAAATTTGATTGTCTAAAGCCTACTGCGTAAAAATTGGGAAAACGGAAACTAAGGATGTAGAATAGAAATTTGAGCGGATTCGTAAGATTGAGGGTTTGGAATCCGAGTCCGAAACCGAATCCAGCCTGAGAAGCAGAAAATTCGAATCTGGCCAAAAGGACGAATCCTGGATTCAAATCTGAATCCGGATTCGGATTCGCCTAGCTCTGTATCATATATTGTGTAAGAAGAGCCCAATAACCATTCGCCCTTGACTTTTAATTCATTGGTCAATATGGGCCCAGTTACCAGCGTTTGGAGGTGGGGGGGGGGGGAGTCCGAAAGATACATCTAGATGGGTCTTTGGGTGGGTCCAAAGACCCATCTGGACAATGATGTTCACGCATTCCAAATTTCCACCTTAGTACCAGGCATGCTTAGCAAGTTTGCGAATTTGGTCAGGCAATTTTGAAAAGCCAACTAATTTTTGTGTCATTTCATTAAACATACTGAATTTTTGGGATTCTACAAAGGAATTTTATATTTTCCACTATCTGCTCTAGTTATGACGTTCAGAATATGTGCGGCCGTCCCCACAACGCAAATTCTACTATGACTCGGGAAATTTTTAATCTAAATACGAAGGCTGCTTTTCGTTGGGCAGTGGTGAGATTGGTGAAGATTGCTTAGTGCCGGAACAAAAGAAAAATCGTAAATCTTTCTCGTAAGGGGTGCAACAAAAATACAAGCGCATAGAGGTACCACAAATCTCACGGAAATTCCACTATTTGAAAAACAGTTATTCGTGAATAGTGGAACAACGAAGTAACGCATTTTCAGCGGCTCTTCAAGCTGTCTTAAGTGAATAAGTGATGGATAACTAGATTGTCCTATCCCAGCCTTTTTAGGTTAAACTTTAAAGGAAACATTAGTCACTGGGGGAATTGTAACCAATTGCTCTTGAACCAAGAGTGTATCGGGGGTTGAATCCCAAAAGTGATAACTAGACCCCAAGGCCCACAAGTACACCAAGTTTCAAATTAGTATCTGTCATGGTTCTCGAGATAAGAATGCCAAAATAAAACGGCGAAAACCGAGAACGGAAAACCGGCTATCGCGGCAGCAAGAGTGGAGTGTTCATAAATGAACTTTCCACTAAAACCGAACATGTGATCACCAAGAAGGGTTCACATGACGTATTATCTGTTCAGCGAAGTTAAATGTGATTTCAAAAGACTAGTACTTTCAACTTCAAAAAGGCTAGAAAGGCTGAAACTAGCTTCGCGACATCACAACATCCGCATCGGTTCATGATGTAAACAAACGATAACTGGAATTCCTGACAGTATTTTTGGCACACCTTCAGTTCTATACGGAAAAGTTGAGATTTTTTCAACTTGATGATGAAAGTTTAACTCCGTGTCACGGATTTTCGCAGAATAGTAGACTCACATTCAGCCGAGAAATCCGCGCGTTTTGAGCCTTGTATGACCATGCTCAAAAGAAACCACCGAGGAAAAGCTATTCGGTATTCTGATTGAACATGGATCCCTCGCGACCCTCCCCTCACAAAAAAAATGACCATCATCACCAACCACTGTCACGAAGTGAAGCTTGCTTTACTTTGAGTTTGTATTATCCGTAAACTTTTAGTTTATTACCGATCACTATGAAAAACAATCCAAGTGGAAAGGTAGGCTATGCGAAAATTTGTTGTTAAGACAAACGAAACTTCCATGGCTAATTTTCCATCGGGAAAAAGTGTAATTCATTGATAAAGGGAGCTGGAATTCTGGACCAAGATATTTGTTGTTCTATGAAATGAAGAAAGGCATCTGTGCGGTGCAAGGAAGAACTATTTAAGATACTTCATGGTACAGGGCAAACTATAGGTGAACTCTGCCATAAACATAATAAAAAAATACGGGAAATCAAATAATAAAAAAACCTGTTTTAAACAGCTGGTTCTGTTTTTTTTCGCCTGTTTAACAGCTGTTTCTGTTTTCGAAGTCATCATTTCTGTTAAAACAGAACAGGACCTGTTTTCAAGTTTCCTGTTTTCTTTCTGTTTCTGTTCTTATGTGACCTGTTTCTGCCTGTTCCTGTTTGAATACAAAAACAGAACAGTGCCCATGGCTACTTTGCGGTGAAGATGAGTAATTTTAGGGATGGTCGGATTTGTGAACTGACAATTTTCAAGCTAATCTTGTCAAGTCTCTAATGTTCAAGCCAAGTCTCGTCGTCCTAGCACATCTGGAAGTACCTTAAATCGCCATCACTGGAATTCTGGACCATCCTCCAACTCCCCCCAGAGTGCCTGAATCCGGTCCAGTTCTGTTACTGATGTATCGAAGGCTTACCTTTGTTCTTCTCACCAAGTGTCATCCCAATCTCCACACTCTAAACGTGTCACAAAATTTCCGACTCCTCCACATTGATCGGATCCTGAAATGGGACATCTGAGACACGAGTTCTTTCAGAATATCTAGTTTCATTAAGATCCGATCACCCGTTCAAAAGTTGGACATTTCTCAAGATTCCGGATTCCCCCTGGCTGCACTCCCCCCACGAGGGTCAAATCGGCACACGACTGTTCTTAAGTTAAAATTGTCGAGTCCCTGATATGCCTGCCAAGTTATCATCGTCCTAGCACATGTGTAAGCATCTTAACTCGGGATTACAGGAATTCCGGAACCCACCCTTGAACTCCCCCCACAGTGCTCGGATCCAGTCCGGT
This sequence comes from Branchinecta lynchi, assembly GCA_023053575.1. Taxonomy (NCBI): domain Eukaryota; kingdom Metazoa; phylum Arthropoda; class Branchiopoda; order Anostraca; family Branchinectidae; genus Branchinecta; species Branchinecta lynchi. The sequence goes on along the minus strand of JAKZAP010000021.1, from coordinate 17,800,651 downwards.
CTTGTCAACTGTTTATCTGGGGCTTGTGCTTGTTCTTCCCACCAAGTTTCATCCCGATCCGTCCACTCTGAACATGTCACACTATTTCCGGTCCCCCCCCCCCCCTAAGTCACCGGATCCATTCAGTACTTGTAGTGTGACATCTGAGACAGGAGGTCTTTCCAAATGTCAAGTTTCATTAAGACCCGAAGCCCCGTTCAAAAGTAAAATATACGTTAACATTCCGGATTCCCCCTCCCTCCACTCCCCCCGCGGTGATCTGGTTGGGTCGCTAAGATGCCTGCCAAGCTCCATCGTCCTAGAACTTCTGGGAGTACCCTAACTCGAGATGAGTGGCCTGAACGACCGACCAACCGAAAAGTGATCGGTATATGGCACTTGAGCGAAGCTTCAAGTGCCATAAAAACAATGCGCAAGTGAGGGTAACCGATCGGCCGTTGCTCTAGCTCCCCTGGTATCTGATCGTGTTAAGAATACCAATTTTTTTGTCTTGTAGGAATTTCTCGTCCAAGGAGACGGTATGTTGCATACTTTAAATAAGCCCGTTTAACGGTATGTTGCATACTTTAAACGGTATGTTGCATACTTTAAATAAGCTCGTTTTCATTTGCTGGGGCGCATCAATGGAGCTTACGCCTGTATCTTTTCGGGAAAGTTGCGATTTAACGTCGGGAATCGATCCAATCCTTCAGCCACCACTGACAAAATCAAGTCAACGCTACACAAAGTCGTTCCTGACATATTTCATCCGTCACCACAACCTCGAAATAGAAGGAAAAGAAGACTATGAAGCATTTGCACGAAATGAATTAATTGTATATATTAAGTGTTATTTGACGCGGATAAATTGCTGACCTCCCAGGTTATTTCTTCCCTTGTGTAAAGATATTGGGCAAATAAAAATGAGTCTGAACTCTGAACCAAAAGATTCTTGCCTACCCCTACAATGCCACTGCTCTTCCACACGTTCTTTACCCTTTCTGGACCATCTTCAGTAACGAAAATCTTCGTTAAATTCGTTCCATTTCTTTCGGTTTTCCAAATATTGGCTACCCCCCCCCCCCCCCCCCCCCCTGGACAAGGAACAGCTATCTCATTGAAAAGTTCCATATATCTGATCCGTCCGCGGCTGTCCTTCCATCAACAGGATGAACGAATTGTTACCACCCATGGAGCTCCATGGTGTTCCGGTTTACTGAATTTTAACCTATTTTGGTTGTTGTTGTTGTGTTGTTTCTCTCTTTTTTTCATCTTTTGCCATAGTCCGTTTTTACCTAGACGGGTTATAAATAAAATTTAATTTAATTTACTTTTTCTTCTTGTTACGTTTCAACGCCTCGCTATTTGTAATGTTCCGTTTCACTTTCAGATCCAAGGCGGTGATCCGCTTGGTACAGGAGAAGGGGGAGAGTCCATGTGGGGAAATCCATTCAAAGACGAATTCAAGCCGAACTTGTCCCATTCCGGGAGAGGAATGCTGTCCATGGCGAATTCCGGACCAGATACGAATAAGTCGCAGTTGTAAGTACGGATAAGTTTTTCTTGCCGACCGAGATAATTTCTACGTGAGATTAGCGTTCTTTGTTAGGCCCGGAAAAGAGATCCATGTCTCCTAGGTAGTCCGACACCCTTAACTTTACTTTTATTTCTGTATTTATTTAACGTACTTTGACAAGCAGACTTGGAAATGAAACATATAAGCACCAACTACTCTTTTATACGCACATAATTTTTACATTTACCACATCGGCCCCATGGCCCTCTTCGGCCTTCATGGCCCTCTTCGGCCTTCATGGCCCTCTTCGGCCTTCATGGCCCTCTTCGGCCTTCATGGCCCTCTTCGGCCCAATTTCCCTCTTCGGCCCTTCCGAGTTAGAGCCATGAATCCGAGTCTTGGTTGAAAGGCATCCCGATTTGGATCTAGGATGAATTCCACTTCTTCCCGTTCAGTCATACACAAATCCTCGCTTTTTTATTCAGTTCCCGACGCTAAGGTATACCCCAAAGTTAGAGCAGTTTGCCCTGGCACAAGCAGACATCACCCCCATGAACATCTGTTTGTAAAACTGATTTTTTTTCTTTTCATTTCAGCTCTTCATTCAATTGATTTGCAGAGGGCACTGTCCCCTTGCCCCAGTAGAGTGTGCTTCAGCTTCGGAGCATTTCACTATCAGAAGTTTTATAACAGATAACACAGGGGATCCCAGTTTCAGCAGACATCACTTGGGATATAATCTGTTGTGATTTGAAAACGTTATGGGTTAAGTGTTATCCACAACAAGCATTGCAAGAAGAGCCGAAAAAGCATCTGCTGACTTTTTGGTGGAGGGATACCTATGACATCGCAAAAGTTGTCAGTGTGTCCGGCGTCTGTCTGTCCGTCTGTAAGCACGATAACTCTCAAAGAGAATGAGATATTTTGATGAAACTTGGTGTGAGGATTCTTTGGGTCAAGAGTAAGGTCGAATTCGTAGATGGGCTTTGTAGGCCTATATTTAGGGGTGGGGGAGTTAGTTTCAGATTAAGGAAAAAAATAATATATATTTAAAAGCTATTGAGATGGTTGGTTTGGGGGTAAGGAGACATGCTGAATCCGAATATGAAACTTATTGTCTTGCCGGACAAGTAGCTCATCCGGAATCCGGCAGAAACCGGACATAAAGTTTGTCCACCAATTTTCGGCTATGGCAGTCCCTACCCGTTTATTCTCAAACCAGTATAACTCTGCGCGTGGATGACGACATTCATTTGTTTATTCTATGGACGTCGGAGAGATCTAGTGTAATCGAAGGTCGAAGGGGTTGATACATAATGTTCAAACGAGGACATATGTTGTCAGTACAGGTCAAGTTCGTAGATGGGTCCTTTAGTCCTATCTTTAGAGGCAGAGGAGGGGTTCCGAATTTACGGGAAAAACATGTATGTGTTATAAGCTAATAAGATATTCATTGAGGGAGTAAGGAGTTCCGCTGAATCCATATCTGAACTTAGTTTTCTTACTGGACAAATGGTTCATCACCAATTAGGCTGAAACTGGAAATTTGGTTTGTTTCTGAAATCAGTTAGAGATTCGGTATCGGGGCTAGGAGACATGCCGAATCCATTTTTGAACTTCATTCTGACAGTAAAAATATTCAAGGAATCTGACGAAGACTGAACGGAAAAGACACGACCCAATTGTTTGAATCAAATGTTGATGAGCTTGAACGTTGGTGTTTACCCTAACGTTCGAGTATGTGCTCAGAAATTTGTGTACAGCTGCTCTTTTGGCGAGGGAACCCTGTTTTCTACCTTGTCGTAGGTTACAAATAATCTAACGCTTTTCATTTTGTTTCAGCTTCATAACTTTCCGCTCCTGTAAGCACCTGGATGGAAAGCACACCGTGTTCGGTCGCGTTGTCGGAGGCATGGAATCTCTTGCCGCAATTGAGCGGATTGAGACGGACAATAAAGACAGGCCTATAGAAGACATCACCATTGAGGGGTCGCAGATCTTTGTGGACCCGTACGGCGAGGCTGACGAAGAGGTATGGATCAGAGATAGGCGAATCCGGATTCGAAGGATTCCAGGATTCGTCCTTTTGGCCGGATTCAAATCTTCTGCTTGTCAGGCTGGATTCGGATTCGACTCAGATTCCGAACTCTGGATCTTACTCCAGTTTTTTAATCCTTTCCCAATTCGTACACACGATATATGCTTAAGGCATACTATAACAAGCACACGTGAAAACCTAGAAATATGTTTACATACCGTTTAATTTGCTTTAGGCATCAGTGCGGGAAAGTCATCTGAGATTTATTTTAGCGCTAGTTCGGCCCTTCTTTGCAAGGTTCCTCATCAGGCTCAAGCGATAAAAATGAACATGCGATCACATAAACAAGAAGGGCTGAAGTTTCGCTAAAGTAAGCCTCAGCTGACTTGTCCATTTAGAGCGTGTTCCACCCTTCTAACAATACGATACTCGGTTATCGAAAGGTTGCATCTCCTCATTTGTCAGTTTTACGTAAGACAAATTTGATCGGATGACACAAACTCTCTCATGATACATCTTTTTGATAAGAGACTCCCGACGGCTCTTATAGCGTCGTTGGTTGTTGACAAGAACATGGAGAATCTAACCAAATTGGTGACTCAGTTTGCCCAAAAATTGGAGATAAGACCTTTCGATCAGCCAGGTTTCGAATAGTAACTATTAGTTACTATTTTTGTTTCAACCTCGTGAAAAGTACGATCTCTGTGACGTTTATTCAAACAATGTTTACAACGGATACGTCAGCTATGATTCTTCATCAGCGATATTTCGGCCCTTCTTGGCAAGGGTCCTCGTCAGGCTGTCAATCCTCTGGTTTAACTTCGGGAAGAAAACAAACCTGTAATAAATAACTGAAGCTTCTACCGGCTATAAATATCTTATTAAAGTAAATTATCTTCAGATACCACTATAATGAAAAAACTAGTCCTGAGATTTAATTTTTGACACGGACGCTGTTTTTGCTGCACGATTGGGGCGATGATAGGAAAGATTTTTTTCTCCATTTTGGTCAACTTCGGTTTTTTTTTATTAATAAGGGGCTGAAAACTTAAATATTATTTTATTAATAACCTCGTTCTACGTTTCTATTATGGAGTATTCGCCTGTATCTATTACTTTGAATAATTACTGCAAGGAAAAACTAGTGCTGAGATTTAATTTTTGACACGGCTGCTGTTTTTGCTGCACGACTGGGGCAACGGCAGGAAACATTTTCTTCTGCATTTTGATCGACTTCGGTTTTGTTGTTAATAAGGGACTGAGGCTCAAATTTTCTTCCCTTAATAACTCCGTTCCACGTTTCCGGTAGGGAGTACTCGCCTGTATCTCGGTTAATGCCTGCTCTGTTTTTCTTTATCTCAACTGCTTCTCGAATGGTTTGATAGAGTCCGGTGACGTGGTGACTCTGTGACGTGATTGGTCCGATTAGGCCATGGCGCGATATTTTACCGAAAACAGAAAATTCATTCCAGCCTTGACGACAGAAGCCAGATTCCGTGACGTCATGCTTAGTAACTACGATAAGTAGGGTGAAACACGCTCTTAAAGCAATCAGATACGATTTGCAGTCAGCGCGGTCAAAAGACAAATCCTCGACTTTGGGGCATGGGGCTCCAACGTCAAGGGATGCTCTGATGAATGATCACGGGCGCTCATACGTTGGGGCACCATTGCTGCAGCTAGGCATGGTACCCCAGTACAAGTCTGTTGAATTGAGAATCTGAAATGTAAATTTGCTTTTCAAACAGGATTTTAAAGGGTTACCATGTCCTTGCTGCTGGGCATGGTGCCCCAACGTATTTATTTATTTCCCTCAAAACTGAGGAGTAGAAAATAATGTATAAAACAGAACTATGCCCAAAATTTAATGAACATGCCCAAAAATTGAGGATTTGTGTATTTGTCTCTTGGTCTGAAGGAATACTTATACAGCTTATCCAGCCGTAATAAATAAATTGGCTCCTCCCACTTATTATTTTCGTTCCACGACTGTTACGATCATTACAATGTACTTATGATGGTTGCGAGCATCATAAGTGATAATAACGATGGGTTCTGCAGGAACTACCGAAAGAGTGATGTTCGCGTTGTTATTATTTTCTTTCCAGACCATAATACGGCGCTCGCCCCTCCTCTTATCATCGTAACTTGTAATAACTTGACTGGAACGCTACCTCGATCTCCTGGCTTTGATTGTGTTCGGCAGGAGCGGTTGGTCACCTGCGAGTTCTTGCACTTCTTAATTGCTCCTGCGATCGTCAGGTTTTATAGTATAGATCGCGGGCATCAGTGATTGAAGATTTCGAAATTCCGTGCGTCTGCAGCCTTGAGCAGCCGAGAAGTCACAGGGAGGTGATGATACCAGGACACTCCTTGTAGGGAAACAGACGCTAGTGAGTAGAAACTACTAGGGAGTGCGATGAACTTGCCTATAACAAAATTATACCGTGCTAATCGAGCCATACGTGTGTTATATTCCTCCTAGCAGTCCGATAAAATCGATAACAAATGACTAAAAAATGAATGTTTTATGAGACAGCTAAAAATTGTCGCTGTCAGAAGCTTGCCAATCTTTGGAAGAAGTGGAAGAAGTTGGCTTATCCGTTTAGTGCAGTCTAATCTACCCTACACGTTTTATTAAATATTTTGTTCCCACATTTCCAAATTGCGTGATTTAACGTGTTTATTGGTTCCAATTCTTTAGCGAATTAGGTAACTCATCCTTCTGTTCAGTCCGCATCGATTTCATCGCGTTCGGTCCGTCCCATCGTAAATTCGTAGACTTAACGTGTTATTTGGCCTCAAATAATAATAATAGTAATAAATTATTCATAACCCACTGCACAAAAACTATATGAAGATAGTGGAGTAAAAAAGAGAAAGAAACATAAATAAACAAGAGAAAAGAACAACACCAGTATACAAAAAATAGGCAACAAAAATCAACAGAAAAAATCGGAAATCCGAGCTGACTTATCGTTTGTCATTTCAGGTTGCCAAATTGCGGTCTGAACAACTGGTGAAAGAAGAAGCAGATAGGCTAGCACGAAGTGGGGGCCAGCTACCGCGAACCGAACCCGGCGTCTACAAGTTGTACAAGACCAGTGGCGTTGGGAAGTACCTGAATCCTGGCTTGGCGAAACAGAAGTAAGTGTAGTCGTAATTATACAACCTCATTTGGGAGGTGCCGGGCTAAATACCTTAGCAGTGCGAAATACATGATACCAGGGACCCATAAATGTCATTTCCTATGCTTCTAAGTTGCTATGTTGCCCGAGCCTCACCTAGTTTCAAAAAATTCCGCTTGGGTCGAATCGGCGTTCTTGCTCAGATAGAGAAAATTGCCTGCATGCCACCAGGTACCTAAGCTAGGACAAAAGATCCAGGATACTCTTCCATTACAGAGAAATATTCCTAGTTCAGCACAACAGCTGTGACAGATTTTGTCTATCTGGACAGTCGGGTATTTTATTCCCGTGGGTATTTCTCGAACTATCTGACGTTCGGTCTAGAGCGCATCAGAAATCTCTTATTTACAAGCCCCCTGAATGGCGAGTCATTACAGGAAAATTATGGGTCCCTGATGGTACCAAAACAAAAAATTAATACCGGGTTCCCCTACCCTGCAGGCCTCCTATGGTTTTTCACCTGGTATGCGCAACGGCAAAGAGGGAAGCAAACGGGTATCAACTCAAACCTCCCAGCATGTACCTCTGGCTCCGTTCAGTTTTATCAGGGTATCCATAGCTGCATGGGACCAAAGACGGAGGATCCATCAGATCATTCGTTCTTGATGAAACTCACTTAAGCCCCATGAATCGTAACAGTCAGCGCTGTGTATTTTCATAAAAGCACCGCTTTGTTGACCTTTTGACCGGTCGTTCTGGAAAATGATATAATGTTTCGTTTACGTTTTTTCTTTTTGTTTAATTCAGAGAGTAAGCATCAATTCTGAAAAGCTGTGAACCGATACCCAATAATCTTTTTCCCTCCCATCTTTGTTTGTGGTAAGATTTTCGCGTCATCTAGCGTTAGTAGTTGGCGTTGGCGAGCCACTCGAGCTGCTCGATTCTCCACTTACACGCTTTTTGGGAGTTTCCTGTCTTTCCCACTTCTCGGTCGAAGGGCGGGACATGCTATAATGTCTAGATCTGTAAATCTGTAAATCCGGACGGATAAGGGCAACTGCAGGGGAGTTGGAGGGATTCTCGAAAGGTCCATCCGAACTTGACAGCGCGAACTGTAGCTAATATGCGTAATAACAACCCTTGCAACTGTCATGTGAGCTTTCAGCTCTTCTTCAAATTCTGTGTATTAATGAAATGAATGAATGAGCAAATTTATTTCCTATCAAAATTTGCCCTAGAGGACCTAGACGGAGTAAACAAAACAGAAAGAAGAGAAAAAAACAACACGCAATACAACATTACAACACAACAACAATGTTAGAGAATACGAACATTAGCACGTAATTGAGTCGTATAAACCGTGGGATCTGCTTAATGAGCTTTCAAACTTCTTTATTCTTGCCTCAGTTGCAGTCACAGGGTCGGCAAGATTGTACTTTGTACTGATTTTTGCATTCTTTATATTTCTATCGAGTGTAAATAGTTCATGTGATTTAAACTGCTTTTTGTGGCTATACGCTATTTTGCTTGGTTGGTTGACTGATCAGAATGTTTGCAATAGGGATATTTTTTCCCATGACCTTTCATAATTAAGCCCCTTATTTTATCTGTCTGAGTCTCCTGCTTTTTTTTAAGACAAAAACCGATGGTCCTTGCTTTTGTCCTACGTGGGGACAGGGATGCATGTATAACACGTTTGATGCGTGAGTAGTGATGAGCTAACGGAGTTAAGGAGGAGGTGTTCGGTTAGTGTGCCGACCAAAGTATCGCTAGGGAGTGGCGCCAGGATTGGGAAAAAGTGACACAAACTCGAACACCAGCGATCCTAACACCACTAGCGATAGCGAACGTCCCTACTGAATTTTAAATGAGCTTAAATACTGAGCTTTAAATGCTGCAAGCGTAGTGGGCAGCGCTATGATTACGCTACTTTTGCGAAGCCTGGAAAGCATAGGTCTTGGTGCTACTCCCTAGTGTTATTTTGCTGTGGTGAGTGTGTAAGAAAGTACCGAGAGGCATGGATGCATAGCATGACTGAAAGCAGAAGCTTTTTTAAAATTAAGAAGCAATGACTGCCTAGACTCTTCCTCTAAGCATTATGCTATCCATTTATCGGTTGAATAAGTGTATTTTTTTTTCTTCTCTTTTTGTTCCATGCCTATGTGGCATTTTCATCAACAAATCTAACTTTGTTGGAGTTGTTGGTTGTCTGCGAGACATCCCATCCTAAAACATTCCCTGGCGAAACGCCACCTGACAAAACGTCTCCAACCAAAACTTCACCATGTAAAACGTCCCTATGAAAAGATGTCCCCGGCTGAAACAGACTAATACATAAACGAATCTTAGACTAGCTTGTTTACAGATTTCAAGATTTTATCAATTCCCGCATTCTTAAGTTTTTCCATGTTGACATTTAGAGCGTGTTCCACCCTACTTACCGTAGTTACTACGCATGATGTCACAGATTCTGGATTTTTGCCGTGAAGGCTGGAACGATTTTTCTTTTTTTCCAGCGGAACATCATACCAGGGGCGAATCCGACCAATCAGTTCAGTTCAGTTTTATTAAAATCAAAATGAAGGGACAAAATAAATTTTGAACCCTACAAAGCTCCATGGCCCGTTACATAGGGGTTAATACCACAATAATTAACAAATGAACGAGCCTCTTAACTATTACAATAAAATAAAAGAGAACAATTGAAGAATTTTATTTTTACTTACCGCTCCACCCTCAAAGTTCACCTCCAGGTCTACGCCGATCTCCCACAATCACTAATTTTCAACAAAATAGTATAAAAAAAAATTACTCTAGCCTAGCATCCAGGGATGTCGTCCAGGAATCACGTTAGGGAGGTGCATAGTTACCACACCACGCTTACTACGCTCCCGAGCATGGTAAGGAAATAGTTACTATTAGTTACTATTTCGAGGAGGTTGGAACGGTCAGCGTAGTAAGGAAATAGTTACTATTAGTTACTATTTCCAGGAGGTTGGAACGGTCAGCGTAGTAACTTTTCACGAGGTTGGAAAGATAATAGTAACTAATAGTTACTATTGTTAGAAGGGTACGTGGAACATGCTCCTAGTCACGGGACGTTTTCGCTGTGGATGTTTTTCCGCGGTGATTTTTCACAACTAATTCCCTTATTTTATACATATTTATAGAAGACCGGCTGAACGGTCAGAAACTTCCCTTGAAGCCAGCAAGAAAAAGAAGGACACTCGGCCAGGATTTGATTTCAGCAATTGGTAACCACTCCCCTCCCTTTCTGCTGAACTGTACGTATACGTTTGTACATTTGTAAATAAACCTAGTATTGCGAAGATGCATCATCCTAAGAAATATCTACCCAATGTAGTAGCATATATAGATAGATAGATAGATAGATAGAGAGATAGATAGATAGATAGATAGATAGATAGATCAGTGTATTTAAAAAGACCACGGGCCATATACCGTGGGCCAGGGGCGGATCCAGAGGGGGGGGGGCGAGGGGGGCGATCACCCCCCCTAGACTGGCTGTAATTTTTTGTTTTGTTTTACTGCACTTACGGAAGTCTGCATTAACGCATGTTCTAACTACTGTAACTAGACTCTAAAATCTTTTTACAAGTGGAGCCAGGAGCTTGAATTTTTCTTGTAAACACTTGTCAGTTCATCAAGTACAGTTTTTACCATTATTGTAATATATGAAACCCACATTTTCGTTAAATAAGAGACCGACAGGGACACTTAAAACGCGAAAAAAATCAGCCTTGTGGCCGACAAAAAAGACACTACCCCCAATCTTTTCGGTAAGAATCGCCCCCCCCCCCCCCTAGAACGGAAGGATGGATCCGCCCCTGCCGTGGGCTGAAACAAAAACAAAAAATATATGCTACTAATTTCGTGATGGGTCCAGCATCGTGAACGAAGACTCGACTTTCGTACGACACATTTTAACCCCCATCTCGACGCCACACTGATATTTAAACCCTCATTGACTCGCTATTTTCGATACGTATCACGCTTCCCATAATCGTTTGCAGGAAGCTCATTCGTCAGAACAAACGGCTATGTAAATTTATCCATGTTTTGCAAGAAGTCAAACGGCTTGGACAAAGGCTTAAAACAGCCAAAGCTGTGGGCAATTTGTTAAAAGCATAGCCTAGTTTGAAAGAATACAACTATTTCAGAATATTGGAACATAAACAGTATATAGTGGGAGTTGAGTCTTGGTTGAGATTAGGAGTTTCCAGCAAGAAAAGGTACAGTTGTTGATATGGTTTCGAGGGTGGTGGATAGGTCTTGACTTGAATAAGGGTCGCTGGGAACTTGTGGACATCGCTGATTTTCTTCTGAAGACCGGCGGGTCTAGTTTCCACTCTCAGAACCAACCCAACAAACGAGGGGTAGGAAGGTCTTAGGTAGACTAGGGCTCAGACTCACTCTTCTCTTTCTCTCTCAGTAAAATAAATGTATACTTCTCACTTTATGCAAAAAGTCTCCTTGCATCAACAGATGGTAAGTTGATGACTAATGGCAACCCGAAAAGTGATGAGGCTAATGGCAGGTCAGCATCATGGTGCATTTACACACTGCGTAAAATCCGAGCGTATTTGAAATCGGAGCATACTTGAAATCCGAGCGTATTTACGCACGTGGTAGATAGGTAGATCGATAAATCTTTTTATTCGCCAAAAACTAATCGTGGCTCACGCCAAATTTGTTCGGTATAGTCATGGATATAAATGAGCAAACAACTAATAGGCCTACGCATATACGGCTGCAACGATCATAAATAACATGATAAACTAGCAGCTCAGCTTATGCTTCGGTATACATCTTTAAAAATGAAGGGACAAAACTCTTTGCAAACCTCTGGTGGGCACATTTAATTGGCTGCAACTTTTCAACCGTAGTAGCTACCTTGCGAGGGAGCCTTTTTGACAGCTTTTCAGAAGGGAAAATATTTTTGTGGATCGAGTGATTCAGATATTCGACACCAAACTCCATGCAGAGTTCCAGCCTTCGTTCATGTAAGGAGGTGATATCGAATTTATGTAGTAACTCGTCATAGGACCTCTCGGCCACCTTTGACGCTATGAGTAGAGCTCTTTTTTGAATCTTCTCAGTTCTGGCGGTCTGTTCGACCGTGAGGCCAAAATGCCAAACAGGGCTCCGTATTCTAAATTTGGTCGGATAATTGAAATGTATATCCGGAACAAGTGTTTGTGGGGGCTCCATGCCTGGACATGAGCTTAAGCATCTGAAGTCCGGCATTCCCTCGCTTTATCATGCTGGTATTCTGTGCTTCCCGTTTTAAATCTTGAGTTAAGATAGTCCCTAGGAGCTTAATTTTTTCCACTCTCAAGGAATCTGAAATTCAGGTGTAATCAAAACCCTTGAAGCAAACATGACGATAGGCTCTTCGAGATCATGAAAATGTATATTTTGCAAAAAACTATTGCTTGTACTTTAAGGAATTCACTTGCAAGCAAAACCCTTGAGGCAAAAATGATCATGGGCCCACAAGTTCATTTTTCCAACATCAGCGGTTTTGAGCCTGAAGAGGACCCTTGCCAAGAACGGCCGAAATATAGTTCCAATAAAATTCAGCTGACATATCCGTTTTGCACTATCAAGCATGATTCGCAGTCAGCTTGGGCTGAAGGAACGTTTGATAAAAGGTAAAGATCATGGTCCCCCTGATATCATAAAATGTAGCGATTGGGGAAAACTTTTTTTGTGTGCACACTTTAAGGGAGCTAGAAATTAATGTCTAAGCAACCATGGGTTCATGGGGATCATGAAAATGTATACTTAGCTTATAAGTATTTTCTATCCTTTGCGGTTAAGATGAGTACTTTAAGGGAATGTCGGATCTGGAAAATGACGATTTGTAATCCAACTTATCAAATTGAGTCCGTCGGCATAAACCGGACGTCCCCCCCCCCAAAAGGTAAAAGGCTAGTGACGCCCCTGGCTATAACATACAACTTTCATTCTGGAAAACTCAGAAGACACAACTGTGAATCTGAAAAAATACGAATAGAAATTTCTTCGTAGCTATACGACTAGAAAATGTGATTTCAGGGTGAAATTCACGTTTGGTAACTGCCTGTATGTCATTCTGAAAAGCTCAAAAACAATCGACTGTCATAAAGACAAGCCCAAAACATACGACTGAGAGTAGATTATTGAGATCATGTGGGGGTGAGTCACCCCCACGCCCCCCCCCCCTCGAACCGCCCCTGACTATAACTCTTGAAGGGAATGAGATATTTTGATGAAGCTTGGTGTGAGGATTCTTTGGGTCAAGAGTAAGGTCGAGTTCGTAGATGGACTCTCTAGCCGTACATTTAGGGGTGGGGGAGGGGGTTTCAAATTAAGGGGCTATTAAGCTATTGAGATAGTTGATTTAGGGTTAAGGAGACATGCTGGATCTGAATATGAAAGTTATTTTCTTGCCACCCGGAATCCGGCGAAAACCGCACACAAAATTTGTCGACCAGTTTTCGGCTACATATATATATATATACGTGTATTTAAAAGCCAGTGGCCATATACACAGTCCCTACCCCATTATTCTCAAACTAGTATAGCTCTGCGCGTGGATGCTGACATTCATTTGTTTATTCTGTGTGACGTCGGAGAGATCTATTGTAAGGGGTTGATATATAATGTTCAAACGAGGAAATATAATGTTCAAGCGAGGATGCTGTTCAATGAGGATTCACTGGTAAAGTACAGGTCAAGTTCGTAGATGGGTCCTTTAGTCCTATCTTTAGAGGCAGACGAAGGACTTCGAATTTACGGTAAAAATATGTATGTTTTATAAGCTAGTGAGGGGGCTGAACCCATCTGTGAACTTAGTTTTATTGCTGAACAAATGGTTCATCACGAATTCGGCTGAAACTGGAAGTTTGGTTGAAGCTCAAAGTTGTTTCTGAAATCGATTAGAGATTCGGTATCGGGGCAAGGAGCCATGCTGAGTCCATCTTTGAACTTTATTTTAATAGTAGAAATGTCGAAGGGATCTGAGGAAGACTGAATGGCGAAGACATGACCCAATTGTTTGAATCAAAGGTTAGATTTTCGGGATCCCATTTTCAGCGCTGAGGGATAGACTTGGTGACTCGAGATTGTGTCATCAGTTCAGATAAAAAATCTTGGAACATAACATTTTGAAAATCTCGATGGGTTGACAACTTCAGCATTTAACCGATAGCGAAGAAACATAACCAAAGTGTTGTTCTCGCAACACGTTAGTCAGCGAAGCCGAGCAAAGCTTGCTTTAACACTTCCCGTTGCCCAGGCGACATAGGTCCATTTATTGTTATTATCGGAGAGTTTACACCCCCTAAGAAGAAGCCGCCTGGGATAAATATTTTAGAAACGCTTAAATTTCGTGAAGGTGTAACCGTTTCTCTTGTTTTACATGTTCATTTTTGCTGAATGGCCTTTCTGCTTGGTATAAAATATTATTATAGGTATATCGGGTAATTCACAACCCCCTAAGAAAAAGCCGCTTGGAATACAAATTTTTGAAACATTTAAATTTCGTGAAGTTGTAACTGTTTGTCTTGTTTTTCGTCTCGTTTTTTCTGTATGGCCTTTCGGCACACCTACTAAGAACAAGAGCTGTAAGCTCGTATGGCACTTGCGTGGGTTAAGATGTATTGTTTGATCAATAGTAAGTTTCGACTTTGCGGTTAAGATGCACACTCTAAGGGAGCTAGATCTTCATATGGAAGCAAACCCCCTTGAGGCAAAAATGATAAGGGGCTGATGGGGATTATGAAAATGCATACTTTGCTTAACAAATTTTTTCTTACTTTGCAGTCAAGATTGGTACTTTAAGGAATACTCAGATTCGGGAAGTAGCGATTTCTAAGCAAATCTTGTTGAATCTCTAAAATCCCAGCGAAGTTTCGTCGTCCTAGCACATTCGGAAGTACCTTAACTCGCGATCACTGGAATCCCAGACCCCCCCCCCAACTCCACCCACAGTACCCGGAGCCAAGCCGGTTCTGTAAATGATTTGTCCAGAGCATCTGTCTGTTATTCCCAGAAAGTTCCATCCCGATCACTCCAGTCTAAGCGGGTCAAGTATTCCCCCCCCCCCCAATAGTTGTCGGATCCGGTCGGGAAATGAAAAAAGTCACCAGAGAGAAATGTCCTCTGTTTATTTATTAAATTTCGCTCGAATCCGATCACCCGTTCCAAAGTACGTATGACTCAATGACTCACTCCCTCTCCACCCCCCCTAAGATTATCATATCGAGGATTTTTTTTTTCTTTCTAAGTCAGTTTGACCGGGTCCGTGATATGCCTGCCAAGTTTCGTCGTGAAAATCCCCCAAAACTGCCATCATGGGAATTCCGGGAAACCCCCTCCACCCCCACCCCCAAGTGTCCGGATCCAGTACAGTTGTCTAAACGATTTATCTAGAGCAGATGCTTGTTCTTCCCAGCAAGCTTCACTCCGATCCCTCCATTCTAACCGTTTCTTGAAGTTTCTGGTCCCCCCCCGAACTCCCCCCTAGTTATAGAATCCGGTCACCCCCCCCCCCTAAGTGTCCGGATCCAGTCCAATTGTATAAAAAGATTTACGTGGAGCAGATGTTTTTTCTTCTCAGCAAGTTTCACTCCGATACCTGCATTCTAATCGTTTCTCCGGTCTCCACCCCAACTCCCCCCCCCCAGTGCCGCGGAGACAATCCGGTTCTATAGATGATTTATCCAGAGCATCTATTTGTTATTCCCATAATGTCCCATCCCGATCTCTCCAGTCTAAGCCGGTCACATATTCCACCCCACCCCACCCCACCCCCAAGTGTCCGGATCCAGTACAGTTGTCTACGGGACATCAGAGATGTATAATCTATTCAGTTATTAAAGTCTTTGATTTATGTGAGCCGAGAAGGTGGGAAACACCATCATTTTTTGATGGGTCGGATTTTTACGAACGCACTGTTACCTTTGTTTTCCCCAAAATCCTCACGGTAGCCAACGCTATCCACAGATTACTTGAACACAATTCACTCCTGAACGCGAATCCGCCATTGCGAATTAACTATTCATAGATCTTCTATCGCTGGTCAAAAGATTACTAGAACCCACGAGAACATCGAGTGGCATGTAAGAGGATTAAAACAACTAAGTAGCCCATACCTGTGGACGTTTAGATATGTCGGAAGAAGAAAACATCGGCCAGTTTGACATTTTTTGGTCTTGGAAGCTGAATATTATTTAGCTCAATTGCAGGATCTTCAAGAAATCACCATATCGAATTTAGCATAATTTACGGCGTTTGTTTATTGTGATCTAAGGCGTATTCTCGCCGTTCCTCGAGGACTCCTTGGGAAAGGAAAAGGAACGGCGAGAATAGAGGGAGTCACTCCACGGGGACTCCTCGCACAGGAAACAGCGAGAACACGGGGAATGCTTTCAAAACGGATTTTGTTAGAAAAAAATATATGTAGTTGACGAAAATAGTCTGGATCCACTCTATTTTTGGTTTTGTTTACTCTGATTATTTTTAATTAATTTTTACATTGCACCAACACCAGCAAAAATTCATTCCCCTCTGAATCTGAAAGGGAGTCCTTTTTGATGATGGTGATGATAATCGGAGCATTCCCCGTCCGTGGGGACTCGCGAGAATACGGGGAGTGAGTCCCCGGGACAAACAAAAATGCGGGGACTCCTCAAGTGGGGTCCTCGGGGAACGGCTAGAATACGCCTCTAGTTTACATCCTTAATTCTTTGGATGCCTGCTATAATAACAAGACCAAAGGTTTCGATGGGATCCCAAAATTTGTGATATTTGCTCCCGACAATTCGGTCTTGTAGATATTCGGTCTTCAACAGACTTCTTAAACATTTTTACTTTTAAAATTTACAAACAGGTTAAGGCCAATGGTAATAATCGGTGAAGACCAAGTTCGTATTTGACAGTTCAAAGCGGAAACGGCAGCTGAATTTCAACAAGTTCAGATATATTCAGATATCCGTTTTGCGCTGTCAAATGTTCAGATATGGATTCAGCATATGGTTTACCCTATAGCCTACGTCGTATCTCCTTCCTTCCTTACTTCTGCCCAACTTCCGGTTTCGGCCGGATTCCGGACAAACTATACTTGTCTGGCAAAAAACTAAAGATAAAAAACAAATCAGCATCTCTCCTTACATCAACATCCAACCTCTAATCAACTTCAGATTAAAATTTTAGTTTTAACAAATTTTCCGGTTTCAGCCGGATTCCGAGCGATCTATACCTCCGATAAGAAAATAATTTTCATATGCGAATTCAGCATGTCTTCTTACCTTCAAATCGAACATCTTATCAAATTTAAATTAAATCTACTTTTAAGAAATTCTCCGGCTTTGGCCGGATTCCGGCCGAAGTAATTGCCCGGCGAGAAAATAAATTTCATATTCAGATTCAGCACGTCTCCTTGCCCCTATATTGAACCTCTAACCAACTTCATAATAAACTTTTACTTTTCACAAATTTTCGGGTTGTCGCCGGATTCCGGGTGAACTATTTGTCCCACGACAAAACAAATTTCGTACTCGAATTCAGCATATCTCCTTACCTCTAAATCAACTATCTCAATAGCTTTCAAAAAATATTTTGTTTGCCCTTTAATTTGAAACCCCTCCCCCACCCTCAGATACAGGGCTACAGAGCCCATCTTCGAACTTGACCTGTACTTTGAACCAAAGGATCCTCCCACCAAGTTTCATCAACATATCTCAATCCCCTAGAGAGTTGTCGTGCGGGCAGGCGGACAGACAGACGGACAACTTTTGCGATGTCACAGGTATCCCTCCACTTACGTTTTGGAATCCCAAAAACATTTTGTTAGATCCACAGTCAAACTGTGATTCCATCCTCCTCATATCCGGCGCTTCCTACCTGCACCGCTAGATGACCCAGCGGTCGGATCGAGTCTTGGCTTCATCTTGTGTTGTTTTTTTTTTGGGGGGGGGGGGGGGGGGGGGCAGGGCTGTTCTAGACATGGCAAGTGCTAGAATGCTTATGATATAACTCCTTTAAGTTTCATTCCAATCCGATCACCAGTTCGAAAGTTACACACTACTCAATTTCCCGGATTCCCCCGCCTTCCACCACCACCCAAGATGGCCGGATCGAAAAACTGATTATTTATTAGTTTGTTTGGTCGGGTCCCTGATATGCCTGCCAAGTATCATGGTCCTAGCCAGGCCGGTATTCAGGAATGTATTTCGGGGGGGGGGGGGGGGGCTGCCTTCCGGTCTGACAAACAAGATATAGATCAGAGGGAAAAGCCTATACAAACTGATTGTTTTTGTATGTATGTTTTGTATGTATGTACCCCCCCCTGGATACGGCCCTTGTCCTAGTACATCTGGAAGTAAGTACCCTAACTGGAAAAAAGTGTGACAAACTGCCCTCAATTTTCCAGTTTCCACCGCCCTCCACTCCGGATCGGGGAACTGATTATTTCCAGGTTAGTTCGGTCGGGTCCCTGATATGCCTGCCAGGTGTGACAAAAGAACCGGACCGACAGACGGAATTGCGATCGGTACATGGCACTTGAGCCAGAGGCTGCAAGTGCCATAAAAAGTCGCCTGCGAGAAATATTTATGAAATTGAAGTCGTTTCACCTCAGATCCGTCAAAGTATGTTACTTTATAGTTGGTAGAAAAGTGAAAGTCTCGTACCCTTTTGGTTTACAGTAAATGTATGCACCAAATGTACTTTCAAAGAAAAGTAAACCCCATGGGAAACTTTGCAGGAGTGGACTGAAGGGGGGTGCACCCGAGGTTGGTAGAGTTTGTACTTTATGTATTCGTGTTTTGGACCAGAAGGTTCAGTGGTGCTCGAGCCGCGGACATGGGCACGATGAGAGTGGTTTTGCTGTGCTGTCTTGTGGTTGCTGCATTCGCCACTAGGCAAGCAGGTATGTTTAGTTTTTGAAAACCAAATCTTCCCCGTAATATATTCTTTCTCCGACATGCAAGTACATAATATTAGCAAGGTAGTTCAAATGATTTGCATACAACTTAATTACAGTTTTGGTTACGGGAACTTGGTCGAAATAAGATAATACTAACTTGTACGTATTATATACGATTTACTCTTCTGCAATGTTAATACATACACCCAGAGGCGTCGCTAAGGGGGGGGGGGGGGGGGGGTACCCGCCCCCCTCGAAGAATGAAAAAAGCTAAAAACCGTGCGAGCGCCCGACCACAACAATTTAGTTCATCTGGGCGCTCACTCAGAAAAGCTAAATGGGGACTGGCAGTGCGCCCGGAAAAGTCAGTAAGGCTAGTTATTAAGGTGTCGCCTAAGTTTTACCACGATCTGTTGTCTACTAGTATCTCGAATAGATTCAAGTAAAAACCAGGCTGATTTTGCTTCTGGCGTACCTTTCCAATAATTTGTTAGTTTCATGTTAAGATCCTTTGTATTTTAGTAGAACAGCATTTAATTATAAGAATTTTTCTACAGTCCGACGTTAAAAATAAATCGGCTTCGTGAGCAATGGCGAAGATTAAATGACGGGTCTGATTGTTCCAACACGTCATTTGATTTTTATTCTGTGTTTGAACTCTGTGCAGATCCTGCTAAATGGCTCTCCTTCATTTTGGATCCGAAAAGGCGGATGGTCATACAGGATTCCACAGAATGTGCCTGCGGCGCCATTCATAGCAGGCTTTAACTGGAAAGTCGTGTCATTTCATTCAGATTTTAGGCTTAGAATTTCGGGGCTTGAGCCGCATTAAAAGCTATATAGATTTTGTTGCTGGGTAGTCGAGTTTTGCCCCAAAAAAGTCATGGCCTACTTAAAAATTTCCGCCTGCGGCGCTCATTTTCGTTCTGTCTGATATACAGTTTTGCGGATATAGTGCTGTGTTTCTTGGCTATTGTTTCTAACTGGTCTGACTCTTGGACCTTCCGGACATCTTCTAGTCTATTTTAAGATACTCACCTCCCTCGCCAAAGCACTTCAAACCGCTTCTGAGCTCGGAGATACAACTAGGCTTCTAATCTTCAGTCTTAACGCTAGCAGTTATCACGAGTTTTATTATCACGCATACCCCCCCCCCCCCTCGAGTTTTGGCTAGCGACGCCCCTGTATACACGCGACACCTTTGTCCTTCTTGCTATGACCAGGGACCCATACATTTCCTGTAATGACTCACCATTCAGGGGGCTTGTCATTTCCTATGCTTCTATGTTGCTATGTTGCCCGACCCTCACCTAGTTTCTAAAAATTTCGCTTGGGTGGAATCGGCGTTCTTGCTCAGATAGATAAAATTGCCTGCATGCCACCAGGTACCTAAGCTAGGACAAAAGATCCAGGATACTCTTCCATTACGGAGAAATATTCCTAGTTCAGCAGAACAGCTGCCACAAATTTTGTCTATCTGGATAGTTGGGTATTTTATTCCCGTGGTATTTCTCGAATTATCTGACGCTCGGTCAAGAGCGCATCAGAAATCTCTTATTGACAAGCCCCCTGAATGGCGAGTCATTACAGGAAAATTATGGGTCCCTGCTAAAACTAAGAATTCTAACTGTTTTGGAAGAGGCTAGCATATTTGAAACAGAGGCGTAATTTAAGGGAAATCTAAAGGGGGGGGGGGGCAGCGGTGCTGTGTAGGGCCCTATTCGCATTCTTTAAATCTTATATAAGTGAGAACGAAAATACTAAGTGAATTGAGCGTATCATTAAGGTACAAAGAGTTATATATCCGACGCATTTGTTTTTGCGCTTTTTATTGGATGTAGTTTCGGTGAGGTTTTCTTTATTCGTTTTCCAGCCTGGTCACACTGGGCTCAAAACGGCGCGGATTCGACAATCGGCTCCGATTTCTCGGTCTCCAAATCTGCACAGGTTGGGTCGGTCGTCGGTGAGGTTCTGAAAATCCTCAGGGGACGTGACCTGACGTTTGATGGCTTTGGGGCAGCTTGGTGATAATGAGCAGACTGCAATTAGGGGTGTAAAATCGAAAATTGACCAGTTTCGTAACAATTCAGTTTTAATTATGTTGGGCTAGTGTGAACTATCATGAGTTTGTTGTGAAAATACCATCAGTCACATCTGTTTTTTATACTCTGCCCAAAAATAACATTAGGTTTTACAGTGTTTCACGGGTAGCTCAGCCCCACCTAAATGTCGCCCTTGATTAGAAAGAGTTCTGTTCAGGCCGTAGCTATAAAATCAAAGCTTGCGATAAAGCTAGTAAATCTAATCAACTATTTTTAAGAATTGCGGGCAGTGAGTGAAAGGCAATGTGAGGTTTCATTTGAGACATTGCCGTTTTTGTGAAAGGCCGAAAGATTTCTTAATTTGAAAACACAAATCTGTGATTTTAGGTGGGGATCGACTAAAGAGGCACGGTACGACATGGCACAGGAGGCACGAGTACGAAAAAGAGATTAGCAAGTAGTAGAGGTAGACAAGTAAATGAGAGTTCGTAACCAGAGCCTAAAGAAGGCATGTTAGAGCATTGCTCCTGCCCAAGGCCGTATCCAGGGGGGTAGGAGGTTGACCCCCCCCCCTACCCCTAGGATTTTCCTCTGATTTATGTCTTTTTTGTACTTTTTTGTCCGACCCGCGGGAAACTCCCCCCCCCCGAAAGGCACCCCCCCCAGAAATAAATTCCTGGATACGGGCCTGCTCCTGCCCCTCATTCTGAAGCATGAAAGGTCCCTTAAAGTTCCATGGGCACATCAAACTACCCCGATTCCACTCTGTAACAACCTAAGAACAATGCTTACCCCCTAGCTCAGCAGCTTTTTCAACAGTTTCCTCTCTGTGATATTTCAAAGCGTAATTTTCTGGCCAGTACATGCTCAATTTACTAGCTTGGACAAAGATAAAAGTGATGTTTCTTATAACACTTAGCAGATTTTTATTTTATGCATAAATCAGCTTGTCTAATTCAGATTTGAATGGGCTGTTTGTTTTTGAATGATTTTTGTAGCTGTGTTATTTTTTATAAACTTATTGCATATGCTGGTACATTTTATAAAGCAAGTTAATCAAGCTTCACAACACAACAACAACAACACAACAACTTCTGATGAATCACTAGAACAGTCACGTAAACTGCATCTGCGGCTTGACTTTTTGGTGACATCTCAAATATAGCCTTTTCTATCAAGCATTGCTTTGAGTTTTTGAATTTCCTGCCAAGATATCCCAGCTCCTAAGATTTGGATCGCCGAAATGCCAGAGAGGTAAAGACAAGGGATAACAAGAGAACGGCCGATTTTCGTAGCGCCTTCTAAAGGAAGTCGGAAATGTTTATTTGTGAATCATTTACTACAAAACAAAGCATTAGAAGTGTCCACTGTGCTTTAAAGTTTCCGTGCCTCTTTTTAGTACTCCTGCCTCCTACACTATGTCGTGCCGTTCCGTGCCTCGTTTTAGTCGATACCGAATTACTCAAGATAAACTAAACTCGCCTTTTCTTTTCAGACAAGAAATGCAAAAAATTTGACGGAAATATTCCAATCCGCGGAAGATGCCAAGTATACGTCCGATGCTCAGCTGGTGTTGCTAGAATTCAAACATGTAGCAGAAATAGCGTTTTCCATGAGAAGATGAGGACTTGCATCCCATCATACTTCATGCCTAAGGTAAGAATAGAAGTACACAAAAAATGGAGTATGAAAAGTAACGGAAAACGAAAACGAACACCACTACCTATCTACAACAAATTATCTTCAGCTACTTCGATAATTATAAATATCACATGTGGGGTCGAGATCTTGTCTATACCGCATTGATCGCTTCTGCACAGCAATTCCACGTCTGTGCTTACTTGAAAAACAGCATCTCAAAGCGAATCGCACGTACGGACTTTAAGACTTATAGTTTTTATTGTAGGATACGGCTACTTTGAGTGTAATTGTTTTAACTGCTCAAATAAAATTAAAAGAATGATAATTATTTAAAGTAGGAAATAAATTATAATTAGAATTTATTGTAAGAGTAAAGTGTAGGTGACGTATAGAGATAAGAAATTTGAGTTGTGATTATAAAGAAAGTTGCGTCACTGCGAGGAGTGGAGGTGGGATTTAGGTAGTCCTGAAAATCGTTCCCGAGACCGAAGCTTTGCCAGGTTTCTGCCGTTCGCAATGTACACAGGTGCCAGTTTCGGGTACCAGCTATAGCCTCGGACCCAAGTTGAAATCAGTTCAACTTTTGACAGTACTATAAACAATTAGATTATTTTGGGAATATTGAGGAATATTCTGGTTGGCTAGTTTCGAACCAAGCCCCTACGTAAAATCACATCCACTCCTTGCTGTCTTGAAAACCGAAAGTGAATTTACGTCATTGTTTATTCGGTCTGACGTGGTTTAGCATTAAAGCCAGGCTTCACCTTCCAGGTTACCAGACGTCCGGGGCTTCCGCATAGTTAAGCCAACCCTTCTAGATTTTCATGATCATGGTGGCAGCTAAATTTGCTGGTCTTCAATATTTCCTAGATGTCCCCTTTACATTTCAAATATCTGTTGCATCCCAGTTACAACTGTCGATCACTTTCCCTTTTCTTCCCCCATCTGCATATTTGTAGTATCTCTCGAATGGGTTGCCGCTATGGCACCTTCCAGACATCTGGAATCTGGGGTGTCCAACACCCCGGACTTCCTGAAGTTTTTGGCCTGGCTTCACCTTCCAGACGTGTCTCGACGAAAACGGCTGTCTGGAATCCGGAAGAAAAATCTGGAAGGTGAACCCTCGCTTTTACCCAATCGGAATATTCCTCAGTATTCCCCTAAGTAATCTGTGGTACGGTTCGATGCTTACGATTGTCTAGTACCCTGAAAAGTTGAACTGATTTCAACTTGGGTCCGAGACAGCTGGTACCCGAAACTGGCATCAATATTAATTGGACAGCAGACACCCAGCTAATTCTCGGTCTCAGAGCGATTTCCGGAACCGGCTAGTACCGAATATTAGCTAAAGTTGTGAATGGGCCTTTACTGATTCTGACGTTGTTTCCAGAAACACCGGTGTGCACCTGAGAGGGTCTACGGGATATCCTGTGACAGCAAAGCGGATGACTCTGAAAACCCCAGCGAGGAAAGGTCTTTTGTAGATGAATGCGACCGAAGTACCGGGATCTGTTTACCTGCTGGAGCTGTCCAGGGACCCGCCGTTTATCAAGGTAGGACTATCGGCTGGCGTCTTAAGCTGCTTCACATTGACGCCTCGTTGCGGTGCGTTGCGTATGCGTTTATCTTGCCTTGCGTACAGGTTGCGTAGCGTATCTTTCACACCTGCGCGAGAAGCTTTGGCGCTGGATGCCCATTTACCTTTTCCTTTCTCGGTTTCTTCTGCTGGATTTTAATTTCTTTCACTAGTAGCAAGTTTTCTTCATCATCAGCTTGTTTTTTGTTAGTTGTGTTGCGAGAGCAACACTTTGGTTTTGCACCTCGATTTCATTTTATTCCTGGTAACTGAGAAGGGTCTAACCTGTGCGGTTTTTACGGAAAGTGTGGACCTTAGGCCGGATTGATGAATATGACATTACGTTTTGGAAAGCTCCGTAGAACTCTTGCCTGGGGCCAATAAGGATGGTTTTTGCTTGTCATCGAGCCAGAGCCTACGGTTTGCGAAGTGAAGTGGAGTTGTATAGCCTATGTCAGAGAGGACTATCTGAAGTTGTGTAGCGAACCTTTCGTTTCATCAAAAGATGTTTCTGCTTTCGAGTGGAAAGCTCCGTTCTAGCACGCAAGCAGGCAGGCACCAGTTTCAAATTGAAGATGGACTAAAATCTATAAGTGTTAAATATATGCGGCAGTTACCCGGCCCCATAGCCAACATATCTTCTTTGAGTGATAAATAGAAAAATCTACAGAGACAAAAAAGTGGCTTTTTCCCATGGGTCCGAAAGTGCTGCCATCTATTGTTTCTGTCCATGTCTGCGACGATTTCAGCTGAGTTTATAATTTTTTTTTTTTGCACTTTGGTTTGTGGTAGAGTAACGGTATCAGATGTGCCTCTTAAACTTTAAAAGTTCTCTCATTGCTAAAGAAACTAGAGCTTATCCTTTGCTCCTTTCTAAGTCGTGACGTTAGAAAGTTGGCCTACGGCAAAAATGTCAACTTTTGAACTAAGACAGGTAGAATTTTTTTTTCGACGGCAATCGATAGCCATTGATGAGCTGATCAAAGTATATGTCATCCATTTTTTGGTACAAAAATTCCTTCATGAGATACACCAGTTTGAAAATTTCAAAGGGGTTGACAACTTCATAGTAAGGTACATTGAAACCAAAAATAGGCGATACCAGTTATGATACATATAGGGGACTTTTAAGCAACAGTCGACTGTTAGCCCATAATCATCTTCGGTAATGAGGGGTTTGCAGCTTTTGCTAGTTGGTATACCTGTTATTTGTTTCCGGTGAATTCGATGGTAAGAACAATTTGGTTCCCAATGGTAAGGTATGCAAGGGACTTGTAAGTAATAATCGGCTGTTATGCTACAATCATCTTCTGCGATGATGGGTTTGCAGCTTTTGCTAGCTGGTGTACCCATTATTTGTTTCCGGTTAACTTAATGTATATCACGGGAGAGGGACTTGGTAAGTAGGAATCGGTTCACGAGGGGCTAGGAATTTCTGCAAATGGGTGCACATTGTATTCGATTTCTATAAATCTGACGGTAAGAAAGTTTGTCTCGATGGTCTATCAATGTAACCGAGGATTAACTGTTTACAAAACGGATACAAACGAAAATGTAAAGCAATGAGGTAGTTTCATAATAATTAATAGTGTCATCTATGGTATTTTAATCCTGAAAAGTTACGGATAGCTTTCTATTACCAACTAGATTATATAAGATATTGTTCCAAGTTTTCATCCGTCACGATGTCTACGATTGAAAAGGATAAAGTACAACTGACTGCAAAGTTAATTTAGTCCCTTCTTCCTATATTATTGTGTTGTTGTCTCTACAACGCTGAAGAATACCTTTTGATCATGTGATTAATTTTTTTAGAACATCCCGTTTAAAAAGCTTATGCTATAATCATCTTCAGCGAAGAGGGGCTTGCAACTTTTGATAGCTGGTATATCCATTATTTGTTTCCGGTGAATTTGATGTCAATCACGGGAGAGGGACTTGTAAGTAAGAATCGGTTCACGAGGGGCTAGAAATTTTTGAAAATTGGTGCACATTGTATTCGATTTCTGTACATATGACAGTAAGAAAGTTTGTATCGATGGTCTATCGCTATAACCTAGGATTAACTGTTTACGCAACGGGTACAAACGATACGGTAATGTAAAACAATAAGGTAATTTTGTAATAATTAATAGTGTCATCTATGGTATTTTAATCCTGAAAAGTTACGGATAGCTTTATAATATCAACTAGATTATATAAGATATTGTTCCAAGTTTTCATCCGTCACGATATCTGCGATTGAAAAGGATAAAGTTCAACTTCGACGGCAATCGATAGCCGCTAATGAGCTGATCAAAGTATATGACATCCATTTTTTGGTAAAAAAAATTCCTTTATGAGATATACCAGTTTGAAAGTTTCAAGGGGTTGACAACTTCAGTAGTAAGGTACACACTGAAACCAAAAATAGGCGATACCAGTTGTGAGACATTTAGGGGACTTGTACGCGACAGGCGACTGTTAGCTCATAATCATCTTCGGCAATGAGGGGTTTGCAGCTCTCGCTAGTTGGCGTACCTGTCATTTGAGGAACAATTTGGTTCCCAAATGTAAAACATGCAAGGAACTTGTAAGTAATAATCGGCTGTTATGCTACACAAATCTTCAACGATGAGGGGTTTGCAACTTTTGCTAGTCGGTGTACCCATTATTTTTATCCGGTGAACTTGATGTCTATCACGGGAAAGGGACTTGTCAGTAGAATCGGTGCACGAGGGGCTAGAAATTTGTTCAAATTGTTGCACATTGTATTCGATTTATATAAATCTGACGGTAAGAAAGTTTGTATCGTTGGTCTATCGCTGTAACCTAGGATTTACTGTTAACGCAACGGGTACAAACGATACTGTAATGTAAAACAAGGTAGTTTCGTAATAATTAATAGTGTCATCTATGGTATTTTAATCCTAAAAAGTTACGGATAGCTTTATAATACCAACTAGATTATATAGGATATTATGCCAAGTTTTCATCCGTCACGATGTCTACGATTGAAAAGGATAAAGTTCAACTGACTGCAAAGTCAATTTAGTCCCTTTTTCCGATATGCTTTTGTTGTGGTTAGGGCAATCGATAGCCCTTGAAGAGCTGATCAAAATATATGCCATCCATTTTTTTGAACAAAAATCCTTCATGAGATAAACCAGTTTGAAAGTTTCAAGGGGTTGACAACTTCAGGAGTAAGGTACACACTGAAACCAAAAATAGGCGATACCAGTTATGAGACATGTAAGGGACTTGTAAGCAACAGTCGACTGTAAGCAACAGTCGACTGTTAGCTCATAATCATCTTCAGCAACGAGGAGTTTAAAGCTTTTGCTAGTTGGTATACCTGTTATTTGTCTCAGGATATGTATTCGATGGTAAGAACAATTTTGTTCCCAATTGTAAGACATGCATGGGACTTGTAAGTAATAATCGGCTTTTATGCTATAATCATCTTCGGCGATGAGGGGTTTGCAACTTTTGATAGCTGGTGTATCCATTATTTGTTTCCGGTGAATTTGATGTCAATCACGGGAGACGGACTTGTAAGTAAGATCGGTTCACGAGGGGCTAGAAATTTTTGAAAATTGGTGCACATTCTATTCGATTTCTGCAAATATGACAGTAAGAAAGTTTGTATCGATGGTCTATCGCTATCACCTAGGATTAACTGTTTACGCAACGGGTACAAACGATACGGTAATGTAAAACAATAAGGTAGATGTGTAATAATTAATAGTGTCATCTATGGTATTTTAATCCTGAAACGTTACGGATAGCCTTCTTCCGATATTGTTTTGTTGTTGGTTTTACAACGCTAAAGAACAGCTTTTGATTATGTGATTATTCTTTTTAGATCATACCGTTTTAAAAGCTTCGATAAGTTGACAATTTCAGCATTTAACCGACAGCGAAGGAACAAAACCAAAGTGTTGCTCTCGCAACACTTTAGTCGGCGAAGCCGGACAAAGGTTGCCGCAACACTTCACGTTGCCCGGGCAACGTAGGTCTAGTTTTTCTTCAAAAACTTCGATCTTCCACTGACAAATCTGACGCGTACGCTTCGACGCAACGCAAGTATAGGACTTGGTTCTATTATTGCGTTACGACGGAGAGGTTGCGTAGCTTAAAGCCAAGGCCGTATCCAGGGGGGGTTAGGGGGTTGACCCCCCCCCCCCCCGAAACATGCAAAAGTCATCATTTTTATAGACATTTCCCTCTGATCTATGTCTTTTTTGTACTTTTTTGTCCGACCCACAGGCAAATACCCCCCCCCCCCCCCCCCCCCCCCGAAATAAATTCTGGATACGGGCCTGCTTAAAGCGTATTCTCGCCTTTCCCCGAGAACTCCACTTGACGAGTCCCCGCTTATGTTTGTCCTGGGAACTCACTCCCCGTATTCTCGCGAGTCCCCCGGACGGGGAATGCTCCGATTATCACCACCATCATCAAAAAGGACTCCCTTTCAGATTCGGAGGGGAATCAATTTTTGCTGGTGTTGGTGCAATGTAAAATTAATTGAAGAGTCAGAATAAACAAAACCAAAAATAAGGTGGATCCAGACTAATTTTGTCAACTGCATTTTTTTTTTCGAACATAATCCGTTTTAGAAGCATTCTAGGCGGAGTCCGCGCGGTGTGACTCCCTCTATTCTCTCTGTTCCCTTCGATTCCCCTGATGAATCCTCGGGGAACGGCTAGAATACGCCTTTAGTGTGAAACGTTCTGTGCAATGTCAAAGCGGCTTTGTGCGATGTGCTCGTGCCTTTCTCAATTGTTTGAAGGGGCTCCCGTCATTTCTGAACTTACAAGCTTCCTCGATTTCCGCTAGGATGCGCACCTTCTACGAAAAATATGTGGTCCTGTGCATGTACAGACAGAAACATTCGGCTTTATTGAAAACAAAACAACAAACCTCATTCTGTCTGGCGAAAAAATGCCCCTTTTTCTTTCTTCGTAGTTTCCTCTTTTTTGTCATCGTTCTTGTCATCACGCCGTTTTTCATTGTTGTCTACTTAAAATTCTCTCTTAAGCTACGTTTACACGGAGGGATTTACCCGTACGCCGCTGGTATTTTCCCCCGCTTTTCCCCGCTTCGGCGTCAGCGACAACACAGTCGGATTTTCGAGCAATAATTAAAACACAAACTATTTTCTTCTTTTTTTTTGTATTCAAAACGGAAAAACGACCTCACGAATTACACTTTTATTTGTCGACACCCAATGAAGGATGCTCTTGGCACTTTCCATATAAGAAGTGATATTAATGGACACATGTTGGTGTCCATTGTAGAGCCTTGGAATCTATTGCCACACGACATTACTCTCCCTTTGAAAAATACCTGGGTACCATGTGAACACTTTCCCCTCTCTTCTCCGGGGACGTCTGGAAGTTTGGGATGTTGGGCACCTAGACACCTAGATTCCAGATGTCTGGAATCTAGGGTGCCATAGAGACAACCCATTTGAGAGTCACAATAAATATGCAAAAGTAGGCAGGAAGGGAGAGTGATTGACAGTTGTCACTGTGATACAGTTTCGAATTGCGAAGGGGACTCCAGTTAGCAACTCGGAAACGTAACATCCACCATAGCTTGGTCATCGGGTAATCCCTGGTTCGCACATCCTGTGTTTTCTGCATGAAGACGCTGCATTTCTATGTTTCATCTCATCCCAATCATCGTGGCTTTTCAGTTAAACTTTAAAGTATCACCTCGATTTCGCGTCGATGTCATTTTTGCGTGAAAAGCTCGACGGGTGACGTCACCATCCAGCTGTATGGTGTCTCCCGTTCAACAGCGACCCTCGAGCCCTGTTGAACGAGCAAAAGATGGCACTGCCTCGACACGTTGTCTCGTGGACGGCATCATCCAGCGACATTTTCTTGTGGATGTCGTCTTGTGTCAAGCTCAGCAGCCATTCACGCGAAAATGTCCCAAACTTACCAGTTATGAGGTCTTACATTTATGCCCGGGCCCCACTATAGTCACACCTACTAATAACGCCGGTAATAAGGCCGTCTTACGGTCGAAATTGGGAAGAAAAGATGCTGAAAACGTAAGATTGTCGAGTTGGAAAAATCCATCTCGCCATTTTGAAACGTCAAGTGTTTGGACCAATCACAGACCAGAGTCGCTGATTTTAGCCAGTTTTGTTTACGTTTGAGTGATGATGGTGGTAATATATCTCGAATTTCTTCGTTCCAGGTGTGACCAGGATGAAACGTAAGAGTGGGTAATTAACCAAATTAACGAACCAAATTACGTACAGCTGTGACTGAATGTGGCCCGGGCATTACAAGTTTCAGCTTCTGCATCTGTGGTGAAAACGCACCGCAGTCAATGCACTCCTGTCATATTCAGGTTCAGGTTCATTTATTTCAAAAATACTTTGTGACAATATATTTTGATCACTGGGGGCCGGCAGGGATACGAGCTCGTTAGCTCGGCCCCATTTTAAACACTGACTATATGAACATAGTATAAATGAGTCGTTCCTCTGTAAATACACTCACAAAAGAAAGAAAGACTCGTTCCATTCCGTATACTTTCCCACGCCATACCAAACTCTCCACACGATAAAGTAAAAAATAATAATAATGAATAAATATGAATAAATATGTGTCGTTACCTTCTAGCTCCTCAATTTGTCGTTCAGTCTACCCGGAGACCAGGTGCCAGTCCCTCTGTCGGCGTCGACTTCGCTAGTCTTCAGGCGCTAGCGCAAGCCCAGGCGCAAGCGCAAGCTGCAGCAAGCGGCCGACCGAACTGGGCTGACCTTATGAAGAATCAACTATCGTGGGCTCTTCCAAAACCTTTGGCTCCAGCTCGACCTGCAGTAGCAGTAAGACCCTATGGAACTATAGGGGTTTCAAAACCAGTTGCTGCTAGGCCAACAGGCCCGGCTTCCGTATCTGAGATGAAAGGGCCATATTCAGGTCAAGGTAAGGTTTGCTACAGTTTAGAGTTATAATAATAATGTACTTTTTTTCCTTAATAGCTTGTATTATACACGCTAGCACTGGATCGTCATTCACACAAATAACATATGACAATTACATAAGTAGACATTTTGTCTACACGTACAACTTGAAAATATAATTTGACTTAACTTCATCTACACGTACAACTTGAAAATATAATTTGAATTAACTAGAATTAAAATATTGGGTAAAATAGGGTACAAAAGATTTCAGGTAACGATCTGTCGAGTTTATGAGTGGTCTTTCTAGTCTCTGGGAATCAGCGTCCCTCTGTCTCTGTCGCGTATTAGGGCTGCTATTTGCTGTAGTATCAAAATCAGGTAGAATTGTACGATGAGCTTGTGATGCCAGACACTTGCTCCCGAACGCCATTGTTAGTTGGTGCCGCCGTTCGGCAAGGGTTGGCAGTTCAAGCTTGATCAGGTTGAGTCATTATTTCGCCTCCGTCTCTTTTTCATCCGATTGTGAGTTAACACTTTGCATAAATCCTAGCTTGTACTATATACCGTTGTATGAGAACCATGGCAACAGCAAAAACGACAAAATGGACATCCATTTACCATGGTATCTGCACAAACACAACTATATTACAGTTTGTTCGGCATATTCCAGGTTTAAAGGACACCTGAATGAAGAGTACCAAGTATCATGCCTATCTACGAACCCAACTCCATTTTGCATCTGTCCTTGTTTCAGTACCGAACAATTTTAGAAATGAACAAGTTTCTCCAATCAACCCTTCTTCTGGAATATTTTTAACCAGTTAAGCCCAAACGCATATTGAGAAGAAATTCCAGTACGATCCGGCCAGCGCTTTACAAGATTTGAATGAATTGCGCCTTTTGTCTTGGAGTCTGCATGTGCAAGCCTCCAGAAACAAACATCACTATTTTGAAAACGTCACGCTCAGGAGAAGAATGCTCTCCGTGGCCATGTCTGTGAATGCATTCTCCATGGTGTGTTCAAGTATAGTTTTATTGTTGAGGTGTCTTTAACGCTTCCAAGTGGACTAGTTTATGTTAATCCCCCGATGCATGACCCTCAGCACTTGTGACAGACATAGTAAGATAGATCCATAGGTTGATCAGTAGAAAATCTGCAATCTGCTTGAGTCTGCAATCTTGTAATCTGCACGTTGCAACTTCATACTTTTTGCCGCGCAAAGCCACCCACAGAGGCCTACTTTGAATTAGGTTTGAACAGTTTTCAGAAACATTCTATGTAATTTAGCCCTATTTTACTCGTCGTGCAAAAGTGCCACTTAAAACCACCCCAGGTGGTTAAAAGTGCCGCGCAAAACTTAGACTTCAGAATTAACGTTAGACTTTAGAATTTTAATTTTTAAATTGTGCCTTTAAAAAGTGCCGCGCAAAACCGTGGCAAAAGTGCCGCAAAAAAACACCCCAGGTGGCAAAAGTGCAGCAAAAAAACACCATAGTGTCTAGGAACAAGTGAGGTTTGACCTCTGAATTTTATAGGGACAGCAATATGAATATTAGGGTGAAATTGAAGTGCTATTATGTTAATGTGATTTAGCTAATTAAGGGAATCATTGGGCATTTCTTGCAGTTTCTGATCACAAAAGTCATTACTCAAATGTTAATATCACTTTTCTTACTTGTATCCGATACCGAAGTCAAATAATAATTATTTTTTTGAAGCGCAGGGAAAGCAACTTGCGGGTGTTTCTCCTTAAAATCTAGATAGACAAATCGGTCCCTCCTCAACTCCCCCCACAGTTATTAGACCCGTTCCGAGCTTAAAATGGAAGATCTGAGATACTTGACCTTTCACAATTTCAAGTTTCAGTCAGATCCGATCACCCTTCGAAAGTTCTGCGTGTCACAAGATTCCGGACTCCCCCCCCCCCCACTCCTCCGATGGTCAGATTGGGGTTTCATTGGAATTCCGGAAATCCCCCGCCGGATCCGGTCCGGTTCTGTTAATAATGTATCTAGTGATTGTGCTTTTCCTTACCCTTTCCTCCTTTTCCAAACGGCCTGAATAAATTTCCTGCCTCAACTCTTGTTTAAACAGTTTATTGTTTATTACAGTTTAAAATGAATTATGTACATAATAATATTTTGTACACCTTATTAAGAGATAATGAATTAACTTATAATAATTCCTAGAAAATAAAAATATAATAATGTTATAGGTTTTATTTCCTGTTATCATGTTTCAGGTCTCTTCGTTAGCTCACCTGAGTCGCAGGCCAGCGCGCAAGCCAGTGCTTCCGCATATGCTCAAGCTTCTGCTGGAGGTAGTTTCGGATTCCCTGCCAAGCCAACACCCGCTCTACCGACCGTGAGCGAAGTCGCCAGGCCACAGCCAATTCAGGTAGGCTAAGTTACTAAACTCGATTACTGCACTTCTGACATTATGAGGGGAGACATTCCGTTACTTTTCGTTCAGCTTAAAACTTGGTATGCCATTGAATTGGCCATTAATTTATTATAAATTAATTTAAAACTATCAGAATAAACAAAACCAAAAATAAAGTGGATCCAGACTAATTTTGTCAACTCTATGTTCATCTTTAGAACAAAATTCATTTTGGAAGCATTCCCCGTGTTCTCGTTGTTTTCCGTACGGGGAGTCTGCGCGGAGTGACTCCCTCTATTCTCGCCTTTCCCTTGGATTTCCCTAGGAGTCCTCAGGAACGGCGAGAATACGCCTTAGGTCTCATGGAAACTCACTAATAATAAACTCTATACTTACTAATAATAAGCTCTACACTTACTAATAATAAGCCCTGCGGACTGATAGTTAGCTCTCTAATTTGTAGATAAACAAATTTAGGACCCTTTCCGAGAAAGCCGGGTTGATATAAAAATTGGAAACATCCTTTCAAAGCATTTCATCACAGTTAGGGTTTGTTTCAAAAGAAGTTAGTAGTTAGTAGTAGGTTAATTGACCAAGAAATCCAGGTTTGGTTAGCTAGGATAAGAGATTGTGGATCCTTGAGTTTGTATGCAGAGGCTAAAGAGATTTGGGGTGAAGAAATTTATTTTAAAGCGGGTCTAAAAAAAGAGGAAATGAAACTAATTTTAAATATGAGGGCAGATAGCTTGCCACTTGGTGAAAGAAGAAAGTATTTGGGAAATGTTAGGGAGAAATCTGGTCCTTACTTTTGTCCAATGTGCGGTGAGGGAGATGAGGATCTAATTCATTTTATGTGTGGTTGTGATGAAATTGAGGATCTGAGGGAGGAAATTTTTAAGGGAGGGATTCATAGGAGGAAGTGGTTGTTAAATATTATGCGGAGTAGGGATTTTCTTAGTATAAGAAACCTGGCGAAGTTCCTCAGAGTGACCAGTCTGCATAGCGAAAAGTGTTTGAGTGAGGTTTAGTGTAGTAGTGTGACCGTTGTATGTTTGTTATGGCCTTTTGGCTTTGAAGACAAATAAATATCATATCATATCATCTAAACGTCAGTGAAAACGCTGCCGATGCTCTTGAAAGTGGGGCCTTGAGAATTTATTTGCCCTTCACGTATTTGACCTATTTAACCTAATACCTTTTTAACTCGCATCATTAGTTGTAAATAGATTTGAATGTTATGTTAGCGTACAATTGTCTTTTGTATATAAATAGTGTTAATCTGGACGAGAATCACCAAAACGGCTAGACCGTTGTATCAGTTATGAAAATAAATTGAATTGAATTGTTTTGAATTTAATACTTTAAGGCTCCGCTGATGGTTCAGTCCAGAGCAAAAGTACTCTAGAGAGTAATGCGAAGACCTATCCTTCCCATGCATAAAAAATGTGCCTCCGTCGCAGCGCCGCCCAGCTCGCTTTGTTCGTGCGTGCAGTGGCGGACGTAGAAAATTCTAGCAAGGCTAATATGCGGTACTGGTTGAGTTTCAGTAGGGATCTTCGTGCCCTGTAGGGAAGCTAGTGTCGCTGCGATTTGATTGTGAGATTGACTAGAGTTATTTTGCTCTGGCTCAGTTCTACTAGTCGTACACCGGTAAGGTTTTATGGGGTTAACACTAGTAACTGTTGTAATTTCAGGTTGTAATCGAGCGCCCAACCGCCACTTTCCGACCGCGATACGTCACCCGTTCAAGAGTCGTAACCGTCACGCAGACCGTTGCAACTCCTCACGAAGTGGCGGTTCCAGTCGGTCAATCCCAGTCCCTTGGCAGTGTCACCCTGGAACAAGGAGCTGCACAAGTCAGCAGCCAAATCGTAGAGAGACCCGAAAACATCGATTTGACATTTGAGGAAGTACGACCAGTGATCAATACCGTAACGGTCCAACGCCCGTTGAGAGTCGAGCGACCGGTGGTCGTTGATACACCGCAGTACGTTAATGTTCAGTTGACTGGTACGAGTGGAGTGTCCTTGGGCGCTGCAGTAGGTGGGAAGCAGGAGACGACAGTACAGACCTTCATTGTTGGCGAAGAGGTGGTGGTACACAGGAGACCAGGGGTAAGTCCCATTTTGGATTTTGTGATATTTAAATTCCGGTCGACTCCAGAATGCCGTTCGTGAAGACGACTAGAAAAAAAGTCTAGCGGGACGAGAATCCATTCATGATTTCATGATGAAAGGAATTCTGGTCTACTTGAAAGGAATCTCGTCGGCGTCCCTGGTAAAAATACTAAAAAAAAGTCGAGCCAGCTTTTGAGAGCAGTAGCCATCAGTAATGTCATAAATTCTCTCAAAACTTTTTTGTATTGGCTCGTGAATTTATTTTTGTCAGACTTTCTGGTTTGAAGAATTTATTTTGTGTTCCCTCTGCGTGTAAACATAATCTTGTCACCGAGATCGGATTCTGTTCAAGTTTTCCTGTACTTGTAAACGCTGCACAAAAGCCGACAGGCGTACCTGCGAGCTTGGTTACAGTCATCTTTCTACATCAGCATCCCTTGCAGCCTGTAGCATCTCTTTCTATCCCGGCTCTAACTGCGATATGAAGTTTAATCCTACTGCCCATGATTGTTCTTTGTACATGATTACTCTTAGACCCCGACGCCGCGTCGATTCGAAGAATCAGCGGCGGCGAGGGGTAAAAGGGTCAGCGGCGGCGCGCCGCCGATTGATCGGCGTTTCCCGCACTTTAGCACCTCTAGCCTCGCCTTTCATTGGTTGTTTTAGCTTCACATAGTTTTAATATTTACAAAACTTGTACATCAATCTTACAAGCTAGGGCCAAATAAACAAAAACAGGTCAGATACAGTTTTAATGGTCGGCAGTTCTGATTTCAATCACGTATTTAATCAAGAGTAGCCTTTATGTGCCTGATCTGATGACTATTATATCAGATGTGTTTGATCAGATTCATGAATCTGAATCTGGTCAAACATTATCACCAAAGATGTAATCACAGAATGGCTTTTGCTAAAACTATAGACTATACACAGTATCGCTTCCTAAGCGTCAATGCTGAACTAGCAAGAAAGTGCGTAGACTAGACTTCAAAGAGATCACTTCTTCATGACCTTACATGTCTTAAAATTATCGTGGACAAACTGGATTTGGTTGACCCTATGGGGCTTGATACTGCTTCGTTTAGCACAAACTATCAGTCCAGTAGTGGAAAAAATTCGCTCCGCTGTTCCACTTGTGGCTGGAATCGCCAAACATTTCCGCGCCAAAGCAGCCACCCACGGAATTTGCTGGGCGAATTTTTTCCAGAACCCTAGTACATCAAAGTCATCCTCGCATCTATTGGCTTCTGCGGCTATGCGAAGGTACAAGTCGACTTGCCGCCGAATAATGGCATTGTTTCGTGAATCCTGGCCTTCTTCATTAATCGACCGTTTCTCAAGGCTGGCACAAAAGTAAACTCTTGAATGTAGCGCTAGATGTCAATGTCGTCAGAACTGGGGTGTGCCATAATTTTTGTCAGCGCAATATACAAGAACAAGAATATACAAAAAAAAAGTGTGGGGCGCCGAAACACAAGCGAATCGCCGCCGCCGATGTATCAGCGGCGGCGATCGACGCGCCGCCATTAAAGGGGCGCATTTTAGCCGTTTGAATTTCAGCGTGACGCCGCTGATTTTCGGCGCGGCGTCGGGGTCTAATTCCTCTGTTATCCCTTGGGACGCATCTCGATGGTACCTACCGTTTGCTCTGGGACGAGTGTTAATGGTGCTAAGCTGTTAGTCCACCCGGCTTCAAATCGGCACCTGGAGAAATTTGGGGAAGGGAAGGTGTGCGAAAGC
The DNA here is from genome assembly GCA_023053575.1 of Branchinecta lynchi. Taxonomy (NCBI): domain Eukaryota; kingdom Metazoa; phylum Arthropoda; class Branchiopoda; order Anostraca; family Branchinectidae; genus Branchinecta; species Branchinecta lynchi. Next base: position 17,763,646 of record JAKZAP010000021.1, on the reverse strand, counting down.
ACTAGGAATACTAGGATGGCTTCCCCCAACTGACCATTGTATTTTCTGGCTGAGGGCGCAGAATCGACAGCTTCGTCAGGAAGGCCTTTCAGGACTGATCTTACCTTACCTTACTTTAAACTTAGCAGTTGGATAAAAATGTGATCATGAATTATGACCACAATTTTAGAAGTTTCATAATAGATGACGCATGGTTGCCCATCCTTGCATTCAACGTTATGAGAATATATATGTTACGGACCTTTTAATTTTTTTTTCTCAAAGGATGTGCAAACTTGTAATAAAGGTTACAACTTGATAAGATAAACGCTTGGTCTTTGTACGTCATCGATTTCTGAGCGGGTTCCACCTTTCTAACAATAGTTACTATTAGTTACTATTTCTGTTCTTTCCTCACGAAAAGTTACTGCGCTGATCGTTCCAACCTTGTCGGAATAGTAACTAATAGACAATAGTTACTATTTGCTTACCATGCTCGGGAGCGTAGTAACTACGCATCTCTGTAACGTGATTAGTCGGATTCGCCCTTGGCGTGATATCCTGCTGGAAAATAGAAAAATCGTTCCAGCACATCACGCTCAATGTTGAGATTATATTTTATCGGACTTCTGACACTGTAGGTTTGAGATGGAAATGTTATCGCGCAGTTAGATGTCTGTATCACCCCAAAATATGATCGATACCAATCTGATAAATGCTACAAGGGTTCTATTTGTATCTAGGTTACAGCGACTGCCGAAGTAGAAGCCATTGCTGCAGCACAGGCAGCAAGTCAAGCTCAAGCAGCAAAGCAGGCCGCCGCTCAGGCGCAAGCTGCAGCCCAGGCCACCGCTCAGGCGCAAGCTGAAGCCCAGGCCACCGCTCAGGCGCAAGCTGCAGCCCAGGCCACCGCTCAGGCGCAAGCTGCAGCCCAGGCCACCGCTCAGGCGCAAGCTGCAGCCCACGCCACCGCTCATGCGCAAGCTTCAGCTCAGACCACCGCTCAGGTGCAAGCTGAAGCCCAGGCCGCTGCACAAGCCCAAGCGACTGCATCTGCTCAAGCCTCAGCTTCTGGCATTAGTCCATTCACCCAGTTCATGCCTGCCCCCAGACCAGTTGTCAGCCCCTTTGTTTCCGTCTCAAGACCGGTTCAGCCACCCATGGTCCAGCCCCTCCCTGTATCACCGCCTACGACGGGTTTGTCGGCTCAGTACGGCGTGAGAAGGCCTGCAACCACTCTTGTGTTTGGGAAGAAGTTGAAGTGTACCATCAACTGCGACTATGAGACCTCTCGAACGGCTGAGAAGTTTGGGAAATTGCCGTGGTACAATAGACCATGGTTCCGGTCTTGGTCCTATAGCGATGAAAAGGAAACGGAAGGCGAAGATGGATTATATGCTGAAGAAGGAACGCGGAAGAAACGAAGTTTCTTCAATTTAGACAGGTAAGACCAGTGGGATTTTGGCACCGGAATTTTGTTGCCTGGGGGGGGGGGGGGGGGGGGAGGGGCTTCGCCTAGACCCGATTAAACAAACAATCAATGAGAGGTATTAGGATACCTCTGCTGGGGAGGGGACGGGACTGACTGCAAGAATACAACGTAGTTTCATTCGTAGTTCAACAATCGTACTTGTTCACAGCTGAAACTAAAAACGGTTAAATCAAAACAAAAAGACAGTAACACATTTGTGCCATTTGTTGAATAAAATGTTTTTGTTTAGTAAAATGTCAGTGTAACTTTAATATTTGTAGTATTTACTATTTCCGTAACTCGTGAAATTTTTGTAAAGACAACCAAATACGATATAATAAATTGAACCGCTATAGTGACAAGCCAAAATTCGTGGCCGTTGATCGCATAAGATTTGACGGATTCCCTTTACAGACACTGGAATGACCACGAACGTCATAGAGACCAGCACCACCACGACCATCACAGAGACGAGCATGACGACGATGGAGATCGCCCGTTCTTCCGAATCCCGCTTTTAGACGACCTGTCGCGTGTTCGGAACGTCGACGTTGAAACACCGTTCTTGTCCTTGGCCGTTAGTAGGAGACACAAGCGCGCGTCCGAAATGTAAGCCAGTGTTGCCAGGGTGTTTGCGAACCCTTCATTCGTTTCTGTTGCAAAATGATCATCAGTAACGTTTTTGCCATTTTTTCCAGGGCTTTGGCTATCTTCGGCCATTCCTTTGTCCCAGCGTTAGAGCCGGGTCACAAAAAACTCAAAACAGCACGTATTGGCCAAACATAACGATATCTGTTGGCGATTTGGCTAACTCGAGTCTACTTTTCTGCGCAGATTTGGGAAATGGAGCCATCTTTGTCTCAGCCATTCGTGCAGATATTCAAAGACGGATTTATCACCACACAGAAATTAAAGGATTACCTGTAATAATAACGCAACCTACTTCTATAGTCGCTCCATATATTTCTAAACCCGGAGACCCCAAATTCGTACGGTACATTCTAAGCCCTCTAACAGAGCCACGCTGATATTCTCACTTGCCTTGTTTTGCTACCTTCGTTGTGTATCATGCTATCGACGGTTGTCTGCGAGAAGTTTTTCCATCATAAAAAACGGGTTATGTAAATTGTTTCCCTATTTTCGCTATGCGTCAACGGGTCTCGGAAAGGACTTAAAACAACCAAAACCGTGGGTTATTTGTTGAAAGCAAAGCCTATAGTTTTAAAGTATTCAAATATTTTAAAATACTGTTAGTTGAAGAGTAAATAGTGCGATTGGTCCTTTAACTATTTATTTTTTATTTATTTATGACCCGCTTTTTGCGTAACAGCAGAGTATGAATAAAATACAAAAGTAAAATATACATATTAAAACACTTAAACAAAACAATGTAAATAAACACGACTACATTCATTTCATATAAATAAAAAACACACTAAATAGACTTAAAATTTGTACACACTGACAAGCACATTAATCGGGTTCAGGAATGAACCCGACTATCAGGAATATTGGCAGAAACATTATGAAGTGCGAGGCGTCCTTTAATTTTACATGTTACCCGCTAAATGCTCAAGGCGACAGTGAAGTAGAAAACATCACAAGGTGGAAATTTAGACGGGTTTTCTAGAGTTACACACATTAGAAGAGCCACACCCATTGGTGATAAGGCACTGTGAGGAATCCCGGTATACGGAGTTAGGGTACTTCCAGCCCTTCCAGGTGGGCTGGGACGATGAAACTCGGCAGGCATATCAAGGATCCAACCTGGTTGACTTGAAAATAGTCAGTTCCGTGATCCGACCATCGTGGGGGAGTGGAGGGTCTAAGAATTGGTCTAACTTGTAAAAACAGTGGAATAACTTCGACGGCTCTGGGAACAGTGTGGCCGAAATTTCGGCGCGATGGAGCATCGTCTGTTACCACTTGTGGTGGTAGAATTTTCTTTTCACTTTATCCTTGTTCTTTGCATCAATTTCCAACATTGTGCAGAACCATTTCTTTATATAATTCGCCTGTTTCAGCGATGAAGATATCGAGAGATCCCTCGCTTTCGACGACGAAGACGACGTTCCTTTCGGACTTAAAGAAGCGGAAAAACACCTAGCCGGGATCGACTCCGCAAAGGAGGAGTCTGAAAATAGTGACGCTGTCGCAGAGTCCATCCCAGAATCCGGAGTTGAAGACGAGAGGCAGTACGGCGGCGGTTACGGCAGACGCCCAGGCGGAGGATATGGCGGTGGAAGATGGCGACCATATGGTGGTGGTGGAAGATGGCGACCAGGGGGCCTATATTCTGGTGGCTATGGTGGCGAATATGGTGGTGGATACGGTGGCGGAAGATGGGACATGCGACGGCCAGGTGGAAGGTGAGTTTGTTTTGGACTTGGAACTCCTAGCCCATTCCGTTTCGTACACACATGTGTACTCACAATGGTGTTGAATTGTTCTTTACGCTTATTTGCGGTAAATTTGCAGTTCTTTGGGAAATTGACCTTTGATGGATCTTGGGACAATTAATGAAACCGAAATTTAGGGTTTTATATTCTGTTGGTTTCTGTTTTTTCTAAGTTTATTGCAGCTCTGAATTATTTCCAAAAGAGGTATAGAGCTTTTAGTTTTGTTCTGTTTCGTTGGCCTATTGATTTTTTGTTTATATATATTATTAGAAATGTATCATCCCGGAAAAGCTACCTTTCTTGAATCTAGTGTGGACACTTCGGCGACGAATTATGAGCAGAACAAAAAACTACTGTGACCAGGAAGGGTCAAGAACATGCTTTATCATAAGAACGTGTCGGCAGAAGAAAATAATGAGCTTTTAATTGTTGCTAGGTACGGTGGTCGCGGATGGCGTGATGATGCCAAAGAACCTGCAGAGCTGACCGATATCGAATCTCCAGTCGCAGAGATGCAGTCCGGTGCGGAGCAGGAGGGATTGGAAATGTCACCAGAGCCAGGGACGAAAGCTGAACGACAAGGAGGCGGATATGGCGGAAGATGGGACAGACGACCAGGCGGTGGCTATGGCGGTGGCTATGGTGGTGGCTATGGCGGTGGCTATGGTGGTGGCTACGGTGGTGGAAGAAGGCGACGACCAGGCCGATGGGGTGGAGGGTGAGTTTTTTTTTTCGATTCCGACAAAATTAAGGGATGTGTCAAGATTGGCAGGGTTTCGGGACTACCTTGTTTTGGGATCCCAAAACGTAAGTGGAGGGATACCTATGACTTCGTAAAAGTTGTCCGTCTGTTAGCACGATAACTCTCGAAGTGGTGGAGCTATTTTGATCAAACTTGGCATGAGGACCTTTGGGTCAAACCGTACCTTTGGGGGTGGCAAGTGGTTTTAGATTAGGGGAAGCAAAAATATTTTTTATAAGCTAATGAAATAGTCGATTTTGGGGTAAGGAGACATGCTGAATCAGAATATGAAAAAAAAATTCTCACTGGACAAGTATAGTTCACCTGGAATCCGGCAAAAAACATAAAATTTGTGAAAAGTAAATGTTTAATCTGAAGTTGATTAGAGATTGGTTTTATGGGTATGAATATGAAAATTACTTTCTCGGATGACAGCTATAGTTCGGCCAGAATCCGGCGAAAACTGGAAAATTCTCAAATTTCCTCAGGTGTCAGACCGTGCTGTGACCAGCAGAGGGAACAACATTACTGTATTAAAAGAAGATATAATTAGAAGAAATTAATGAGCTTTTAATTATTATTAGATACGGTGGTCGTGGATGGCGTGACGGAGCCGAAGAACCTGCTGAGTTCACCGATGTTGAATCACCAGCCTCGAAGATGCCAGCGGAGTCCGGAGCGGAGCAGGAAGGAATGGAAATGACGCCAGAGCTAGGGACGAAAGATGACCGACAAGGAGGTGGATATGGCGGAAGATGGGACAGAAGACCAGGAGGAGGCTATGGCGGTGGCTATGGTGGTGGCTACGGTGGCGGCTACGGTGGCGGTTACGGTGGTGGAGGAAGAAGACGACGACCAGGCCGATGGGGTGGAGGGTGAGTTTTTGTTTTGGATTCCAACAAAGAGAAAGGTGAAGCCATTTTATTTTGTGTTTATGGAAATTAACTTATTCCTTCCTCATTGAGGATGCAGAACAATGGCTGTCGTCAGTTGTCGCCTGTCGTGTTGGTACATAGGCAATTGTGTATTAATAATTACATTAGGGTTCTTCGTTATCGGCTATTTACAACTATAGTATATGCCCTATTGAGGCGCAGAGATGGGTGAATCCGATCATGAAAGGATCCGAATTTGAATCGGCTAGGTATGAATCCGATTCTAAATCCGAATCCATGCGGAGGATTCGAATCCGGATTCGATGCGACTTTAACAATCAAAATCATATACATAGGTTATATTTTAAAAATCAGATGACAAAAAAGCACCTGATGCCTCAAGCAAATAACACGGTATGTAAACCATATTTACAGGTTTTCATGTGTGCTTATTATAGTAGGCTACGGGCAGCACAATACCTTAAGCGCAGTCTGTAAGAATTGGGAAAATATTAGAAATCGGATTGGTAAGACTCAAGGTCTGGAATTCGAGTCCGAATCCAAATCCAGCCTGACAAGAAGAAGATTCGAATCTGGATTCGAATTCGGCTAAAAGGAAATCCGGCTAAAATACCAGGTAGCGGGAATCATATGACTTGATTGCTGTATGAATTGAGGCTCTCTGGAATATAGTGTAATGGGCTCTTGATTATTATTAGATACGGTGGTGGTAGATGGCGAGATGAAGTCGAAGAACCGGCAGATTTGAACGACTTCGAAGCTCCAGCCGCGCACATGCCACTAGAATCAGAAGCTGCACCAGAAGAATCAGAAATGACACCAGAACTAAGGGCGAAAGATGAAGATGAAAGACAATCCGGCGGCGGTTACGGCGGCGGTTACGGTGGCGGGTATGGCGGAAGATGGGACAGATGGCGACCAGGCGGCGGCTACGGCGGATATGGCGGAAGATGGGAGAGATGGGGATCATGGGGTGGAAGGTGAGCTCCAGGTTTTGCATTAGGCTGTTGATGGCTTCTTTCCCCCTTGTCCTCAATTTCCGTTGGTGAAACTCGGCTTCAAAAGTAGTTGTTGTGCGCCCCGTTCTTCGATTCGTAGTATAGAAAATGTCTCAGTTTTAAAATATCTCCTAATTAACTGGAAAAATTGTAACATGTTCAAAAAGGGAAAGAAGATTGCTCAGTTTAACGATCGCTAGTGAAAGGTACTTTGAATAACTAAATGGACAACTAAATGGAAAGGCTGGGATAGGACAGTCTAGTTAGCTATCACTTATTCACTTGAAGTGGCTTGAAGACCAGCTGAAAATACATTACTTCGTTGCTCCTCCTTTATCTTCACCAATCTCACCACTGCCCACTGAATCAGTGTTGCCACCGGCGGTAAAAGCTTACTAGATCTAGTAAAAAAAATATTAAATCTAGTAAATATAGAGGATCTAGTAAAATTCATTTTAATCTAGTAAAAGTTCTTTCTGAGGAAATGCACAGAGATATTAGGATCCACTCTTGCTCCTCGCTCTCTGCGGCTGGCTCCATACGCATGCAAAGACCAGAGAGACAGTTCTAAATTTCGTCTGTTCACCAAATCAAGGATCGGAGCTTTTTGACCATTGTGCTAGGTCTTTAGCCCTGAGTCGCGTTTTTGTTGCATGCTGCAGGTCCGCTTCTCGGCCGGTTCCGGACTGATTCTTTCTACATCTGTTTTTGCACTGCAGCGCTTACGAGGAAGACGGCAGCGCTTCTCGAGAATCACGGACTTGCTCCCAGACAAAGTCCGTGCTTTCCTGCAAGATGCTGCAGCGCTGCCGCTTCAACCAAGAAGAAAGCGAATCCCAAAACGCATATTATGCAAAAGCAAAGAAGTGCTGCAGCAGCGATGCGGCAGCGCTATTGCAACACAAACGAGGCTCTGATGAAAACGAACGAACAAGTGGTTTTAGAAAAATCGACTATTTTAAGAGAATATTGACAGCGCTATCAGGAAAAATTCGACTGTCTTCGTCCCCCCCCCCCCCCCCCCATTTGTGGCGTTTCTGCTCTTTACGATCAAGTCCGTGTTCGGAAATATTTAAATAGTTTATCGCTCCTAATGGATTAAGTGCGATCGGAACCGCCAAAATAGAAACGAGATTAAAATTCAAGAAATGATAAATATAGAAAACAGTGGCAAATATGTGGTAATTCAGGTGAATGCAGAATTTATTCACTCCCCCTCCCTCGCTTTGTGTGAAGTGTGATAGAAAAACAACCTCGCTTTAGGTACTCTGGCCGCAGACCAGGGCAGCGCTATCAAGATTCGGATATAGCATCTGGTGGCGAGACTGAAAGCGATATCTTCCGATCCGGCGATGCCGAGCACGACCAAGACGCTGGAAAAGCGATGGAAGTTGGATTGCAAATGCGTAGTGGAATCCTTACCGGTAAGATCTATCTTAGTTAGCACATCTCAAGGTCTACAGTATTCAGTTGCTTCGAACAACCAGCGCCCTCGCTAGTCCGCCCATTCTCGATCGACCATCTCTGTCACGGGTAGCATTGGGAAGGTTGGGAAGTCTATTCTAAAAGGAGTCATTCCCTATTCGTAGCTTATCCACATTTTTTCCTGACTATCTGCCTTTACGACCCTCTTATCTATCGGCGGCTCTTTTGGGAAATAAGCGGTCCAGAATCTCCGATGGTTGTCCCCACTTGGGAGCTCAAGGGGGCAGTGGCGGAGCACAGTATTTTTGTTTCCACTGTTTCTTCAACCGTCAAATGAAGTCCAATTTTCAACCGTGGGCTACCCCGTACCTTGGTCAGTAGCGACGGTGTTCAGGAATCATAGGGGATTGACTTCACGATCTGCTGATGTGACGGACGGAAGAGCAATTCCATAGCTGGAGCAATTCCATAAACTTTAGCCGATTATGTACGGGTCGTGACGTCGCACGAAAAGTCTATATTTTCCATTTACTAACGGAACGGATTGTTCCTAGAACGGTTTGATGATGATGATGATTTTATTTATAACCCGTCAAAATAAACACAAGGCACAAAGACGGAGTAAATAATAAGGAAAAAAAGAGAAAAAGAAAGGAAAACACGAAAGAAAGTAACTTACAAAATCCACAGTATAACTTTTACTATACAACTAAAGCAAGAGGGATTTCCAGTCGTGATCATATTTTGGCTGTATGTTTCTATTTGTTTCTCCACTGCTGTTAGTGGATCACTAATTTGATAACGACTGGAAATTTTAGAGTTTCTCGTCCAAGGGGGGAGGCGCAATATATATTTGGCAAAACGATAGAATGTTGACCGGACTTGTTTTTTGTCTGTTTTGGTGATAAGTGTAAATGCGTCCGGCGCCACGCTGGCTGCTCGGGTCTATACATGTATATTCTGCAGCATTAATTTAATCGAATTTTCCTATTTCCTAAGTCTTTTTTCTTATCGAGAACATAAAGTTCCAAAACAAAGAAAATTTCCTTTCTTCTTTTTTCCTTCCTTTTTTTTGGGGGGGGGGGGGCAAGGGCGCTTTGTTGATGGAAGATCGTTCGTTAGTGAATTTCTCTTGTCTGTTTGTTATGCCCTCATTCTTCTTTTCTTCTTCTTTTTTCTCTCCTTCTTTTTTTTTTTTATTTCTTTGGTTTGTTCCCTTAAGATTATATGAATAATGAATAGGCCCCGCCCATTGCCAGGCCTTATGTTAGGCCTTATGGTGGGGCCATAAACAGCTAATGATGTTTTCTATTTTTATGAATAAAATGAACTGAACTGAATCTTTCATACCCATAGCTGGGATAGGAATTAGCACTGATAGGAATTAAACTCACAATTTTCCGTTTTTTTAGGTAAAATTTAGGTAAGATCAAATGGTTGTGACGTCACGCTTGTATGGAATCCCGACACAACTTAGCTTAGACCAAATATTAGTTGCGTTTTTGATCGAAGTTTGAAGTTACCTTCAACCTCAAAGGTCTTTGTTTAATTACCGTTTTTGGTAGCCGGTCACAGTTTCTTTCTCCTTTTTTTTCTTTTTTTTCAAACTCTGACCGTCGAACTTCGTGAGCTAGATAGTCCGAAGTTTGCTTGAATCGTCGAAGAAACGTCAACCGGACAAGGGTCGCCGGAGTCATAAAAACACTAATTTAAGCAAAAGGTGAACTTCGACGGCCTTCGAAAACGGAAATTGAGCAACCGGCTAAGCGAACGGCGAACAAAACTTTGATAAAAAACGCAACTATTATTGTAGATGGTGAGGATATTACAAACTTTGGCAGTATGAACACAAGGCTGTACTGAAACTTCAATCTGTGACTGCTTCTCATGCTCGATATGAACTTAATGTGTGCCCTCGTGTGTTAAGATATTTAGTGCGGGGTTGACTTTTAGTCTCCAAAATAATTATTAATTGTATATATTGTACCTTTGTAATTTGTACCGTTCTTTTCATAAAATCATAAAATCATTTGTCCCCGCATTTCCAAATTGGGTGATCTAACGTGTTTATTGGCTCCCCTTTCTTTACCGAATCTGCCAATTCATCCAACTTTTGTTCACTCTGCATCGATTTCACTGCATTCGGTCCGTCCCTTCGTAAATTCGGTGATTTGACCTGTTTATTTGGTCTCATTCGTTAGTGAATTCGGTAATTATCGCATTCGGTCAGTCTATTTCATAATTCCGTCATTAATCAGATTCATTTGGTTCTGAATCGTGACCGAATTACAGCGTATTAATATACCTTAGTGTATGCTAATTTAGGCTCGTCGATTGACATGCATGTTTATTTTATGACAACAAAAACTAATAATCGGCTCTGTAATTTTTCCATCTTCAAGTTCGGTGGTAAAATCTATACACTTTCTCCTTAGGAATGGCCACCAAAACCAAGGCTGGAATCGAAATACCTGCATCATCCCTGAAATTCATTTCCGACTGGGACCCGACCAACCCCGCCCCCATTAAAGCCGACGCTAAGCTGATACAGCAAGTGGCCACCTATCTTGGGGACGAGCTTGGTGGGAAATTTGATATTCCAATCCTCGTTGTCACTTCTAAAGATGAGGCTGGGTTGCTGGATTTCACTGAAGCGGACATTGTCATTGCTGAATCCCCGAAGACATCCGTGACTGTTGCAGAAGAAGGAGATGAAAAGGGCAATTTCAACCCGATTTCGTTGCCGTTGGAGACTGTTGCTGAGATTGCTAAGTACTCGGTAAGCATAGGTTGCGTTCCAGAAACAACAATTGTTAACCATCGTAAATTTTATTTGGGGGCGCAGCTAACTGCAGCTTTAACGATCGTTGATGCCCACCAACCATCGTTACAAAATAGTTAACAACCGTTAACTTCAACTCTCTCTCTGCAAACTTGAACGGAAATCGTAGGTGGGCGGAGCTTAACTTTCGAAATCAGAAACCTGGAACGCAAAATCTTCTGCCGATTTCGGCCATGAGTCACGTCCTCTTGCGATCTTTCTTTGCGAACATTTTACAACGATCACAGATTAGCAATCGTCAATTTTATTTCAGGGCGCAGCTAACTGCAGCTTTTACGATCGTTGTTGCTCACCAACCATCGTTACAAAATAGTTAACAATCGTTAAGCTCTGGAACGGAAATCGTAGGTGGGCGGAGCTTAACTTTCGAAATCAGAAGCCTGGAACGCAAAGTCTCCTGCCGATTTCGGCCATAGTCACGCCCTCTTGCGATTTTTCGTTACAAACGTGTTACAACCAACACAGATACCGCCGGCTCTTAAAGGACATGTCTTACTCATAATGCTAACGCAACCTACGTCCATAATCACTTCGTATATTTCTAAACACGGAGACCCCACTTTCGTACGGTACATTCCAACCCCTCTAACAAAACCACTGATTTTCTCACTTGCCGTGTTTTGCTACCTTCAATGTGTGTCACGAAATACATAGACAAAAGTATAGTTGATTCGCTATTACATTCCAGTACAATTTTTGGAGTTGTGTGCTGTGAATAGACTATTGAGGTTTTTCCATCCGGATTTTCAGCATTGATCAGAAAGTTGACAAAATCGCCAAAAATGCTGTGAGGAATTCCATCTTTTATTAAAATAGTTATGTAAACGTAAACGGTCAATGTAAATATTAAGTAGTTTCTGTGGAAAATGGAAAATGTATAACTGTCTGTGCTCGAGTGTAACTTGCGATTTTAAGTTTAGTTCGTATCCAGACTTTTTAGCGACTAGGGAAAGTAGTAGGGAGTCTGTCCATCATTATATGACAGAAATGAAGAAACCGAGAAAAGAAAACGTAAATACGCATCCAGCGAGAAAAGTTCTAGCGCAGCTGTGAAAGGTATGCTACGCAACATGTACCCAGCGCAAGATAAACGCATACGCAACGAATCGTCAATGTGAAAGTGGCTTTAATCAGGGACCCATACATTTCCTGTAATGACTCGCCATTCAGGGGGCTTGTATGTTGCTATGTTGCCCGAGCCTCACCTAGTTTCCAAAAATTCCGCTTGGGTCAAATCGGCGTTCTTGCTCAGATAGACAAAATTGCCAGCATGCCACCAGGTACCTAAGCTAGGATAAAAGATCCACGATACTCTTTCATTACAGAGAAATATTCTTAGCTCAGCACGACAGCTGCGAAAAAAAATTTCTATCTGGATAGTCGGGTATTTTATCCCCGTGGGTATTTCTCGAACTATCTGACGCTCGGTCAAGAGCACATCAGAAATCTCTTATTGACAAGCCTCCTGAATGGCGAGTCATTACAGGAAATGTATGGGTCCCTGCTTTAATCTTCTGAACGCACCATCTATTTCAGGACGGCCTCCGACAAGAAATCCTATCTGGCATTCAAGATGGAGAAAGTCAGGAGCGTGCTCTTAGCGACGACCAAGACTCGAAAGACTTCTACAGCCTTGCCCTGCGGGAAGCCAATCCGGCTAAGCTGAACCCCTGTAGGAACTACGTTGCTTGCTACCGGGGACGACCAGCTCTCCGGTCTTGCCGAAGCGGCTGGGCCTTCTCTCGGTTGCGCGGAAGGTGCCAACCTGCAAGGGAAGTGAGAGAATGGTGAGTAGTCTTGTTGTAAGGATGAACGAGTAGTAGGCGAGGTTTAGTGAAGCTAAGGCTCCTGGGGTGTGGGCTGAAGACATTCTGACACCGTAGCTGCCCACTGGCAGGGTTGTCACATGTTGTACGATAGTCTGGTGTCACTCTATTTTGTTTTTTCAATTATCTTCAAAAGATAATTGCGGTTTCACTGCGGTGGAAGGGTGTTCCAATCATTAGTTGCCTGAAGCTTGGTGTCTACAGAACGCGGATTCACATTCACCTAGTTTAATTCAGAGTCGTTTACGGAAAAAACTTCGCATCGGCAGCCAAAATCTCGCGCCGTGCTGTTCAAGTCATTGTATTTCCTGTCGAGTCTCGTTCGAGGTCTGTGGAAATCAACGGACTCGTAATATTATTGAACAGGGATTTTATTCATTGATATTTATTGACATATTGGAAGAGGTGTGTAAAGCGTATTACCGTAGCTGCTCACTGGCAGGGTTGTCGCATATCGCACGATAGTCTGAATTGTCACTCTATTTTGTTTTTGTCACTCTTGTCCTACGTAGGACATAAAAATCAGTCTGTTTGAGGTTACGTCCAAATGTGTCCCTTTTGCAGCAGGGATTCCGAAAAGAAGTGACTATTTCACGTTTGTTCGTGAAAATAAAATTAAATATAATAATATAATGATAAAATAAAATTAAATAAAATTGAAATAAAATAAAATTAACAATTCTGACCAAAAGTTACCATTTCATGTTTTTTCGTAAACAAAAATTTCACTCCCAATTCACTCTCTATTTTCGGCCAAAATTCACTCTCTAAATGTTTTTGATGTGGCAACCCTGCCCACTAGCCCCAGGATTAGAATGGAAACCGGACATAAGAGAATAAGAGACAAGGGAAAGCTTGGGGGAATTTTATAGCTCAGCCGCAGTCAATCCAGAAATCCCTAATTAAGCTGGTTCACACATCCTAGTGAAGCTGGAATTCACATATCCAGTCAAGCCCGAGGCCTACTAGCCGAGTTGGACCATAACGTATATCAATTTACTTGTAAGACCAATCATTAAAAGGACACACTTGGGATGTAATCTTTTGTGATTTGAACACGTTGTGCATTAAATGTTACGCCTAACAAGCTCACTTTTCCGATATCGACGACAATAAAAGCAAATTACGTTCCAAGTTGTCTGTTGTTGTGTTACGTACCTGTTATGAAACTTCTGACAGTGCAGTCCCCAGTGGTTTATATCGAAATCCAAAGCAAATCCAAAAACATTTAGAATCGTATTTGCGTGACGGCGGACTTAAAATTTGACGACAAAACACGCCGTTGCCACTTCGGGGCAACGGCGCATATTTCTAGCCAGTAAAGAACAGAACCGTTGTAATACTAACTGTAATGTATCAGTTAAGATTATTACTTTGATGTAAACTCGTATATTTAAATTCACACCGGCTTTTCATTTCAGCTGATGAAGAATCGTAGCTAACGTATCCGTCGTATACATTATTTGAAAATATATTTCAAAGTCAGCTTGGGCTCAAAGAATATTTATTCAATTCAGCTTTCGGTAAAAAGCGAACTTTCCAACTGTACCCAGAACTAAGCTTCGCTGGCGAAATTTTCAAGTCTTCCTTTTTCCGGAAAAACTTGGCTATAGGCTATATTGGCTATAGCCGATGTTCCGATGAAACTTAAAATTTCGGGGTGAGCCCGATAAACGCTTACAGAATTCGATTTCGTACGTGCCAAGAGAACCCGACGAGAATGCCGATGCCCGACAAAAGCATAAAGAATTTGAGAGACAAGACTGTACAGAGCTTGATTTCTTACGTGTAAAAGTAACCCGATGTGACTTGAACTTTTCGGGTGCGCCCGACAAATATTTGCAGAATTTTGTTTCGCACAAATAAAAAAGAACTCCGACGAGTCGACTGACGCACGTTTTCTAGCCTAGAAAACGTAGCCTAGCATTAACTAGCTGCATTTTATGTACTACTTTCATCCAAGGGCCTCCTTTTGCTTTCACCTTTCTGTTAAATGGCCGAAGGTCAAGTCCTGAAGACACAACCTTTCGTGGGCACATCCACCCCAAAGACAGTAAAAGTGGGAAAGACCGGAAACTCCCGTAAGCCCCATGAGTCACAACAATCAGCGCCGTTTAGCGGATGTTCTTTCGTTAAAAAATCGCTCTGCTGACAATTTCTTGCATCGCTTTCCTCAGAATCATCATCAAAGCACGATTTGTTTATGATGAGTATTCTCTCTCCATTCAGATTTCCTCTTTAATTGGAATAAAAAGCAAGTAGGGAAAGAATAAACCGCTTTTCATGGAAAAAAATGTTGAATTCACGATTTCGAATCAGTTAATGTTGACAGACATTGCCTACTCACACCCTCTTGCTTTGATTATATTAATCATCTAATGCTGGAAATTGGACAAAGTCCAAACGCTAGGCGGCGTTCCAATCGATTTTCAGAGACCCGGTTTTAGCGAAGTCACCGGTCTTTCCCACTATTATTGTCTTCGATCCACCCCACGTCTGACCATCTGGAAGACAACCCTTGTCCCTCGCGCCTCTCACTGTCACCTATGTCCGAAGCCCTAATTGTTGAAGATTAACTTCTCTCTCCCCTCCCTTACTACGGAGTAAATGTGATATGAGAGGGTGAGACAAGAGCAGATAATCTTCTCCTTCGCTAGACCTACATTAGATAGGATCTAGGCTAGTTATCATGAAACCCTCGTACCGAAGGCTTAGGGTATTGTGAGATGATACAGCAGTTGCATTTTCGGTCTCTGTTCGCTCTTTTCTCACTGTTTTATATTTTTCCCGTTTTTGGGATCCCAAAACGTAAGTGGGGGGATACTTATGACATCGCAAAAGTTGTCCGTCCGTCCGTCTATTAGCACGATAACTCGTGAAGGGGTTGAGATATTTTGATCAAACTTGGCATGAGGACTCTTTAGGTCAAAGTACAGGTCAAGTTCGAAGATGGGCTAGGTAGCTCTATATTAGGGGTCGGGGAGGGGTTTGAAATTAAGGGGAACTAAAAATATGTTTTAAAAGCTAATTAAATAGTCGAATTAGGATTTGTTTTCTCGTCGGACAAATAGTTCACCCGGAATCCGGTGAAAACCGGAAAATTTGTGAAAAGTAAAAGTTTAATATGAAGTTGATTGGAGGGGGGATTTGGGGGCAAAAAAACGGGCTGAGTCCGAATATGAAAATTATTTTCTCGCCGGACAATTAGTTCGGCCGGAATTCGGCCAAAACCGGAGAATTTGTTTAAAGTAAAAGTTTTATTTAAATTTGAGAAGAAGCTCGATTTGGGGTAAGTAGACATGCTGAATTCGCATTTGACAATCATTTTCTCACCGGATTTATAGATCGCTCGGAATCCGGTTGAAACCGGAAAATTTGTTAAAAGTAAAAGTTGTATTGAAGTTGATTAGAGGATGGATGTAGGGGTGAGGAGACATGCTGAATTTGTTTTTGAGCTTTATTGTTTCGCCGGACAAGTAGTTCCGCAATTCCGCAGAAAACGGAAAATTGGCAGAAGTAAGGAAGGAAGTTTCGATCTGCTTCTTCAAAATAGATATGACTTAAAGGGGTAAACGCACATGCTGAATCCATATCTGAGCTTGGTTTTCTCTCTATTTGGCATTAATCTGTTTCTAATTTTTAATACTAAAAGTGTTCAAGGAGTCTGGCGAAGATTGGATCTGGCGAAGACAAGACCCAATTGTCCGGATCAAAGTTGAACTTTTGGGATCCCATTGAAAACTTTGGCCTTGTTGTCGAAGCACGGAACAAGCTGTTTCTCATTCTGGCGTTTCTGTATGTTTTATTACTGTTCAGATAGAAAATTGCAGAGATTCGCAGATAGAAAAGAAAGATTGCAGAAGTTCAGAGGATAAGATGGACCCTAAAGATTTAGACAGGTTCACGCACCTAAATTTGTGTTTCGGTCAGAACAGCGACAAAACACGAAACAAGGAACAGCGTAAGCAAAAATACCGTTTCTAATTTCTCTTCCTTTTCAGTTACGACGAAATGTGAGCTGGTTCACTGCCTTAGCTTCAATCCCTCCGTGACTTTGCGAATTATATCCTGTTCTTGTTTTGTTGTTTCGTTTTTCGTTAAAGCACTTTTGTATTTCGATTTGTATTCGCCACAAAATAAAAATTGGGTTCGAAAAATTGAATTTCATTCAATGCCAATCAGCAACAACTTAGTTGCCAGATTTATTTTGAACTGGTTTCCTTTTCGTTGCTCATCTCCGTTACCATACAAAGTGGAACTGAAAGTACAAGATTGTCCGTCGTCGATAGTCTTCTAAGACATGAAAGTCTTGGCGTCATTTGCTTTGACATTAGTTGTGTTTTGTCTTTGTCTGTTTGCTGTTTTCTCTTTCTTTGCTCTGTTTTATATTTTTCCCGTTTTTGTCAAAACACGGAACACGCAGGGGTGACCCGAAGCACTCAGACCAGGGGGGTGAGACCCCTCATTTCAACGACTCCTTCATCATAATATACGACTTGCATGTACCCCACAAACAAATAATAGAGCTGGTGTAAAACTAGCTGCAATGCATCAGCCGAAATTATTCTTGTAATCAAATATTTTTTAAAAATACCTTCAGAGCCTCAGCTTTACATTTCAACTTTTGCTAAAGAGGAAAGCTTTCAACGCCTGTACCCGGTACAAATTAAAGCAAGAGCCGCAGGCGAATATTTTTGAATCTGCCTTTGTCTAAAAAGATTCTAGCCAGCCTTTGATGTTTTCAAATCTAAAAAGTTCCAAGCCTAAATTTCTGAAACGCTGAGGAGCAGACCGTCTTTTTCTGATCCCGTTGAAAAGGAAAAAATAGCTTTGAAATCACAAATCTGACCGTCGAAAAAAGTGACAAAATAGTGGCCATAGAAAACAAAGTAGACACAAAGTAGATTTGTTCCGAATTAAAGCAAAAAAAGTAATTTTCACGTTAAAGACACGCTTATTCAGAAACAAAACGAGGAAGTTTGACAGTGCATAAAGAAAAAAAACGGATTTATGGACGTAAGCCGAGGAGCAGAGCAAGTTCAACAAGAGGATTGACAGCCTGACGAGGACCCTTGCCAAGAAGGGCCGAAATATCGCTGATGAAGAATCTTAGCTGACGTATCCGTTGTAAACATTGTTTGAATAAAGGTGATGATAATCAGAGCATTCCCCCGTCCCCGTCCGTGGGGACTCGCGAGAATACGTGGAGGGATTCCGGGGAACAACAGAAACGCGGGGACTCTTCAAGTGGAGTCCTCGGAGAACGGCGAGAATACGCCTATAGATTAAAACATGGCCAGGCCTAAACGGTTCCCTAAACAGTGCCGTTAATACTCTATATGACTCCAAAACACGCCAGGAAGAAGGAGTAAAGCGTGACCGTAACGACTCAAACTCAACGACTCATATCCTGTGTCAACCAATCACGGCGATGTTTGGGAGCAGGTGTGACACCACTTCTGCCTTTCTTCCGTTAGGGAGAGGCGGAGATTTTGCATCGGCAAGGAGAGGTAGTTATCAAGAGGTTGGCAACAGTGTTGCCAACAGCGGTGCAATTGTGCCATTTTGGTACATTTCAACTCGGCTGGTACAGTATGGCACGATCACACTTTTTTTGGTACATTTTCCAAATTTGGTACAATGACATTTTGTGTGTGTGCATATGTCAGTGAAAACTGACTGACCGAGCAAGCAGAGATAGATTTGTTTTTATTTTTTGATAATGCATATAGTAACTGTTTTGATCAAGGCATTTCTAGGGTGCATTTTAAATTCCATCTCCATTAGATGCGCTGAAGAGTTTAATTATTATGCGGAAGGTCAGATTATATATATAATAAACTCGGCTTTACTACCCCTAGTGCTCTTCTGGGGTGCTACAATAGTTGCTATCAGCTCGTACTGCTTATAATCGATTTATTCGATGGGCATTAGCCTGTGCAAGTTTTGAGGTTGTCATCCCTACCCTACCCCTCCTCCTCCATGCCAAAGCACTTTGAACCACCCCCTCTCCCCATGAGCATGGTGACACACTACAACTGGTGAAATACTTGAAGAAGGTATCGAAAATCTGCAACTGCGAGTGCCGCCCTTCTTTCTAAACGGATGGTAACCTTCAGTGCACTATTTTTTTCGCTTTCGTTGTAGAGTACGTCTGAAAATACTTTAGTCACTACGTTGGCTGTTCCAGACTGTGGCCTAACCATTTGCTTACCATGTTTGGAAGCGTGGTAACTACGGATATCTGTAATGGGATTCTGTGTATTACCAAGTGGAGTGGTATTTTACAGAACATTTAAAATGCATTCCCGCTTGACGCCAAGATGCCAACATTGTGACGTCATGCGTTAAATGCAAGTTTAAATTTTAAATATGAAGACTCTGTTATGTCACTTTTTCAGGTCAATGAAATAACTGAGTCATGTCCCATATTGTGCTAATTTTGGGACTGAATCCAACCTGACCTCGGTTGGGGGAAGAAGGGTTTAATAAGTATTTTCAGCAAAGAAATGGGTAAAAAAAAAATATCTTCTGGTGTAGGCTACTGTTCATCGAAAATGATCCGTGTGTTGTGCCAAGCGCAACGCGTGGGAAAATTTTTGGACGTGGTACAATTTTTTGGTCTGTTGGTACATTTTTCGGGCATTTTTGGTACCTTTTCTTTCGAAGCGTAGAAACATTGCTGGTCAGCCATAGCACAAAGCTTTCGAAGAAACAGGAAAAGGATTGAACTTTCTTTGCGCAAGAATGTCGTATGTTTTTGCGGCCAAATCAGTGCCAAATGTCTACGTTGTTCAGAGGAAAGTCGAAACACTGAGCGTGTTCCACCCTTGTAACAATAGTTACTATTAGTTACTATTTCCGTTCCATCCTCACGAAAAGTTACTACGCTGACCGTTCCAACCTTGTCGGAATAGTAACTAATAGTTACTATTTGCTTACCATGCTCGGGAGCGTGGTAAGCGTAGTAACTACGCATCTCTGGAACGTGATTGGTCGGATTCGCCCCTGGCGTGAGATTCTGCTGGAAAATAGAAAAATCGTTCCAGCCTTGACGGCAAAAAGCCAGAATTCGTGACGTCATGCGTAGTAACTACGGTAAGTAGGATGGAACACGCTCACTGTTTTCCCGTAGTTAAGGCGTCATATTTGAATCTTAGAAACGTGCGGGTTCCACTAGCAACAGGCAACTCTCTACTTCGAGGCCAGGTTAATACTACGGTTATTTTAGGGTTTGGACCAGGTTTGGACGGTTTCAATAAAGAGCAGTTAAAGATCGTATCTGCCGTTTGTGAATGTCTCTTAAACAGGACTATGTTTGACTGTGTTAAACAGAAATCTTAGCTGTGCTGTGTTTTATTACAGTAGAGCAATATTTTGGCCCTCCTTGTGGACAGGTCCTGATGAGGAATGTTGTTGAAAATATTGCTATAATAAAACTCTCAGCTGACCTGCCTGCAGCTGGATCACGCAATTTTTCCGTACACCCTTGCTACACACTTGAACCCGTACACCTGCTGGACGTAACTCAGATACTTGTTATCATCGCTAAAACACCCCTTAAGTTGTAATTGTAAATAAACTGACACTGTAACATGTTGCCGAATTGGATAATTTTTGTGAGTTACAGGAGTTTTATTTAGCCTTGTCAGATGAATGACTCGACAGACAAGCTTTGCAAATAAAACATAGTCAAGAAATCTACCCAAGACAGGACCAAAACTTGCTCCGAGAGCATCCGAGTTAGTTTCTTGAGGCAGATGGTGAGAGGTTATGTTATCACTCTGGCGGATTAATCTTCTTTCTGTTTTACCACATTAGATTCTTCTGACCAGAAGTCAAATCAGGTCAGAAAAAATCAGCTAGTTTTCTATTTTTCTGCTGGAACGAAAGTGAGAACATCGAAAATAAAAATCTCTGTTCTGTCCTCTCGCTATTTTGTACCTTGGATAACCAAGTCCTATAACGCCTATAACTAGAAGTAACAAAAAAACAATGTTTGATCTTAAATTAGACAGGAACCCTTTTTGTTTATAACAACTAGTCACCCCATATGCAGACAAGCAAAAGTTTCTACAGTAGGGGGTCATTGGGTCATTTAAATTACTGAAAGAGTAAAAATTTCGGAAAGGATTGTTAAGACCGAGGTTGTGATAAGGCTTATAAACAAAAGAAAAATCACCAATGTCTTCTTTTCAGTGCCCAGTTGGAAGATGTGCATTCTGTTCCTCTCAGCTGGTGAGCTAGCTAGGAAAAATGGCTACCGACTTATTCTGGCAAATAACAGAGATGAGTTCTATGCAAGAAAAACTGGCATTTCTGAGTGGAGACACATCTCTGATCCCTCGTCTAACAACACTTTGGACGTGCTTGATGACTGCTCAAAGGCAACTGCTATAATTGGGGGAACAGATTTACAGGAAGGTAAAGAAGGAGGAACATGGCTTAGTATGAGCAGGAAAGGGCGGTTGGCAGTACTTTTAAATGTCTTTCAGGGCAACAGAAAGATTGAGGTATGACACTGTTTTATAGGTTTGTTGTAATGTCCATCTCCCATGTCAGCTTCAAAACTTTGACTTGCTTGTATACTTGTACAGCGTCCCAGGAATGACTTTGTTCTGAAAAGAAAAAAACTGAGCTAAAGGGTGGTAAGCGTAGTGACGTCAGTTCTGCAGGTATCGCGTGTCCTAGACAGAATAGACAGAAGCAAGTCCATTTATGAAAATAAACTAGTTTTATTATTAGAAAGATTTGGTAGTTTTTGAAGTGCAAGAGCCTCGTTTTTGTTGCAATAGCGCTGCCGGATCGCTGCTGCAGCACTTCTTTTCTTTTGCACAATATGCGTTTTTGGATTTACTTTCATCTTGGTTGAAGCCGCAGCGCTGCAGCACCTTGCAGGGAAACACGGACTTGGTCTGTGAGCAAGTCCGTGATTCTCGAGAAGCGCTGCCGTCTTCCTCGGAAGCATTGCAGAAACGGATGTAGAAAGAATCAGTCCGCAATCGGCCGAGAAGTGGACCTGCAGTATGCAACCAAAACGAGGCTAAGATGTCTACTGTGTGAAGTAATAGACTGAAATGTTAAAGACCTCTTACATTGAATATAAAAAGGTCACTCGAAACAATATAAATCAAACCAATACAGGACAGCAGCTCCAGATAAGCAAGTACCTCTGAAGTATGCAGCCGTGTACTGGAGTTTTTTTTATATTTTTTTAAACCCGTAGCCGTAATTTAACTTATTTGTATATTACCTAAAAACAAGAGCTACGAGCTCATATGGCACTTGTACGAGTAGGCTGTACAAGAAAGTAGATGAAACCGTCACAAAATACACCCGCCATCCAAAAAGGCCGTTCGGAAATAGAAATAGGATATTTAGTTTCACTCATTTCTGAGCAGTTCCGGCATCGTCTCGATTGCAAATGCACATGACTGTTCAAACATTCATCCCAATAAATCCATTTGTTTGATCCCTAGACGTGCTACACGATTTCCGGTACTCACTCTATTTCCACCTACCGTGGCCGAATCTGGTTCGGAAAAAAAAAAAATCGACCACCTAAAGCATCTTCGTTTATACCATCTACCAAGTTTCACTCGAATCTGAGCATTTTTGGAAAGTTCCGGTACCCCCCCCCCCCTTCCCACCAACGTTGTCGGAGCCGGTTCGGGCCCAATCTCTTAATTCCCTCATCAAGTTTGACTGAAATTGGAGCATAGCCTATCTGCAAGTTTCCAGTACCCCCCCCCCCTACCTTGGCCGAATCCGGCCCAGACGCCAAATAACAAATCTAGGCCGCATAAACTCGGCACTGTCGAACTGCATCTCATTCGGTCCATCCGTTTGGTTTTTGTGCATGTCAAAAGTCCCCCCCCCACCCCCAATTCCCCTAATCGTGGTCGCATATGGTTCGAACGCATGTTTTACATGTCGAGGCCATCGATTCGTATCACCCATGAAGTTTCACTCGAATCAGACCACTCGTTTGCAATTTATAGAAGTCCATATTTCTCTTCTCTTGCTCCCCCAAAAATGCTCGGATCTAGGAATGGAAGTTTCCGGGGGTACGTTGTGTCAGGTTTTTAAGTCAAGATAATTCGGGTCGCTAATATGCCTGCAAAGTTTCGTTGTCGTTTTACATCTGGAACTATTCTAACTCACGACTACCGGAATTCCATGAAACCCCCTCCAACTCCCCCCACAGAGCCCCGAAACCATCTGGCTCCGTCAATTTCATCTAGGCCTAATGCTTGTTCCATCCATTAAGTTTCGTCCCAATCCCTCTACTTTTAGAGTTTCTTGAGTTTTCCACCCCCCCCCCCCATCCCCACAGGTATCGGACCCGACTCGGACGTGACACTGAACGTCCGAGGCGATAGCTCACCAGACAAGTTTCATTCAAATCCGATCACCCGTTCAAAAGTTATGCACGCCACTAGATTCCGGACTCCCCATCCACCCACTCCCCCCACGATGGTCGGGTCGGGGAAACGGCTGTTCTCAAGTCAATCTGTTCGGATCCCTGACATACCTGCCAAGTTTCATCGCCCTAGGACATCAGGAAGTATGCCGAACTCGCGGGATCGCTAGAAATCCGGACCCCCACCCCAACTCCCCCACAGTGCCCTGATCCGGTCCGGTTATGTCAATGACGTGTCGAGGACCTGTGCTTGTTTTTCCCACCAAGTTTCATCCCGATCCCTCCACTTTAAGCGTTTCTCAAAATTTCCGGTTCCCCACCCCAACTCCCCCACAGTGCCCTGATCCGGTCCGGTTATGTCAATGACGTTTCTAGGACCTGTGCTTGTTTTTCCCACCAAGTTTCATCCCGATCCCTCCACTTTAAGCGTTTCTCAAAATTTCCGGTTCCCTCCTCCAACTCCCCCCAGTGTCATCGGATCCGGCCCGGATTTAAAGTGAGGTGTCTGAGACACGAGGTCATCCTAAATATCAATTTTCATCAAGATCCGATCACCCGTTCGCAAGCTAAAAATACCTCAAATTTTGGCTTCACCCTCCCTCCACCCCCCCCCCCCCCCAGATGGTCGAATCGGGGAATTGATGATTTCCTATTTAAGCTGGTCGGGTCCCAGACATGCCTGTCAATTTCCATCGTCCCAGCACATCAGGAAGCACGGAACTCGCGGGATCACTACAAATTCGGACTTCTCCCCCCCCCCCCAACTCCCCCAAAGTGAGCGGATCCGTTCCGGTTATATCAGTCACGTATCTAGGACTTTTGCTTGTACTTTCCACCAAGTTTCATTCGGATCCCTCCACTCTAAGTGTTTTCCAAGATTTCCGGTTTCCCCCTCTAACTCCCCCCAGTGTCACCGGATCCGGTCTGGATTTAAAATGGAGGGTCTGAGACACAAAGTCCTTCCATGTATTAAGTTTCATTAAGATCCGATCACCCGTTCGTAAGCTAAAAATATCTCATTTTTCCTATTTTTTCCGGATTCCCCCTCCCTCCACTCCCCTCCAGATGGTCGGATCGAGGAAGCGACAATTTCTAATTTAATCTGGTCCAGTTCCTGATATGCTTGCCAAGTTTCATCGTCCTAGCTTATCTGGAAGTGCCCGAACTAGCAAAACCGGGACCGACAGACCGACAGACCGACAGACCGACTGACGGACAGAAATAACAATCGCTATATGGCACTTGAGTAAGCTCAAGTGCCATAAAAAGAATAAACATCATACTTTTTGTGGCTAGTCCTCCATCCCTCATTGACATCAATTTTGATCTGTTTTTACACACTTTTAACTATTTACGTCACTTAACTTCTGAAAATAAGCCCATATTGTATTTACTATTCTTCCTCCCTAAGACTTTCGCTTTGATTTTATTTTTTATTTTTTTCTGTCCTTCAGACCTCATACCATCACCATCACACATTAAAATTCTATTCTCAACCAAACTACTGTAAATTATGAATAAGAACGAGAAAGATTTTTCCTTACCATACATATAAGGGAAAAAGCAAAATAAAGGAACAAAATATATCTTTCCAACTATAAACAACTATAAAATATTTCCAACTCCACACAATATCTAAATTGTACTATAATACGTAAAATACATTTTTGGAAACAAACTTCACTAGTTTGTTTCATCACAATCATAATTATCTATAAATCTTTTGTTACTCTCATCCGTCAAAAACAAACAAGACCTAAGGTTTCGATGGGATCCCAAAAATCCAATATTTGGTCCAGACAACTGGGTCTTGTCTTCGCGAACAAACAGGTTTATTAGTAGCCCCTGATAGGGAGAGATGTTTGTGCGAAAGAGTATGCCCAACTTTGTACTGACTGACAAACGACAAACCTGTTAATGATAGATGTTACTTCAGCCCAAGCTGACTGTGTGACATTTTATGTAGCTGACTTATCCGTTTTTCACCGCCAAATATGTTAATGATATTTAGTGTATTGACGATTCCGGTAGAATTTTGAAGAGGTTTGCGCCTGTTTATGTTTTAGTACCTTTTCTTTCAGGAAAAAAGCAATTCAGTGGGCGGCCGGGGCTTTCTAGTCAATGATTTCCTGCAGTGCAGAAGTTCTGCCACGGAATATCTGAGAGAAATCGAGTTAAGGAAGCAGGAGTTCATGCCATTTCATCTGGTTACCTTAGATCTCAGGTAACCTTTTCTACTTAAAGTTTAACTGAAAAGTGCTGAGATACGACAATCTTGTTACCCATCACTTATTCACTTAAATTGGCTTGAAGACCCGCTGAAAGTGCGTTACTGCGTTGTTCCGCTATTCACGAATATAGATTTTCAAATGGTGGAATTTCCGTGTGATTTGTCGTACCTCTATGCGATTGTACTTTTGTTGTATGCCTTACGAGGAAGATTTATGATTATTTTTATGTATGTTCAGGCACTAAGCAATCTTCACCAATCTCACCACTGCCCACCAGGGGCGTAACTAGCCTTTTACATTTGGGGGGGGGGGGGGGACGGCCAGTTTGTGCCGACGAACTAAAAAATGTGCCGACAAAAGGCGACAACGGCGTACATTTCCTGCCAGCATAGAACAGAACCGGTGTAAGACGAATTGTAATGCAATTGCGATTATTCTTTCTTAATGTAAATTCGTATTCAAATTCACAGTCGGCTTTTCTGTCCAACTTTCGCCAAAAAGTGACACTTTCAACGACTATACCCAGAAATAGTTAAAGTAAGCGCCGCAGGCGAAATTTGTTGCTATACCTACCATATTAATATGTTTCTTTTAATGAGTTTCAAACCCCCAAGAACTTCAATCCTTAAACGCTAACTAAAGGAAACACCGTTCTTCCAAATAGAGAATAGGCTACTACGAAATGCGCCGCAGTCGAAACTTTGTATAAAACTAACTGTGATGCATCAATTATTATTATTCCTTTAATACAAGTTCGTAAATTTAAATTCACATATTTGGCTTTTCGTTTCATCTTTCGCTAAAAAGTGACACTTCTAATGACTGTAGCCTATCCAGATTGAGTTAATCTAAGCGCCGCATGCGAAATTTTTAAAATCTGCCTATCTCCTGAAAAAAAACTAATCTATACCTACCATACAAATTCTAGCTTTTAATTTGCTTCAAACCCCCAGAATTTCACGCTTAAAGAGCCAACTAATTGAATTACCGTTCTTCAAACAGAGAATACTAGGAAATACACCGCAGGCGAAGTTTTTTGGAAACGCTGATGAGCAGATCCGAAATAAAACTAAGGCTAGTTGTGAAATCACAGATCTGTTCGTCAAAAAAAACTAGTGGCTATGCACAATAAAGTAGGTACAAAGTAGAATTGTTCTGAATTTATGGCAGAAGAAGTAGTTTTCACGTTAAAAAGACATTCTGTATACTGCGCATCGCCATTGCACTAGGTCCCCTCATTTACTCTTCCTGATTATGACCAAGACTTGACCAAGAAAAGAAAGAAGATTTGCAGCCAGATCAGCGAAGAAGGGCAGTTTATGTGTACGAACCGATAAACAACCTACAAACAAAATAAGAACAAGTTTGCCGAATCTTGGCGACAAGGAACGGAATGGAGCTAAAAAGTGTTTGACGTTGCATTTAAAAAAAAAAAAAAAGGTTTAAGGACGAGACTTAAACTTCCGAGACGGCCCGACAAAAGTTTGCGGAATTTGATTTATTACGTGTAAGAAGTCTTACGAGTTCTGAGAAAAAGCGATTTGCAGAAATTTATGTGCTGATTTCATAACTTGTAAATACCCAAATGTTGGAATTTTTTTGACCGGGGACAAGAACGATTTAAAAATTGAGTATCTTCTTAAAAATCACGGGTTAAAACAAGTTGTTAAGTTTGCGACAACGAAGGGCAATACAAGTCTTGATGTGATATGCACAAATTTCTCTGAATATTATGATGAACCACAAGATCTTCCCCCACTTGGCGGAAGTTACCATTACATGTTAAAGTGGTCCCCTCTACCGTCGTATAAAATTAAATATGTAATCGAAAATGTAACTTATCGGCCTCTCTCAGACAGAGGTCTTCTTGGTTTTGGTAATTGGATTTCTTCGGAGACCTGGGCTGAATCAGTGAACGCCACTTCAAGTGACGAAAAAGCGAGTATCCTGCAGAAAAACTCGGACAAAAATATGAAGAATTTTTTCCTGAAAAAACGTTTAAACGTTGCAACACTGACCGTCCTTTTATCACGCAAGAAATCAAAGATCTAATCCGTTACAAGATACAACTTCTGAGGAATGGTAAAAGAGAACAAGCTAATAAACTAAGAAAGAAAATTCGAAAGATGACTAGAAAGGCAGCATCTGATTATTATAATGACAAAATTCATTGTTTATTTGAATCAAATAGTAGTAAATGCTACAAAGAAATTAAGCGAATGTGTGGGAGAACACCTTCTGCTGTTGATTTTAATCTTGATGCTGATGATGTAACCGTCGCAAATCAGTTAAATTGCCACCTTGCCAATATTGTCCAATCACTACCTCCGCTGGATGGAAATGAAACTACAGAATTTTCGACAGAAGAAAGTAATGTTAAGCTTGTTAGCGAAGATCAAGTTTTTTCTAAATTGAAAAAGCTGAAAAGAACAAGCATAACCCCTATTGATATCCCTATCGAGTTAATTAAAGCGTTTCCCGATAAAATTGTAAAACCTTTGACAAATATATTTAATAGTATTTCTAGTAGTTTAGAATACCCACGAGTTTGGAAAACAGGGTACGTCACACCAATACAAAAGAAAGATACTCAGTTGGATTTTGATGGTGTTAGGCCAATCACGCTAACTCCATTATTTAGTAAAATTTACGAGAGTTTTGTTGCTGATTGGCTCAAAGTAGAAACAGAACCATTGCTAGATCATCGACAGTATGGAAACCGAAAATGTACGTCAACTTCACATTATCTAACCAGTCTTCTACATTTTATTTTTAAGCATGTTGATGAGCCCGGTAAATGGTTGAATTTGATAGCAATTGATTTTAAAAAAGGTTTTGATCTTATTGACCAACAAATTTTAATTTCTAAACTCTATCATGTTTTTAACGTTAATACCAGAGTAATAAAAATAATTCAAAGTTTGTTAACAGGTAGATCCCAGGTTTTAAAGTATCGGAACGTTTACTCTGAACCAGAAGCGGTACTTTGTGGTGTGCCCCAGGGTACCATCTTAGGCCCAATTTTATTTTTAGTTATGACTAATGATATAGCCGATGATTTTGAAAATCGTACTGATATCCAACCTTCTTATCTTTCCTTTCTTCGTTGGCCATGATTGCCAGTTGTCTTAAATTTGGTATGTTTGCCGAATTGTCAGTTGTCTTTTTGAATTTGTTACGTTTGCTGCCGAAAACACTGAGAGAATCGCCGTACTCCTCAGTTTCTTCATGAAAATTTAGCATTCTTGCTGAATTTGTCGATGAATTTTATGCTGAATTAATGCTGCATTAACTGAGTGAAAATTTAAGTCCGAAAGCTTTTTGGTGCTGTAAATGCTGCATTAATGCTGCATTTTCTTTTCTTTTTTTGTCCGAAAGAATTAGCTGTATAAAGCGGACAAAATGGATGAGCTAATGATATCTAACCTTCTTATCTTTCCTTTCTTCGTTGGCCATGATCGCCAGTTGTCTTAAATTTGGTATGTTTGCCGAATTGTCAGTTGTCTTTTTGAATTTGTTACGTTTGCCGCCGAAAACACTGAGAGAATCGCCGTACTCCTCAGTTTCTTCATGAAAATTTAGCATTCTTGCTGAATTTGTCGATGAATTTTATGCTGAATTAATGCTGCATTAACTGAGCGAAAATTTAAGTCCGAAAGCGAAATGCTGCATGAAATGCTGAATTAATTTAGCATTTTCGTTCGTTTCGGAGCTTTCGGACACGTTCAAAATCTTGCAGCCCCAGAGCCCTTTTTTGGCTGTTCTGTGGGTTTGAATCAACGTAGTAGATTATTCGTGTAATAACCTAAATTATTATGTCGAATTACACTATTTGGCAGGTACTGAACAGAAATAAGTATATGGCTTGTAGAATCAAATCGGCTGGTTAAATAAATAGGCCGTCTTGGAAATAATTTGAATAGAAAATGACGCCCCGTAAAACAAAAAAGAAAAGCTCATTGTTTTGACAACAGTTTCGGGACAGAGCTATACCTGTATCGCCGAGTGGGCGGAAGGGAGTCACCGGCACTGTCCGAATTTTCATAACAGATAACACAAGGATGCGCGGTTTCAACAGATACTGCCTAACAGATAACGCTTCAGATGTTATGTGTTGTTTTTGAAAACGTTATGCATGAAATGTTATGTATGACAAGGAAGAGCCAAGAAAGCATCTATTGACTTTATTCCTTATCGTCATGATCTCGGAAAACTCAGCAGATTCTTTTTGGCGTTTTTTCGGTTCTTCATGATGGTAACGCTTATTGTGCATAACATTTTAAAATACGACAGATAACATCCGAAGTGTTATCTGTTACGCATTATCTGTTGAAACCGTGCATCCTCGTGTTATCTGTTATGAAACTTCTGGCAGTGTTCTGCTTCGATACAAGGAATTCCTGTGCATTGGTTTCTCGAAATCAGGCGTGATTTCTAGAAAGTGGCAAAAACATTTTCGAAGATCAATTTTATTTAATTTTTGGTAGGGAGGGGGGTTGTTTGGTTTAGTAAAGAAAAATAGTTTTTTTTTTGTTTTGTTTTAAAGAGTTGTAATAGTGGCTGCGATGGAAGGGGTGCCCTATGCCGGAAGGGCACCCTGAGATATCGATGTGCCTTTTTTTTTTAGTTTTTTTTGTGGTTTGCCCTATTTTTCGTTATTAGACTATAGTTTGACTGCTCAATAGGTAAGTTAAATTAAAGTTAAATTTGACTAAAGGAAAAAGAAAGTAAAGAATGTTATTGAGATGAGTGGAGGTTGGTTTAATACTAGTAGATTTGAATTATAAGTATTTTTTAAATTTGAAAATTAAGTTTTAGTTTTAAAAGAAAAAATTTAAAAGGAAGGGATTTATTAAGGTTGTAAAGATAGGATGGAAGTGTAAAGATTAGAAAGAATGTAAAAAAAAAAATGAAAATAACAAATTAAGAAAATAAACGTAGAGACAGAGGAAAGTGCAGGTGACGCGTTCACGCGTGATCACGTTTTAAAAATTCAAGATTGATGAGACCGTTGACGTCACTCGACAAGATTGGCGTAGAAATTGTCACTTCCACCATCCCCTAAAGTACTCATCTTAACCGCAAAATTGGCAAGAATAAAATACTTTGTTCCAAACGATACATTCCCGTGATTACCATGGGCAAATGATCATTCTTATGTCAAGGTTTTTGCTTACGAATGATCAGAACAAACCCATGAGTTGGCAAATTCCTATTTCATCCTTTGACCAAAAAAATAAAAATAAAAAACATTTTCGAAGTCTTCTGAGCTTCAGCGTTCTGACACAGCGCAATCCTGAGATTGACTTGGACACAACAAGTACGTTCTGATCATTCAAAACGATGCTTACTTGTAGGCTTATTAGAGGATCATTCTTCTTGTAAATAGTTCTTTTCCCGATCCGATGATCATGGGGTAGTGGAAGGATCGGGAATCCGGATTCTAGTGAAATGCTTAACTCTGGAACGGGTGATCAGACGTGCACGGAAATTGTCAAGTTTCAAGAAAGTGTCTCAAATGATCAATTTCAAGTCTGGAACGGATCCGATAACTTGCGGGGGGGGGGGGGATCTCGTGAATTGCTTAGAGTCGAGAGACCGGGATGGGACTTGAAGGGAAGAACAAGCATAAGCCGTAGATACATTATTGACAAAACAGGACCACAAGGATCGTTCTTTTTCGTGAATGTAACGCGATTGGTTCTTTCAGTGGAAATGAGACGGAGGTTTGTCATTATTGTAATCAGTCAGATTCATCGCCTCGGAAAGATAAAGGAGACCTCGTAGCCGTTGGAAATAACTTCCCTTGGAAATCGTGGAGAAAGGTAAAGACCATAAAGCACACATTTCTAGCTTACCAGGTATCCCTCTGTAACTGATTTAGACCAAGTCAATCAAAATCAAGACGAAAAGCTTCTGTGGCATCCCAAAGGAGAATGTTTACCGGCTGTATCTACTGCGACTTGTGCTTTAAAATATAGTAGCATGCGCATGCTATGGTAGTGGGTGGCCGAATGGGTTTTCGCGCCGAACTCCCAAGCGAAGGGTTGCTGGTTCGAGTCTCGGTGGTGCCGACTTTTTGGTTTAGGGCGAGGGTTAGTGGCGTTTCCCGGTGAGACAAGCCAAAAGTCCACCCAGCTTCAAATGGGGACCTAGAGAACCCTAGGGAAAAGCACGGGAAGCGTAGGAAGATTTGCCCCCAACCGCGAATCGCACTCCCGGCCGAGGGCGGAGTATTAGTAGATATAAGGCGTATTCTCACCGAGGCGAGAATAGAGGGAGTCACTCCAACGCGGACTCCGCGTACGGAAAACAACGAGAATACGGGGAATGCTTCCATAGATGTTGTTCGAAAAAAAAAATATGCAGTTGACGAAATTATTCTAGATTCACTTTATTTTTGGTTTTGTTTGTTCTGTTTGTTTTTAATTATTTTACATTGCACCAACACCAGCAAAAATTGATTCCCCTCCGAATCTGAAAGGGAGTCCTTTTTGATGATGGTGATGATGATCGGAGACGGAGATTTGATGACGGTGATGATAATCGGAGCATTCCCCATCCATGGGGAAGTCCATGTGAGTCCCCGGGACAAACAAAAACGCGGGACTCCTCTTCTCAAGTGTAGTCCCCGGGGAACGGTGAGTACGCCTATAAGGAGACCTGCTTTACGCGAACCTTAACCGGTTTGCATTCGAAAGTTTGCATTTTTCGTTTTCTTGTTTGCATGCTATGGACCAAATCTAATCATTTTGCAGGTGGACCATGGAAAGAGCGTTTTCGAAAACATTCTACAACGTGGGCTGTCGGGAGAGTCGCTGATTGAAGAACTTCTGCAAATGCTGTCCCACGACGAAAGGTAGTGTCTACTCGATGGGATCGAGAATGGATAATGATTGGACAAATTTTCGTCTCTCAGTTACGATGCCAAGCAAAAATCCGCGATCCTGTTATTGAGCGGGTGTTAGATTTATGCCCCTTAGTTTGCAAAGAGCGGTTGCAAAAACCTCGGCGAAAACGTTCCAGTTTAATGACAGTACGATGAACAGAGAATATTTGAGTCGCGAATACAACATATTTACACAGGGCCGGGGGGCCAACGATCGACATGTGGCCAGATTGCTTGCCGGTCTGCGACAAAGGGCGTGTTCCACCCTCCTAACAATAGTAACTATTAGTTACTGTTTTCCTTCCAACCTCGTGAGAAGTTACTACGCTGACCGTTCTAACCTTCTCGAAATATTAAAAAAAATATATAAACGAAGATACATTGCGGGAGACTGATATTCTACATTCTACTTCAAAACAGTATTTTAAGTTGTGAAGCAAACCCCTTTGAACTGAAGCCCTTTGAGCTTGAAGTGAAACGCCTGAAAAACGGGAAGTAATACACATCTTTCCTTAACAATCGCAAACTATGGCCAGCCACTATGGCAGCGTTCGAATACCGGCAAGGAGTAGTTGCTTTTTTTGTTTCACCATTCTCTCAACGGGGACTTTTAACTGCATTAGATCATGATCTGCTTTACTTCTTAATGTCGAAGCTTACAAGAATAGCTTCCTTTCCGACTCTCTCTCTCGGTTATGGTACGGCTTCGGATCAGAGTAGTCCATTTCGCCTCTTCGCGGCTGGGCAGCGTAGCCTTGGTTCTAGACTGACTCGAGGAAGTCTGTTGTCCTTAGGAAGTCAATGATGGTTTTCATGATGGAGGCTTCGGCAGCGGGGGGAAGAGTAAGCTGCACTAGGGATCCAGTCGAGAGGTTGAGGTGATGCTTCTTGAACAATGATATCACATGGGTTCTGTGTTTGTTCGTGAGGATTTGGCGATGGGTGCACTGGAATAGGATGTGGTCCAGGGTCTCGTTCAGGGATCGGCAGAGGGGGTTGGGCATCAGGTGTCGGGATCTTGTAAGAGTGAGCTGGGTGATTCAACCCTGTTGCCCCTGCTCGTATCCGGTGATAAACTCTGCTTTCCACTTTTCCCCGGAATGGGGAGAACTTAGGGTAGAGTTTTGAAGTGAGGAGACTCTTGGAACCATGGTCAAGCACAGTGTTGCCAGATCGTGATACAAGAAATACGCCACTGTCTTTGAAAAATACGCCAAAAAAAAAATTTTCAACACAAAATTGGAAGAAAGCCGCAAGAACTTACAAGGACTGGCAATAAAACCCAACAATTTTAATAACGAAAAAAAAATTAAAAAAATCCACCAGTCGGTAGTAAAAATCCGCGAGGTTGGCGTCAACATTGGCCAAGCAGTCCGAGACCGTCATGACTGATGACAGTTGAGTTTCACTCTGAGTGAAATACTTGTATAGCAGCAAAACTAGGAAGCAAACGTGGATTTTAGGCGCGGTGCTAGGACATAGTTCCAGTAGTTGGAAAACGCCATCCAGATTAGCTTTAAGCATTCGTAAAAGTAAAACAGGTGTTACGTGTGTTGGATTTCCTATCCGAGTTCTAATCTAAAGCTTTCTCAGATAAACCATCGCTTTGCAGCCAAGTTCGAATTTGTCAAATTCAAATGATAATGTCGGAGCTTCCACAATGTCGTTTGACGCTTCGTCACACTGGGCTCAAAAAGCCGCCTATTCGACAAACAATTGAAAATCCATAGAGGGCGTGAGATTTGATCGGCTTTGTGGCAGCTTTGGGATAGTGAGCAGACTGCAATTAGGGGTAAAGTAGGGTTCCTGTAACATGACTATCCAAGCTGTTTTGCTCTAATTGATCTCCTGAATTGAAAACGATAACATTCGGAGTTAGTTGTATCTTGTTCTTTTTCTTTTTTCTACTTTTGCAACCCAAAAAGCCAGGAAATGAGACAAGTGTGACCGAGAAGAGGACCTTTGCCAAGAATGGTCGAAATATAGCTCGAATAAAATGTAGCTGACTTCCCAGTTTTGCACCGTCAAATACAAACTCTGATGCCGAGGAGACGTCCAAAGGATCGATTCATTTCAAATAAGGCTCCTGAGGTAAATTATAATAATAATAATAATAATAATTTATTGGAAAAAGCCTAATACGGCCATACAACAGATTCCTGAAGCGCCAACAACAATTTATAACACTAATAATGAAACACAAACTATTTTCTTCTTTTCATTGCATTCAAAACGAAAGAAACTACCTCACGGATTACACTTTTATTTGTCGACTTTAAGATACCAGGGAAGAGAACACCACCAGCCATCCCAACTAAACCCAATGAAGGAAGCTCTTGGCACTGTCCTAGAAGGTGGTCAATGGTATCTTGCCCAGTGCAACAAAGTGGGCAATTGTAGTTCTCCTCACCGACCTGTTTTCGCCTATCAAAAACTTTCTTTCTGTACCGTAATGGAAGAGAGTTAGTCCGGAGTTGGAACCATACCCTAAGTGCCTGCGCCGACAATCCTAATTTAAAATAATATTCAAATCCAAAAGTAGTTTTTATTTGTCTATAATAAAATAGTGTCTCTGATTTATCCAGTGCTGCCTGCCAATTTTGAATTTCCTGATCCTGTAATACCTGCTCAAACTGTCGCAGCAACTGTGGCTGATCATCTGGTCCCAAATCATCGTTCCAAGCCAAAGATAAACCTGCTTTATCGAGCATGGCTTTCACTTGGAGTGGCCAAGACCGAGAACCCTTCGACTCCATTAATTCTGTATATGCAATTTTTAGTAACCTGTCTTCGGGTAACCGAACTAACTTAAGCCAAAATCTAAGAATTTGAACTAGCCTAAGATTCCTCATAGATTGAATCCCAAGTTCACCTGCTACTGCCTGGGTATGAGTTGTTGTATGTAATCCAATCAGTCTCTTGTAGTGTAGCAGCTGAATCGACTCCAATTGTACCGCAGCTTCGAATCCCCAAATTTCAGCTCCGTAATGAATTGTAGGAAGGATTTTTGATTGGAAAATACGTTTATGCATTTTTAGGTCTTTTAGTCCCGAAACCACTGAATTTCTCAGTAAAGCCGAAGAAGTCATCCTCCCTCTTCTTTTCATTTCAAGGAGGTGATCCTTCCAACCCCCATTCTGGGATAAAGTAACCCCTAGGTATTTAAACTTAGCCGACTGTTGTATTCGGTGACCTCGGTAATAAAAATCCACTCCTCACTTGGTTTTCTTCCCGTGAAAACAACTATTTCAGTATTTTTTACATTTAAATTTAATCTCTTTCCTTCCAAATAATCTGAAAGGATGTTTAATAAAGTTTGGAGGTCCTCCGGAGCGTCATCAGCGAAAAGCAACACAGACAATACTGACATACCTAGTTTAACCGTTGGAGCCCATCGCTTTTGGAAATACTCTGCCATATCATTTATATAAAGGCAAAAAAGCTTAGGGGACAATGAACTACCTTGTTTAACTCCCTTAAACACTTCAAACAATTTAGAATTTTCTTTTCCTAAAACCTTCACCGACCACCAACTTAGTTTATAAATGTCCGCTATCAGTTTAACTGTCAGCCTTGGAAGGCCTATTCTTAACAACTCAAGACAAAGAAGAATCCGGTTTACCTTATCAAATGCTTTCTCCAGGTCCAGGAAAGCCACAAACAGCCGTTTCTTGCCTCTACCATGGCGTTCTATTAACGACTTCAATACAAATACCCTATCTACCGCACTATATCCTTCTCGAAAACCGGCCTGTTCTTCCCTAAATATCCGGCCAGCCTTGATCCAACTGGTTAACCTATTATCCATAATCTTTTCAAGAATCTTACTTATACACGGAGCTAAAGAAATCGGTCTATAGTTTTCATGAAGTTCAGGGTCACCTTTTTTAAAAACTGGGCAAATAACTGAAGTTCTCCAATTCATAGACCACTCAGTTGAGCTAACTATCAAGTTGAAAATTGACATTAATACCGGCATAAACACTCCCAGGAATCTTTTAAAAACTCCAGTGGGGATTCCATCCATACCTGGCGCGGAATTTCCTTGCATTTTCTTAATTGCCTCTTCCGTAGTTACCTTTCCTATCAAATTATAATCCTGCTCTTTTAATGGGAACCCTGATTCCTTTTTAATATCACCAAACTCTTCCTCATACCAACTATCCATATTAGGTTCCTCCTTTTCATTTTCACTAAAGTATTCTAGCCAACTATTTGGATCAGGAGTCTTATTACATTCCGACTTACCTGACTGTCCCCTAACTAATTTCCAAAAAGATTTCATATTACTCTCTATATACGATTTCTTAACTTTCTGTCTCTCTTGCTCATCTGAATCCCGCTTCTTCACTTTCAGTAAACGCTTATATGATTTCCTCCTTTCTCTATACATATCTAAAGCCTGCTGTGAATTATGCTTTCTTAATTTTTTGAAAGAACTGATTAAATCTCTTTTTGCTAGGACACACTCCTCATCAAACCAACATTTGTTTTTCTTTACGTTCTTTTTACTTACCTCTAACGGATCTAGAGACTCATGGATAAGATTGATCACCTTTTCGATCATTTCATCCGGTGACACACACCTCGATTCTGGCGTTCTGAGGGATTAGCTTTTCGAAAAGCAAAATATAAGTTCGCCATGTGTTCACGGAGAAGCGGGTTCGGCTATACATTTTTCCAAGATCACTTTCAACATGCCCCGCTGATTTAATTTCCAGAACAATTCTCTTCGCTTTCCGAAACCATCAGAGCGCCAAAACAGCCCTGGAAAGGGAAGTGAGTTTTGGCCGAACTCTCAGAAACGGCCGGCGCCTAAACTGGGAGAGCTTTCCAGACTGCCAGAATCGCCCTTTAAAGTTTTACCGAAAAGGGCTTAGGTAGGACAGTCTAGTTACCCAACACTTATTCAATTAAAGAGGCTTGAAAACCCCATGAAAATGCGTTACTTCGAGCGTGTTCCACCCTTCTACAAATAGTAACTACTAGTTACTATTTCCGTTCCAACCTCACCAAAAGTTAAGTTACTACGCTGACAGTTCCAACCTTCTCGAAATAGTAACTATTTGCTTACCACTCTCGGGAGCCTAGTAAATGTAGTAACTACGGATCTCTGTAACGTGATTGGTCGGATTCGCCCGTTGCATGATATTCTGCTGGAAAATGGAAAACATCGTTCCAGCCTTGACGGCATTAAGTCAGAATTCGTGGCGTCATGCGTAGTAACTACGGTAAGTAGGATGGAACACACTCTTCGTTGCTTCGCTATTCACTAATAATCGATTTTCAAATAGTGGGATTTAGGTATTTGTGGCGCATTTGTGGTACCTGTATCGCTTGTAACTGTGTTGCATGCTTGATAAAAAGTGTTTACGGAGAATTTGTGTTCACGCCACTGAAAAGCCACTTTTCGATTGAGATTCAAATTTTCCGCGTCATAGTAAAATTTTGCGCTGTGAGGACGGCCGTAGATGTTCTGAAGGTCATTCTAGAGAAAATAGTGAAAATAAAAACAATCTCTTTGCACAAACCAAATAATGCAGTGTGTTCAGTTAAATGATACAAAAATAAATTGGCTTTTCAGTTAAACTTTAATAAAGAAATGCAGGTTTGTTATAGGCGTATTCTTTCAGGCATTTCCCCGACGAAGAGTTGATCGACCAAGGTGGCGGTTTTGACGAAAATATACTAAAATGTCTCAGCTCCATTTTCGTGACAGTGAAACCAATCAGCTATGGAACTAGGTGAGTGTATAGGTAGTGTCCAGCCCTCTCTTCTTATTACAGCCATAATTTCATCTGGTGCATTTTAACGGAAAGCCAAACGGATTTTCATACTTTCTGCTCTATTTTCCATGCGTATCAAATGCTTGCCCACTTTGTGAGAAGGAGGAAGAAAATTTGAACCATTTTCTCCGTAGATGCCCGAAACTTTCTGATTTTAGGAAAATTTATCTAGAGGGTGTGATTTTATCCCTTCCCGAAATTTTGAGCAATAGTAACCCTACCGTTATTACTCGAATGGGCGTGTACATAGATAAATCTTTAGAGTTAAGAAGGAGTCTGATTGTTTAAGTTATATTTTTGTTTTTGTTTGTTTGTGTATATGGCCCGTGGGCTTTTGAAATACACTAATCTATCTATTCCCGACGATTGTCTGCGAGAGACTCGCTTGTCAGACAAACCGGGTATCTGAATTTTTCTGCGTTTTTGCTAGGAGTCGACGGGCCTGAACCAGCCATAGCTGTCGGTAACGATAAAAACAGAGCGTGTTATTAAGTGTTCAACTATTTAACTATTCTTCAGTCCGTCGCGAAAATTTGGTTTGGATTCGTTATCAATTGGTAAAGAGTGCCCCAGGCAATATCTAAAGTAGAACTGAAATCTGAAACTATCACATTATTTTCCTTCTCGGTAACAAGCGCCATCGCCATTCCTTCTATTTTCAGTTTTATTTTCACAGTTGTTTCCTGCTTTGCTCTCCAGCCAAATGGGCAGCCTTTTCTCAGTAAGGCCCCGGCCTTCGCGTCGTTTAAGATTGATTCAGTCGGGGATACGGACTGTACAAGCCAATCAGAGGCAACGATGTTACTTAAAGGACCTGACTTACCTATAATACTAACGCAACCTACTTCCATAATCACTCCAAATATTTCTAAACCTAGAGACCCCAGTTTCGTACGGTACAGTGTAACCCCTCTAAAAAAAAACCACGCTGGATTTCTCACTTGCAGGTTTTCTACCTTCGATGTGTATCACGCTGGCGACGATTGTCTGCGAGAATTTTTCCATCAGAGAAACCGGTTATGTAAATTGTTTCCCTGTTTTCGCTACAAGTCAGCGGTCTCGGAAAAGGCTTGAAACAGCAAAAACCGTGGGTTATTTATTGAAAGCCCATCCTAGTTTTAAAGTATTCAAATATTTTAAAATACTGCAAGTTGAAGAGTAAATAGTGCGAGGGGTCCTTTAAGATTGCGCGTAATTAGTAGCTGTGTTTTCACAGTGTCCAAGTTCAAGTTCTGTTTGTTGATAAACTAATAACAACATGCAGGGCCAATTTGGCAGAGAGAGGGCAAAGACAAAACCGAACCACATGCGGCCATGGTTTGGGAAGTTAAGGGGTGGGTGGGAGGGGGGGCTTTGTGACATGCACAAAAACCAAACGATGGAATATTTTAACTCTCTAGTAATATCACCCTCTAGTAATATCACCCCAGGCTCTAGTAATAACGTTCAGAATGTGCGCTGCTTGCATGATAACCCAAAATTCACCCAGACGCAGAGAATTTGAATTTCAATAAAAGCCTGCATTTCCAGGGTAAACGCTAAGCTCGGAAAATTCACTGCTGAAAAAAAAAATAGGGAAATGATGTTAAGATATTTTTTAAAATGAATCTGTCACTTTTAGTTTATTTTTCGGCAATGAGTTACCTTTGTAATTGGTAAGCATTTCAAGCATAGAGGGACAAGCACATAGAGGTACCACAAATCTAAAAGAATAAGGTAATTCGATGAAATCCATTATCTATGGATACCGGACAAAGGAAGCAACGCATTTTAGTAAATAAGTTATGTGTAACTAGACTGTCGGATTTCAGCCCAACACGGTCAAACTTTAAAGCACAAATCTTACTAGAAATGATCTCTTCACGATGATTTGCTCAGAAGTATCGTTTTTCGAACATACCATTACTTTCCACGTGAAATTAGTGATTTTCTTGATAGCACTTATCGACTCTGTCCAGCCTTCCCGCTCTCCGATGTGGCGGCTGGACGCAAGATATATCAAAACCCAACGCGCCGTGGTTAAAAAATGGGAAAACCAAGCAAAAAAGAATCAAAAGCTGAAGATAAACCTGATGGTCTATTCCAAGATCAAAAACACTATTTTCTTTCGGCGACTTTGCGTTCCATGACTGGCAAAACTCGGCTAAGGCGAAAAAGTGATACCGATACTGATACTGATACTTTATTGTAAAACGAGACTTTCACAGCATTGGATTGCCGAACTTGTCGTTTTCGTCAAGTACATCATAATTACAAAACATTTAATAAGGCGGTTGTAAATAATAAAGCAAAATGATCAAACAGAATAAAAACCCTAGACAATTAAAACATTAAAGGGAAATAGTTGATCAATTGTTCAAAACTTCAACAAAAGATGGTACAAAGCTCTTTCTGTAGCGATCGGTTCTTGTACAAACAGGGTTAAGAACCGGAACTTTTTGTGCTACAGTTCGAGGTAGTCGAGGTTTTGGCGGGCAAAATGGGGTAGGAAACAGGTGCTCAAAACATGAGTGGGAACGCAGACTGTTCCCGAAACCAGTACAAAGAGTAAGACGTCGGGCTGCTAAAGTAGGGAGGCGGAATTCTTTGAGGAGGAGGATATAAGGCACTTTGCCCTGGCGGTAGATGATTCTCAAAGCTCTCTTCTGAATAGTTTCAAGCCTATCAGACTAATCTACTGTCAGGCCAAAGTGCCAAACCGGACAAGCATACTCAAGTGCTAAAAAGTCGTAAGGACAAAAATGAAAAAATGGAAAAAGGCGAGGATTTCAGAAGCTTATAATTCCACAAGGCAGCTAGGGATAATACAAAAGGCAGAATAAGCAGGAGGGGTCCTTTAAGGCGGAGCCTGTTCCCACTGAAAAGAGCCAACTTAAGCAAACGCAAAAATCAGCGTAGTGCTGATAGGGTAAAATTTACGGGTTAGAATTACATAAAGTTATAAATCTCGGAAATGAGAATAGACAGAACGATTAGGAAACGTAGAGTGAAGCAGTAATAGGCAGGATTTTAGGCGTCGGCACTATTATATTTCCTTTTATATTTCTTGAGCGCGGCAGACTTGTTCTAGGACACAAACGGTCATCCTTGTCGACACCAGCAACAAAGTGACCTTCGTGGAACGAACGATAAACTGCCAGAAACCCTTCACTTCCATCCAAGACGCCGATTTTGACACGGTCACGTTCCAGTTCAACATCGAGTTGGCTACAGAAACATAGAAGAGGTATGTTACTTGAGATGCATTTTTGACTATTGTATATTTTTGAGCTAAATGGTTAAGAACACACAATGCTCACTTCGATGGACTTAGGAGCCCTTAAAGGACCCCTCGCACTATTACCGTTTATCTTTCAGTATTTTAATATATATGAATACTTAGAATATGGAACAGAATAGAATTTTATTTTTCAAAAGCAGCTGTCACAGCGTTACCGCCGAATTGGACCTTTTTGTCATACAAAATGAGGAATGCATAACGCTTTGTAACGAAGGAAGAAAAAAACACAAAAAGGACTACTTATCGGTTATTATACCAACACACTAGGCAGTGCTTTCAACAAATAACCTACGGTTTTAGCTGTGTTAAGCCTTTTCGGAGTCCCTTTGACTTATAGCGAAAACAGCGAAACAATTTACATAACCGGTTTTTCTGATGGAAAAACTTCTCGCAGACAACCGTCGACAGGGTGATCCACATCGAAGGTAGCAAAACACGGCAAGTGAGAAAATCAGCGTGGTTTTGTTAGAGGGGTTAGAATGCATCGTATGAAATTGGGGTCTCCCGGTTGAGAAATATATGGAGAGATTCTGGAAGTAGGTTGCGTTAGTATTGTAGGTAATACAGGTCCTTTAAAGAACTTGTCTTACCTATAATACTAATGCAACCTATTTCCGTAATCGCTCCATCCATTCCTAAACCCCGAGACCCGGATTTCGTATTATACATTTTCGCCCCGTAACGACATCTCACTGATTTTTTCACTTGCCTTGTTTCGCGACATTCATTGCGTATCTTGCTGTAGAGGATAACGGTTATGTAAATTTCCCCCGGTTTTTGCTAGAAGTCAGCGGGCCTGGAAAAAGGCTTAAAGCAACCAAAGCCGTGTGTAATTTGTTGACAGGAGAGCCTAGTTTTAATGTAGTCACCTTGTTTCGCCACATTCATTGCTTATCATGCTGTAGACGATTGCTTGCGAGAAGTTGATTCATCAGAAAAACCGGTTATGTAAATTTCCCCGGTTTTTGCTAGAAGTCAGCAGGCCTGGAAAAAGGCTTAAAGCAACCAAAGCCGTGTGTAATTTGTTGACAGCAGAGCCTAGTTTTAATGTAGTCACCTTGTTTCGCCACATTCAATGCGTATCATGCTGTCGGCGATTGCTTGCGAGAAGTTTAGTCATCAGAAAAACCGGTTATTTAAATTTTCCCCTGCTTTTGCTAGAAGTCAGCGGGCCTCGAAAAAGGCTTAGAGCAACCAAAGCCGTGTGTAATTTGCTGACAGCAGAGCCTAGTTTTAATGTAGTCACCTTGTTTCGCCACATTCGATGCGTATCATGCTGTCGGCGATTGCTTGCGAGAAGTTTAGTAATCAGAAAAACCGGTTATGGAAATTTTCCCCTGCTTTTGCTAGAAGTCAGCGGGCCTCGAAAAAGGCTTAGAGCAACCAAGGCCGTGTGTAATTTGCTGACAACAGAGCCTAGTTTTAATGTAGTCACCTTGTTTCGCCACATTCGATGCGTATCATGCTGTCGGCGATTGCTTGCGAGAAGTTTAGTCATCAGAAAAACCGGTTATGGAAATTTTCCCCTGCTTTTGCTAGAAGTTAGTGCGCCTGGAAAAAGGCTTAAAGCAACCAAAGCCGTGTGCAATTTGTTTACAGCAAAGGCTAGTTTTAAAGTATTCACTATTCTAAAATACTGGAACATAAACTGTAGATAGTGCGAGGGGTCCTTTGAGAACAAAAATGCCCATTCCTACGACTTAACTATAGTTGACCCTTGTTTCCATAAGTTGATTGAAATAGAACCGTATAAAGCTGACTAACGGCCAAAGTAGCATACCGCTACTAGTTGTATTTGTGTCTTTACGACAACGTCGGTTCGAACTTCGAAAATAGTAAAAGTAACGTGCAAACCCACTCCGATTCGTCGCTCCATATTTCGGACATATCACATGCATGCTTCGGTCAATTTCAGTCCGATGTGAGTAGAAAATATTCTATTTTTATCCAAGTGACTCTAAACGCGAGTTATTATTAACACTCAAATGAAAAATTGTCATAAGGCGTATTCTCACCGTTCCCCGGGGAGAAGTGCTGTTTCTTAGTTTTTTATTATTGTTGTTTGCATATCATGTATATGGCCTTTGGGTTTTTATGGCACTTGCAGCTTCGCTCAAGTGCCATATACCGATCACTTTTCGGTCTGTCGAACCACTGTTCTTGAGTTAGGGTACTTCCAGAAGGGTTAGGACGACGCAACTTGGCAGGCGTATCAGGGACCCGACCCAAACTAATTTGGAAATAGTCACTTTCCCGGTCCGACCATCGTGGGGGGAGGGGGAGGTGGCGGAATCCCGAAAATAGGGGCATGCATAACTTTCGAATGGTTGATCGGATCTTAATGAAACTTGATATGATCTCATTTCAAGTCCAGACCGGATCCGATGAATCTGGGGAGGGGGGGTCGGAGGGGGGACCGGAAATCGTGTGAAACTCTCAGAGTGGAGTGATCGGAATGAAACTTGGTGGGAAGAACAAGCACAAGCTGTAGATAAATAACTGACAGAACTGGACCGGATTCGAACACTTTGGGTTGGAGGGAGGTTCCGGAATTCCTTCGATCCGTAGTTAATGTACTACCGGGTGGGCTGGAACGATAAAACTTGGCAGGCATATCAGGGACCCGACCAGATTAACTTGGAAACAGTCACTCGCCCGATCCCAACATCGTGGGGGGGGGGGGGGAGGGGGAGACGTCAGAATCCGGAAATTAGTGTTATGCATAGCTTTCGAACGGCTTATTGGATCTTAATCAAACTTGATATCTTGAAAGACCTACTGTCTCAGATGTCCTATTTTAAGTCCCGGACCGGATCCGATGACCGGGGGGGGGTGGGGAGAGGGGAGAACCGGAAATCTTGTGACACGCATAGAATGAGCGATCAGGATGAAACTTGGTGGGAAGTACAGGCACAAGTCCTAGGTGCATCAGTGACAGAATCGGACCGGATTTGGGTACTGAGGGGGAGGGGGGGGCTGTAGGGTGGGATGTCCGAAATTCCGGTGAACGTGACTTAAGGTACTTACAGATGTACACGTGCTAGGACGACACAAATTTTCTGGAGCATTAGAAAGTTGACATCATTGGGTTAGGCATCGTCACTTCTCCGATCCGACCATCCCTTAACGAACTCATCTTTGCCGCAAAATACAAAAATACTTTTAAGCAAAATTTACTTTTTCACGATCGCCATCAGTACATGATCCGAGCATGATCCTTTATGCCTCAAGGCTTGCTTAGTAATTAATTTCAATACCCTTAAAGTGCGCATCTTAACCGAAAAGTGAAAAAAAAACTTTTGACCATCACTTCCATAATCTGACCCAGCCTTGCAAGTGCCTTATGAGCTTCCAGCTCTTGTTCCCCGTGTTTTTTTCCCAGGGACTCGCGAGAATACGGGAGAACACTCCCGTATTCTTGCGAGTCCCATGGACAGAGAATACTCCGACTATCCGATCCCTTTAAGATTCGTTGGGGAGTCAATTTGGGTGGTTGCTGGTTTCAGTTTGGGTAGTTGCTGGTTTTTGAAAAA
Organism: Branchinecta lynchi; assembly: GCA_023053575.1. Lineage (NCBI taxonomy): Eukaryota > Metazoa > Arthropoda > Branchiopoda > Anostraca > Branchinectidae > Branchinecta > Branchinecta lynchi. The sequence goes on along the minus strand of JAKZAP010000021.1, from coordinate 17,718,926 downwards.
CAGATATCATGGATGATTAAAAAGTAACTCTTGAGATTAATAGTGAGTTTAGTTATGGATAACACTGATTTTGAGAATTTTCTTTTTTTGATTAGGCTGTGATTTTATAAAAAAAAATACAAATATAAAATTAAATAAAACAAATCAGAATAAACACAAATGAATACGAGTTGGGCCATGACATCTACAGACTAATTGCCTCACCTACATAATTTTTTTCGAAACATTTTTCATGGGGGGCACTCGCCGTATTCTCGTTGTTTTCGGTACGGGAAGTCCCCAGAAAGTGACTCACTCTATTCTCGTGATTCCCTTCGACTCCCTGGGGAACGGCTAGAATACGCCTATGGTGAGACTCGAATTTCGCATGCGATGATGTGACTTTCCGCATACGAAAAATTATCGCACTATATTTGGACGTACTTCTACTACTGGTAAGCGACTCGTTACGTGACTCGTTATTTAGTAACTTGTTCCAGTTTTATTTTATTTCTGTCTTAAATTTGCATTTCCTATATTAAAATTTGCGTACTGTATTTGGTTCTGGTCTTTATTTAAGTTAATTTTGTTTTTGTTTGAAGAGCCGTGTGAATGTCTTAGGTTAATGTACCTTAATTTTTCTGTAAAGAATTGAATGAATTAAAGAACTGCCGTTCACTGTATGCCACTGGTATCTCTGATGCTGTTGTCGGAGCTCATACAGTATACATTTTTCGAAAAAATTTCATCTTCAAACTTAGCTAAACTTAGCCTACTAACTAAACCATCGCCAGAGAATTTTAATGACCACGTCGGTTAGTTTAGCTTTAGACTGAATATAGCATATATTTGATGGCCACCGTAAATGTGCAAGTGCAATATTTGAATTTTCAGTCCACATTTGGAACAGCTGTAGGAACTTGATCCTAAATCTTGGTGGAAAATTCTGGAACCGCCTCGGCGTGTATAGAGAATGCTCTTATCTCTGTCCGACTTGGAACCTCTAACCATCGTTAAAGAATTTGGATGACTGAAACTGGGTTAACTGTGGCCTTATACCCGGTGCTGCACACACAAATCCGAGTCCGAGTCCTTGGAAAATGCGCCTCGATACCGTCTCGAGACTAGTCCAGGGTCCGAGTCCACCAGCTCTGGTTACACCAAACATAATGTAGACTCGATAGATGTGTTGAATGTGTGGGTGTAACATCATAATTTCCAGTTCGTTAGACAAATAGGCTAGATCGAGTATTTTTTTTATAAGAAAAAGTGATGCACCAGATGAATATAAAATATAAAATTACAAATCGCTACCTCAGAAAATATCAATTGCGTTGTCCCTATAGATCAAGCTGGTACAGACGTCTACCTTCTGCGAGGATCCACCGATAAACATCGCCTAGGAAAATAAATTGATTAAAGGCGGCTTCATAAAACTAAAACATATACACTCCCTTCTGTAAATATTCCTTCAGCCCAAGCTGACTGCGAAACATATTTGATAGTGCAAAACGGATACGTCAGCTGAATTTTATTTGAGGCATATTTCGTCCACTCTTGGCAAGGGTCCTCTTCAGGCTCAAGCCGCTCAAGTTGGAAAAAGGAATTTGTGGAAAAAGTGTGTAACGAACGTGTGTGGTTTTTCCACATGTTCGTTTTTCCAACTTGAGCGACTTTGAGCATGAAAAGGACCCTTGCCAAGAAGGGCCGAAATATGGCTCTAATAAAATTCAGCTGACGTATCCGTTTTGCACTATCAAATATAACACCCCTTCTGATTTGTGTCTATTGCATCCTGACGCGGCTATGAGGAATGGGGCAAAACGACGGGTGTGATTGAGTGAAAGGAAAGCTGAAGGTTGGAGATAGACTACGAAACTTAGTTTTATGCAAGCAGTTTTAACGAGTTACCCCCCCCCCCCCCTGGTTATTATATCTTTGACTCCCTAGTCCTTCTTTTACTGTTACTTTCGTCTTCAGTCAGAAGTTTTTTCTGTGTAGAACGGGATGGATGCTTGATGTCCCGTTTTCAGGGGTTTGGGGGGGGGGGAATGGGGCAAAACGACGGGTGGGATTGAGTGAAAGGAAAGCTGAAGGTTGGAGATTGACTACGAAACTTAGTTTTATGCAAGCAGTTTTAACGAGTTACCCCCGCCCCCCCCCCCCCCCCAGGTTATTATATCTTTGACTCCATTTATTCAACCAATTTTTACAACGGATACGTCAGCTATCATTCTTCATCAGCGATATTTCGGCGATATTTGATTACAGGTTTGTTTCCTTCCCCGAAGTTGAACCAGAGGATTGACAGCCTGACGAGGACCCTTGCCAAGAAGGGCCGATATATCGCCTGACGTATCCGTTGTAAACATTGTTTGAATAAATGTTTCAAAGTCAGCTTGGGCTCAAAGAATATTTATCTTTAACTCCCTAGTCCGTCTGTTATTTTTACTTTCTTCTTCAGTCAGAAGTTATTTCTGTGTAGAAAGGGATGGATGCTTGATGTCCCGTTCTCAGGGGTGGGGGGGGGGATGGGGCAAAACGACGGGTGGGATTGAGTGAAAGGTAAGCTAAAGGTTGGAGATTGATTACGAAACTTAGTTTTATGCAAGCAGTTTAACGAGTTACCCCCCCCCCCCCCATGTTATTATATCTTTGACTCCCTAGTCCTTCTTTTATTTTTACTTTCTTGTTCAGTCAGAAGTTATTTCTGTGTAGAACGGGATGTATGCTTGATGTCCCGTTTTCAGGGTTTTTTTGGAGGGGGGGGGGAATGGGGCAAAACGACGGGTGGGATTGAGTGAAAGGTAAGCTAAAGGTTGGAGACGGATTACGAAACTTAGTTTTATGCAAGCAGTTTTAACGAGTTACCCCCCCCCCCAGGTTATTATATCTTTGACTCCCTAGTCCTTCTTTTACTGTTACTTTCGTCTTCAGTCAGAAGTTATTTCTGTGTAGAACGGGATGGATGCTTGATGTCCCGTTTTCAGGAGTTTGGGGGGGGGAATGGGGCAAAACGACGGGTGGGATTGAGTGAAAGGAAAGCTAAAGGTTGGAGATAGACTACGAAACTTAGTTTTATGCAAGCAGTGTTAACGAGTTACCCCCGCCCCCCCCCAGGTTATTATATCTTTGACTCCATTTATTCAACCAATTTTTACAACGGATACGTCAGCTATCATTCTTCATCAGCGATATTTCGGCGAAATTTGATTACAGGTCTGTTTCAAAGTCAGCTTGGGCTCAAAGAATATTTATCTTTGACTCCCTAGACCTTCTGTTATTTTTACTTTCTTCTTCAGTCAGAAGCTATTTCTGTGTAGAAAGGGATGGATGCTTGATGTCCCGTTTTCAGGGGTTTGGGGGGGGGGGGAGAATGGGGTAAAACGACGGGTGGGACTGAGTGAAAGGAAAGCTAAAGGTTGGAGATAGACTACGAAACTTAGTTTTATGCAAGCAGTTTTAACGAGTTACCCCCCCCCCCAAGGTTATTATATCTTTGACTCCCTAGTCCTTTGGAGAATGTCTTCTTGGGCTTTCTTCGTTTCTAGGCTCCTTCAGGAAGTATATTTGCAAAGTCATCCGCTGGGTTTTGCGAAAACAGCCTAGCTTTTGCGCAAAGAAGCGAATCAGGTTGATTGCTGAAAACTCGTTTGAGCGGGTTTATCATTCTTTAAAGTTTAAGAAAGGTATCTGAGTGTTTTTTTTTTTTCAATTTTCACCGCCTAGTGCTATTAGGGTTAAAATAAAATTACGATTCACTGAAAGGAGAAAAATCTTCGAATATAGGAAGTACAGAATCTAGTGCTGCATCACCTTTAAAGCACAGCTCATACTGTAATGATCTTTTCACGATGCAATGTCCCATGAATATCGTTTTCGAAATACCATTATTTTCCACACTAAATTGCAGATTTTCTTGTTAGCGCTCCTCGACTCTGTACAGCCTTCACGCTCTCCTAGGCGGCGGATGGACGCAAAATATTCGAAAAATGAGTGTACCGTGGTTTGAAAGTGGGAAAACCGAGCAAAACAAAAGAAGTCCGTAGACCTGGTGGTACAGATTTTCTCGTTAGCGCTTCTCGACTCTATACAGCCTTCGCGCTCTCCTACTCCGCGGATGGACGCAAAATATCTGAAAAATGAGCTCACCGTGGTTAAAAGTGGGAAAAACAAGCAAAACAAAAGAAGTCATGTAGTAATGAAAGTAATGAAAACATTACTGTGAAGCTTGTCATATTCTTATGTGCTAAAGAGTTGCCGGCCGACCTTGAAGCTAGGCCGAACAATACCAAAGGTGTCGATGGGATCCCAAAAATCTAAGATTTGATCCGGCCAATTGCGTCTTGTCTTCGCCAGATCCAGTCTTCGCCAGGCTAATCATCAAGAAAACCGAGTTCAGATATTCCATCTATCTATCAATCTATACCTCTATAGGCCATATCTATTCTGGCGATACTGACCGAAACTTCCTGCTTTACTTCTGCATGCGGTTTCGCCCGAATTCCGAGCGAACTACTAGTCCAGCAAAAAAAGAAAATTCAGAAACGAATCCAGCGTATCTCCTTATCCCTATAAGAACATCTAATTAACATTAATAGAACTTTGACTTAAAAAATGCGGGTACAACCGCATTCCGGACTAATTATATGTCCGGGTAAATAATGATTGTCATATATAGACTCAGCGTATCTTCTTAACCCTAAATCTAACATCTAATCAACTTCAGATAAAACTTTTGCTTTTGACATATTTTCCGGTTTTGGCCGGATTCCAGGCGAACTAGTTGTCCGGCGAGAAAATGGTTTCCACCATCGTGCTCAGCATGTCTTCTTACCTCTAAATCAAACATTTAATCAACTGCAAATGAAACTTTTACTTTCAACCAAGAAAAGAGGTTACTCGAGAGAAGAGTTACCCAAGAAAAGAGGTTACCCGAGATATGAGGTTCCCAAGAAAAGAGGTTACCCGAGATATGAGGTTACCCGAGATATGAGGCTACCCAAGAAAAGAGGTTACCCGAGAAAAGAGGTTACCCGAGAAAAGAGGTTACCCGAGATATGAGGTTCCCCAAGAAAAGAGGTTACCCGAGATAAGAGGTTACCCGAAAAAAGAGGTTACCCGAGATATGAGTTTACCACAGAAAAGAGGTTACCTGAGATAAGAGGTTGCCCGAAAAAAGAGGTTATCCAAGAAAAGAGGTTACTCGAGAGAAGAGTTACCCAAGAAAAGAGGTTACCCGAGAAAAGAGGTTTCCCGAGATATGAGGTTCCCAAGAAAAGAGGTTACCCGAGATAAGAGGTTACCCGAGAAAAGAGGTTATCCAAGAAAAGAGGTTATCCGAGATAAGAGTTACCCAAGAAAAGAGGTTACCCGAGAGAAGAGGTTACCCGAGAAAAGAGGTTACCCGAGATATGAGGTTACCCAAGAAAAGAGGTTATCCGAGATTAGAGGTTACTCGAGAAAAGAGGTTACCCGAGATATGAGGTTACCCAAAAAGAGGTTACCCGAGAAAAGAGGTTACCCGAGATAAGAGTTACCCAAGAAAAGAGGTTACCCGAGAAAAGAGGTTACCCGACATATGAGGTTACCCAAGAAAAGAGGTTATCCGAGAAAAGAGGTTACCCGAGATATGAGGTTACCCAAGAAAAGAGGTTACCCGAGATAAGAGTTCAACCGAGAAAAGCGGTTACCCGAGACATGAGGTTACCCAAGAGAAGAGGGGACCCAAGATAAGAGGTTACCCAAGAAAAGAGGTTACCCGATATATGAGGTTACCCAAGAAAAGAGGTTACCCGAGAAAAGAGTTACCCGAGATATGGGGTTACCCAAGAAAAGAGGTTACCCGAGATAAGAGGTTACCCGAGAAAAGAGGTTACCCGAGATATGAGGTTACCCAAGAAAAGAGGTTACCCGAGAAAAGAGGTTATCCAAGAAAAGAGATTATCCGAGATAAGAGTTACCCAAGAAAAGAGGTTACCCGAGATAAGAGGTTACCCGAGATATGAGGTTACCCAAGAAAAGAGGTTACCCGAGAAAAGAGGTTACCCGAGATATGAGGTTACCCAAGAAAAGAGGTTACCCGAGAAAAGAGGTTACCCGAGATATGAGGTTACCCAAGAAAAGAGGTGACCCGAGATAAGAGGCTGCTTCCTACCTTCTGAGGTTGAGCAACATAGTCGAGAGCATAGACGTATCGCGCTGAAGTGGGTATCGTTGCCACAAGTTCTGAGGAGATCCTGTATCGGTAAACGTTTCCATCGCTACCACCAGCGAAAATGTCTGATTCCGCCACTTTCAGTGCTTGTACAGTCGAGTTGCCACACTGATATGAGTGGACAACTGTCAGGTATCGCATCTGCCATAAACTGAGACGTGGTCCACCGCCACAAATCTGAAAGTTGAAAGGACGTCAAAATAGCGAATGTTTATAACCGAGGGCTTATAATGCGACTTTGTTGTAGAATAAACGAATATATCGTTTATTCAATCAATCTTTATTATTCGAAAAACATTCGTTACGGTATTAACAAAAAAAAACGAATATTTGTTCTCTCGTCAAACATAACTATATACAATTGCGCTTTTACATAGTCAAATATTCATAATTACACAAGTACAAGAATTGAAACAAATTTAAGCGCTAAACTTCAATAATTAGCATAAGAAATATGAAAGGAATTTAAAATTTCGCGTTAAAAACTCACACAGGAGGGGACAAAACTTCTTTCGTACCGCGCATGAATTGCCCGAATGGGTTGGATCTTAGGATCTTAGATAGATAGATAGATATTTAATGCATAGAAGCCAACAAGGAAAACAACAAAAGAAAATATAAAAACAAGAACACTATGCCAGTATTTAAAACTACAGATATACAATATTCCCCGTGTGCTAAGCTTATCCGGAGGAACCTTCCAAACACTTGAATAGCATGGAAACTTTTCTCTTTCATCCTCTCAATTTTCCATTCCCGCCTACACGTTCTCACTCCAAGCAACTCTTGTCTCTACCCATTCAATTCCTCACACTCTCCCACAAAATTACTCATAATTTTCTTTGTCCCATCCACACACAGGGCACACCAAATTGCACACAAAACCGTGGGCCACGGAAACAAGAAAACAAGTCACTTATCCTCCATGGGACACTGCAACGCGGAGAAGTTTTGCAACTTGGATGTAACTTTCAAATTTCCCTCATATTTGTACTTCCCATATTATCTATTATCCTCCTCACTATTCCCTGCCTTCCCTTGAATATTTCAGCTCTGACATTCACACAGACATGGAACACATCCTCTTTCATCTTACCACACACTGGGCAGAAGTAGGGACCATTCTTTACCCAGTTTTTACCGATAATTTCTTTCCTCCCCTATTACTAACCCCCCCCCCCCCTCAAAGTTTTAACTCCTCCCCTGACAATCCTGCGTTAACCGTGTCTTCCGTTTCCTTCCTCTCTTCTTCCGTCTCTCTTTTCGCCAACGAAGCCTGCTACAACTGTTCAATCCGCTCCCAAAACGACCGCTTTATAGTCTACACTGTAAAAAGTTTATCCGAGAAAGGATTAAAGTTAACTGCAGTAACTGGGAATTATAAACTAGAAAAAAAATTCCAATTAGAATTAGAAATAATCTTATCTCAGTAGAGACAATATTAATCCTACTAGGAAATACTGCAAAAAAAATTTTTTAACGTGTAATTAGGCTAAACACTCCGTAGAGTACTGCTCGAAGCGAGGATTCCTGGTTTTAGGGAAAGAATAGCAAAAGTAGACGAGCTCTTGGTCGGCTGTATTCAACTTTTTGCGACCATTCTATATTCTACGTTTCTGGACTTTATCCTCTTCTTAAAAAGAAAGACCTTCTTTCTCACCGAAAAAGTTGTTTTCGCTACTTTAAATTCCTTCTTTACCTCCCCCCTTGGCATCGGAATAGAGTAATTGTTCGTAAGTACGGTGATCCAGATACTTCGGAGAAATTACTAATGCTACACAGGAAGCTGTCGAGTTCAGCATACTCTCGGTTTTCAAAACACCACCCCCTTACCCCCCTGTGTATGTGCTAGTGTTTTTGTATGTATAGTTATATTAGTATTTTCTTCCTTTCTTTTTCTTTATTGTACTCCACTTGTTTTTCCTCTGGAATTTGTGGGTAAGAAATAAATTATTATTAAAACGACCGATTCCAAGGAGAAGAAATATTTGCATAGATGGGGAATGAGCCGGTGTATGGCGAATTCGCGGTTGGAAAAGAACTTCGTCTTCTCATTTATCTCACAACCTACCGCCATGAAAGGCGGAATGTCAGGGAGACCCTTATTTAATTCTAAACTTGGTACACGAAATTCAGAATTTCAGCAGATATATTCAACTGGCCATGAATGATGAAGAGACATTGACCTGACCCATCACAAAACATCAACGAAGAAACGAAAATGGGGTTTTTAAAGGCCAACGAATATACTGAAATAAAGGCAAATATTATAAAATAGCTCGGGGCGCTAGGTCATATTTCGTTTAATTTTAATAGCTGCTTTTCGTGCGCACGAAATATGACGTAGCGCCCCGACCTGTTCGACAAGGTCGCTTGCATGTGGAATAGAATTTCTTTCAGTCACTCGCTAGTACCGAGCGAGAACAGTCGTAATTGTTATTCGCAGGTATTGGTGAGTGGCTCGCTGTCTTTATTTCACGCTTTCAATTCTTCCAATTTTGTTTTAATTTTCGGTTTCTTGTTGGTTTTCTGCTTTGTTTTGGTTTTCCTGGTTGTTGATCTTCATCCTAGTTTTGGCATTTTCCTCGAAATTTTCTGTCTGCGCCGAAGAAGGGAGGCGGTTGTCCTCCCGAAATGTTCGCCTTTTATTTCAGTATATTCGTTGGCCTTTAATCCATCTGAGGGGTAAGCTCAGACGTGATATTCTTGCCCGTATATACCAGCCAACTGTTTTACCAATAGTCATTTTTCCAGCGGTGGTGGTGAATGGTTTTAATCGTGGTATGATTGCTAGTGTCCGTGTGTGCTATTTTAAATACTGTAAATTTTTGCTTGGATACACTTTATTTGCTAGAAATACACCTCTAATTAATTCCCTTTTAGTTAAAGATCCTGCCTAGGCAATTCAGCAAAAATTTGATAATTTTGTAGCTAAAGCTAATAATATTCTGACTCTGAAGAATCTGTTTCCGTTTTTCGCTAAAAAGCTAATAGTTAAGTAAGTACAGTGCTTTGTTTAATGTACGTAAATTTTTATTTATTGTTCTGAAAGTTATTTATAACAGTGTTTTTTTATTTTTTTATTTTAGTACTCCTCATTATATATTCTTTGAGGGAAATAAATAAATGAATGAATGAATGAGTATATTCGTTGGCCTTCACAAACACCAGTTTCGTTGGTTTCTTCGTTGATTTTTTGTGATCATGAATGACAGAGCACAACGGTGTTCAAAATGATCTTTCATAAACTTGGCACGGGGACAGATACTCACCAACCACCCTTGGTTCAAAGCCACTGCACCAAGCCATTTCCCGTAAATCGGTCGAGCAAGCGCGTTGTTTTTGAAGGGTTCAACGCTGGCACTACAGCGGTTTGTTCTCAAATCCCAAAGTCGGATTGAACCATCTTCAGAGCAAGAAGCTAGACTTCCGTTCCTGTTAAAAGAAAAGAAATAACCAGAAATTCATGAAGCAACGTTAGAACGATCGAACTGAATAAAGCGGCGCTTTACGCGTCGCTCGGCCTTATTCACAGCGCTCGCTCCCGTAGAAGAATTTCGAAAACAAAATTCTTATCCTGTGTTTTATTGTGGTTCTACTATAAGGCGTGACATTTTGAGAGAGTAGGCGACTGCGCATAGCTGGTTTCCGTTCGCGAGCTGGTTATACAGTACAAGGCGATTAAAATTCTTCTCCTTCAGTAATCCGTCCCAATCTGTCCTACTTCCTGTCAAGATGCAAGGGGCTCTCCGATTTGAGAGTAAGATTGTTTGGGGAAGATGGGTTGCTCTTTCCTGGTATCTAAAGTCATCTTCACGGTCAGCGATAATGGCAGTTACAGGTTTTGTCAAAGAAGCGTTAAAGAGAAGTAAATGGTTATTGGTGGTGGGAGTTTAAAGCGTTTTATAGATAGATAGATATGTTTATTGATCCAACTCGTAGCGCCGACATGGCACTAAATACGTCGACCATTACATTTAAATACTTGAATAACTGAGTAAAATACTTGAATATATACAATTATTACATAAAAGAAAATAAATCACTTAGAATTCACTTGTTTTTTGTTAATCTTCTCAGTGAAATATGGTACAAAGGAATTTGAATACCGGTTTGTGCGACATTTAACTGGCACGAGGAGATTTTGATGCCGTGTCCGTCCTGTCACCGGTGCTAGATCGGGCAGAATATCTCTGTGGCAAGGATTGATCGGCCAAAACGTAAAATTAAGTTTTCCCGGCGGACATGGAGTGGCTCAAGTCTTAATAGGAGGAGGGAAGCTTCGTAACCATTGTATTTCTGCCCTAGCATAATGCGGCACGCTCTGATTTGCAGTGATTCAATCTCTTCCTTATGCTGTATGCTTCTTTGCACAAAGGGTCCCCAAGCTGGGCAGGCATACTCCAGTAGCGGTCGCACGTATGTCACATAAGCTAACTTCAAAGATTCGACACCGAATCCAAATCGCTTCATGGTCGTGATGGACTGGAGTGCAGCGTTCCCTTTCTTCACGAGGTTGCAAACATGGTCACTGAATTTGCAATCTTCGGTGAAAGTGACACCCAACAAAGTATGACTCTTAACCATATTAAATATAGAATCAGGTCATTGAATTCACTTTTCAGCGGGTTGAATCGAATCACTTTACACTTTTGCGGGTTTAGAGTTAGTTTTGCAAGTTCACACTCACGATAAAAAGAAGGCACTAAGTCGGGTTCAAATTGTGGTAAAGTGACTCCTTGATTGACTAGAAATTTGAGCAAGAACGACAAATCGTCAACGAACTTAGCACGCTCGGCGAAGTCAGCAAGAATAAAATTGACAACGGCTAAGAAAATCAGGCCTGCAAGTCTTGTACCTTGCGGTGCACCACAGGTAATTTGTATCCAGTCAGAGTTCCTATCATCATCGTTGAGGGCAAACACGCATTGCATACGCTCTGACGGATGCGTGCTCTGGCACCCATGCGTTTCAGGTTTAACAATGAAACGAGGTGCTGAATCAGGTCAAAAGCTTTTTGGAAGTCTGTAAGTGCTAAGTCAACGAATGATGATCCCTTTTCCAGCCAAGTCAAAATACTATCGAATAGTCTCAGTAGGTAAAACGTTGTGTTCGAGCCTTGCAGACATCCATACTGATAAACGTCAATCTTATCACTAATTTGATCCATGAGTTGCCTTGCAATAAACGCTTCAGTGACTTTGGCCATACAGGGAGTAATGGAAATCGGCCTCAGGTCGTTACACGTTTCCGGTGACCTAGTTTTTGGGATCACTCTTATGTAAGCCCGTTTCCAAAGCGAGGGGAAGGTACACTGTGTGAGGATCAAGTTAATGATATTGGCCAGAGGCCTCGCTATAAAAGGGGCGAATTCGCGGATTAGTTTGACTGGTAACTCACCGGGGAAAGAGGACGAATGTGCTTTCAGTTTGAGCAATTCGGTGCAGACCTCATGTTCTTCAACAGGTGCTATCGGATCGTCTTCACCACAAGACTGAAGAACATCTTCAAGTTCCTCAGCTGTGACTGATTACATGTGAGTTTATATAATCGCTCTCTCGAAGTGTTTAAAAATGTATGATTTTGTGTATGGCCTAACGGCTAAAAAGTATCTATCTATGAACCGCCCCGGAGAGCAAAATGCTCCACTTCGGCCTCTTCTTTTAATTCTTTGGTAGGGTTATGGCCGTTTCGCACAGCGGTGAGCTCCATTTCGGCCTTTTCTTCAATTTTCTACTCGGTTATGAGCAGTAATCGTTGCCCTCCATGGCTGCGGTTAGACTGCTTCGCTAAGCTTGAGGGAGTTGACAAGTCTGAAGATGGACAGGAATATATTCTCTTCCTCTTGGTTGAAGGTGGTGCTTGCAAGCGTCGTTGTGGATGGGTTGAGTCTGGCTTTGTAGAATGCTCCTTGGACTTTCCCTTGGTGGAGTTTGGCTTCCTATTACATTTCATCTTGCAATTCAAAATATAACTGAGCAGAACAAAGCTGCGAGTGTACAACCCCCGTCCACAACCCCTCGTAAAATTTAAGGCATCATTTGGAGCAGTCCTATCTACACTGTAAAAAGTATCTCCGAGTAAGGATTAAAGGACCTCTCTTTGCTTATTCTGCCTTTTATAATATACTTAGCGCCCATATGAAAGTATACGCTTCTGAAATCCTCACCTTCCTTAATTGTTTCCTATCGTAGCTACGAATTTTGAGCGCTTTTTCGGCCTTGCCGAGTTTTCCCGTCACCCAACGAAAAGTTTGCCGGAATCTTCATTGTCCGCTGACAACCCTTTCACACATAAGGATGTGATAATCTTCTGTTTATTACTTCTTTCATTTGCTTAGTTTTCCCAGTTTTTAACCAAGCCACGTTCAGTTTTCAAATCTTTTGCGCCTATCCGCCGCGTCGGAGAGCAGGAAGGCTGGATATAATCGACAAGCGCTAACAAGAGAACTGCTAGTTTTCAGGTGGAAAGTAATGGTATTTTCGTAAAACGTTTTTTCTGATCCATTTTGTAGAGAAGAGATCATGTATAGTAAGAGATATGCTTTAGAGTTACCTGCGGTATTTGCTACTGGGATTCATCGTATCTCAATTTCGTATTAATCTCCGCAGAGATAAGAATAATCACGGTAGCAAATACTGGATTTAACTTTTATCCTTACTCAGAGATGAGTTTTACAGTGTACTTCTTCCGTTACTTTTTATTTAGAAGCCGGCACTAGCAATTATATCCTAGTGCGGAAATTACTAATTACTAATTCATTTAATTCCATGTTATCTTTTTGCAAAAATAGTGGTGGATCGTCATACATGGTCCATAGTCATAAATAATCACATAAATGTTACAATCTTAAAACATAATCCCATAACGGTTTAAATTCAAAATTGTGGCAAGGCCCCATGCCAGTGCAGAAAGTTGGACTTCACGCTTGAAGCTCATCGATTAATTATTATTATTTTTTATTATTTATTTATAACCCATCAACTGGCCGAGGCCAAAAAGATGGAGTATGGAAAAAATAAAAAAAATTAAAGGAATAGGTGAACAGAGTAAACTGAAATACAAAACAACAACAAAATCCAATAAGCTTGAGTCAAATCCGTTTCAAGGGACTCCACATTAGTAGTTCGCAGACCTCGCAAACTCAGTCACTTTCGGACAGAGTAGGCAGAGTAATCTCCTGCCGATTCGGCTTACTCGCCTCACCTATAAGAAAATATTTATCAAACTTACAGACTGCTCAAGCTATGAATGAAACCAGTATGGCCAGTGAGTCTTGCAATGGTTTTCCCGTGTTCAGGGTCCAACACATGAATGAGGTTGTCATCACCTGCTGCAAACACCCTTCCTTCAGTCTCATCAGCGGCCATACAGCTTACTATCCCTCTACTCGTCCTAAACAAGAAAACAGAATTACTTTCAGAACTAATACTGCTGCAAAGGCTACCTACACTGTAAAAAGTTTCTCCGAGGAAGGGTTAAAGTTAACTGCGGTATTTGCTACTGGGATTAATCTTATCTCTATTTGGACAAGATTAATCTGAATTCGAGATAATTTAATCTCAGTAGAGACAAGATTAATCCCTGTAGCAAATACTGCAAGAATTTTTTTTAAAGTGTACGGTAAATGGATCTAGAACCTATTTTATTTCTACTTGCCCTCTATGTGTGCTACATATTTAAAGGACTCCAGAAACCTTTTTATTTTCCACTTTATCAAGTTTTTAAAGCTCTTTCAAACCATGCCTCAAACCTAGAAACCTAACTTCAATTAGCAGCTTGGAGTGGAATAAGGATCTTCAATCCTGTTGATCACTGTTGAATAGGCTATTCCGTTCATTAGGTTCTGGTGGAAGACACTGGGGCCTCCCAGTCGTACTTCCACGGCTTGTCCCTCCTTTCAATATCTAGACGTCCTTTGGCTTGAAGGCATCTGTTGAATCTGCAGCTCTTTTAGATATCTTCAGATCTCTTCCTTGAGGTAGTTCTACAGACCGCCATGCGGTATGGGAGAACTTCCTGATTCAAAATCCGGATTCTCCGAAATACGGTTTCTCCGATAATCCAGATCATGAAAAATGTTTCTCTGACAATTCGGATTGGTTCGTGGATTCGGAATCTACTGTGAGCATAGAAAACGAACACACAATGCTGCAGGGCAGAGCCTCCTTCATTTCTTATTTGCAGGATCAATAGGAGAGAAGACAAGGACAGCAGCCTACCCAAATCATGACATTTTTAGGCCAAGCACAGTAGATATCATGCATGAAAATATTTTGAAAGCTAATTGTGTTTTGACCGATTTTCTCTGACAATTGGGATTGGTTCGTGGATTCGGAATCTACTGTGAGAATAGAAAACGAACAGACACAATGCTGCAGGGTAGAGCCCCCTTCATTTCTTATTTACAGGATCAACAGGAGAGAAGACAAGGACAGCAGGCTACCCAAATCATGACATTTTTAGGCCAAGCACAGCAGATATCATGCATGACAATATTTTGAAAGCTAATTGTGTTTTTGACCGATTTTCTCTGACAATCTGACAATTCGGATTGGTTCGTGGATTCAGAATCTACTGTGAGAATAGAAAACGAACAGACACAATGCTGCAGGATAGAGCCCCCTTCATTTCTTATTTACAGGATCAACAGGAGAGAAGACAAGGACAGCAGGCTACCCAAATCATGACATTTTTAGGCCAAGCACAGTAGATATCATGCATGAAAATATTTTGAAAGCTAATTGTGTTTTTGACCGATTTTCTAAGACAATCTGACAATTCGGATTGGTTTGTGAATTCAGAATCTACTGTGAGAATAGAAAACGAACAGACACAATGCTGCAGAATAGAGCCCCCTTCATTTCTTATTTACAGGATCACAGGAGAGAAGACAAGGACAGCAGGCTACCCAAATCATGACATTTTTAGGCCAAGCACAGTAGATATCATGCATGAAAGTATTTTGAAAGCTAATTGTGTTTTTGACCGATGGAAAAAAAAAAATTTCATGAACTTCGCAAATACCAACCAACTAGCCTACCTAATGTCCAGTTCCAGTTCGAAGGTGGGAGATGACTCAGATTTCCCGGAGTGTGGCCAGTGCAGCCCAGCAATCTTCCTTTTACATCCAAGAAGTAACGTTTCTGCATACAGAAGAGATGATTTGGCATCCTTGACTCCATCGACTTGCAGTGATGATGCATGCGTAAATGGTGCTCCATTTCTGGAAATTATGTGGATTGTTAGAAATTTTTCCCATACAGAGTTCCAAACATAAACTGGCATTAACCACTGGTGCTCCTCTAACTTAAAGTTCAAATGAAAGCTGATAAAAGAAGAGCTTTGTAGGCTGGTCGAAACAGGGCATCTTTAATTGAGGCTTATGAACAAATCCAACGGAGAGCTACGAAGTTCGTACCAGATCTGCGCGATCTCCCCTACCAAGTGAGATTAGCCAAGTTGTGCCTTCCCTCCATTGTATACAGATTTTTTAGAGGAGACCTGATTGAAACATTCAAATTAATCAATGGAAGTTATGACAATTTTGAAGTGACTGATTTAGTAAGATTCAGCATTAACCGTCATCATCGGGTGCACGCGTACAAGCTTACAAAGTCAAGATTCCACAAGGACGTTTTTAAGTGGGGTTTTGGCAACAGAATTGTTGATCCTTGGAACAGCCTTACCGAAGATGCGGTTAATGCTGAATCGATCAATAGTTTTAAGTGCATTGTTGATGAGATTTTTAACTCTGATCAGTTCGACTACTAAAAATTTCTTAGAGTTATTTAGAGGCGAAAGCCTTTTCTCTTGCTTTGTATTTTTATTATTATTATTATTAACCTAAACAAAAATCAATAGACAAAAATAGCATATGTGAGAGAGAGAGGAGGGTTTATTCATCAACAGAGAAAGGAGTTTATTCGTCAATAGAGACAAGACCAAAGGTTTCGATGGGATCCCAAAAATTCAATATTTGATCCAGACAATTGGGTCTTATCTTCGCCAGACTCTTTGAACATTTTTACTATTAAATTCAGAAACAGATTAAGGCCAAAAAGCTAATCATCTGAGAAATCCAAGTTCAGATATGGATTCAGCATGTTTGTGTTTATCTGTTTTGACTAAGACTTCCTGCCTTACTTCTGTCAATTTCACGGTTTCGGCCGAATTCCGGAACTACCTGTCCGCCAAAATAAAGAAATCTAAAAAACGAACTTAGCGTATCTTCTTTCCCCGAGATCTAACATCTAATCAACTTCAAATTAAAATTTAACTTATAACAAATTTTCCGGTTAGCCGGATTCCGGGCGAACTATATATCCGGGTAAAAAATGATTGTCATACAAAGATCCAACATCTCTTCTTACCCCTAAATCGGATATCTAATCAAATACAAATACTTTTAACAATTTTCCAGTTTTGCCCGGATTCCGGCCGAACTACTTGCCAAGCGAGAAAATGGTTTTCACCATCGTGTTCAGCATGTTTTCTTACTCCCAAATAGAACATGTTTTCTTACTCCTAAATGCCAAACGTTGGATATGTCTAGCGTTTGGCATACCTTGTGCCTAACGCTGGATACAGTATGCCAGGTGCTGGATATTGTAACCCAGTCAAATATTGATGATTTCAGTGAAGCTACAAAATCAACCCATCACAACCCTTCTGTATTGTGATAGGCAGGGGCGTCACTAGCCTTTTACCTTTGGGGGGGGGGGACGTCCAGTTTGTGACGACGGACTAAAAAATGTGCCAACAAACTAACTGTAATGCATCAGTTGAGATTATTCCTTTGATGTAATTTCGTATTTTCAGTTCACATATTTGGCTTTTCATTTTAGCCTTTGCTAAAAAGCTTCCAACGACTGTACCAAGAGCTGCATGCAAAAATTTTTAAATCTGCCTTTTTTTTCCGGAAAAATTTAGCTATACCTACCTTACAAGTTCTAGCTTTTAACGTGTTTCAGCGAATTTCAATCCTGAAACGCCAAGCTAAATGAAACACTGTTCTTCTGCATAAAGAATACTACAAAATGCGCCGCAGGTGAAATTTTTTGTGAACTAACTGTAACAACGCATCAATTGAGGTTATTCCTTTGGTATAATTTCGTATTTTAAAGTTCACATATTCGGCTTTTCATTTTAACTTTCGCTGGAAAGCGAAGCTTCCAACGACTGTACCAAGGCAAGTTTAACCAAGCGCTACAGGCTAAATTTTTTTAATCTGTTTTTTCTCGGAAAAATCAGGTATAGTACCATACAATTTCCGGCTTTTAACGTGTTTCAAACCCCAAGAATTTCTATCTTAAAATTTCTATCCTTCCAAATCGGGAATACTACAAAATGCGCTGCAGGCGAAATTTTGTGTAAAACTTACTGTAATGCATCAGTTGACATTGTTCCTTTGATGTAAATTCATATATTTAATTTCACATATTCAGATTTTCGTTTCAACTTTTTTTAAGAAGCGAAGCTTCCAACGGCTGTACCCAGAACAAGTTGAAGTAAGCAACGCCGGCGAATTTTTTTAAAACCTGGATTTTTTCCGGAAAAATTTGCGACCGACAAATGTTTGCAGAATTTGATTTCTTCCGTATAAAAGACCCGGTTTACGGACAAGAATACCGACGCCCGACAAAAGCATTCAGAATTCGATTTCTTCTATGTTTCGCCCAACAAGATTGTAAAGAACTTTAGTTTTTACGCGAAAATAGAAGCCGATGTACTGACGAGACTTGAACTTTCGGCATGCGCCCGATAAAAAGTTACAGAATTGGATTTTTTTTTGTGTCTGTGTGTAAAAAGAACCCCATGTGCTCGTATACCGATGCCCGACAAAACCATTGAGCATCTGATTTGTTCTGTGTTTTGCTCGACTAGGCTGTACAGAACTTGATTCATACGTGTAAAAATAACCCCTTGTGCCAATGAAACTTAAACTTCTTGGGTGCGCCCGACAAAGTTTGCAAAATTTGATTTCTTACGTATAAATAGAACCCTATGTGCCGACGAGTCGACCAACGCCCGACAAAAGCATAATAAAACTATTTCTTCTGGATTTCTTATGTATAAAAAGAACCAGATGTGCTGACGAACCGAGTCACGACAAAAGCATGCAGAATTCGATTTCTCCAGTGCTTTGCCTGACAAATTTTGCAGGATTTCATTTCTTGCGTTTAAAAAGAACCCCATGTGCCGACGAGTCGACCGACGCCCAACAAAAACTTAATTTTGTTTTATTTCTTTTGGACTCCTTCTGTATAAAAAGAACCCGATGTGCTGACGAGAATACCGAGCCACGACAAAAACATGCAGAATTCAATTTCTTCAGTGTTTTGCCCGACAAACGTTTGCAGGATTTTATTTCTTGCATATAAAAACACCCGATGTGCCGGCGAATCGACCAATGCCTGATAAAAAGCATAAGAAATTTCATTTTGTCTGTGTTTACAGGCGCTTCGCGCCGACAAACATGTGAACTTTTGCTGGGCTTCGCACGACGAAACTACTTTCTTAGGACCTTTGGGGGGGAGTCCCCCCTCCCCCCCATAGTGATGCCCCTGGTGATAGGTCAGGGTTAGGTTACCAACAGGTATCCAGCTTTTTACATAGGGTATCCGGCAGTAGGCATCCGCTATGCCAAATGCTAGACATTCCCAGTGTTTGGCATAGGGTATCCAAAAATCAGGGATTTGTGGTAGACTGGCATGGTACCCCAGCATATGGGCACCATGCCCATACGTTGGGGCCATGCCCCAAAATTGAGGATTTGTGTATGACAGGTTGCAATCTCTCTATTGAAAAGGGATTTTCCAGTCATACACAAATCCTCAATTTTTGGGCATGGTGCCCCAACGTTTGGCATGCCTGGACGTATGGGCATGGTGCCCATACGTTACGGCACCATGCCCTGGAGTGTGGGCATGGTACCCTTGTGAAATTTGGTTAAACTGACACTGGCTACATACCTAAATAGGGTCTTCTTCCTGTCCTAGATCAAAAGATACCTGATTTCACTGTCTATCCAACCTCATTTTCCAATTTCCAAAATGTTAGAGCACTTTCAAGATACAGAGAGTTTTGTGGAGGCCACTTCTTTCCCAGTGGGTTTACCCTATCCTTTTACAGGTAGTTGCCACTAGATTACTTAATCCTTTTCCATGTTGTCAAAAAGTCAAGAGTAAAAACAGTTAAAAAAAAAATAACTCAAAATAAATACAATAAAAGGCAAACAATCTAAAGAAAATATTTGCTCCAGTGAACAGATTGAAAAGCTTGCCTCATCCGTGCTACCTAGCAGCAATTTTCTGAAAAAGGATAGGATAAGCCCACTAGAAGAGAGTGGCCTCCAGTAAAGTCTATGTATCTTGGAAGTGCTCTAACATTTTGTAAATTGGAAAATGAGGTTGGATAGAAAGTAAAATCAGGTATCTTTTGATCCAGGACAGGGAGAAGGCCCTATTTAGGTATGTAACCAGTCTCAGTTTATCCAAATTTCATAGGGGTACCATGCCCATGCTCCAGAGCATGGTGCTCCAACGTATGGGTACCATGCCCATACGTTCGGGCATGCCCAGACGTTGGGGCACCATGCCCAAAAATTGAGGATTTGTGCATGACTGGGATTTTCCGGCTGTTGACTTTGCTAATCCTACATTTCAGTCATTTTGTAAGGCAATTGAGGTAAGGATAGAATGAAGGGATCTTGTCTGAAAAGAAAATATGTTTAATCAGAAATATTGAAGCAATATTTATTTATCCAGTATGTAAAGCATCAAATTAGATTCAATCTAGTAGGTTTTTCATATTTTTTGGTTCCTTTTTATGCCAGACAGATTATTCTGAAGGAAAGACTTCTCTGGAAATCTGAAATCTTGTCCGAGGTTGGATACCCCTCTTGTAGTTTGGGCTTACAGTCACAACAAGCTAATGGGTTCACCTTAAAATGTGGACTTCACCATTTTCAAGAACAGCCGCGCATTCAACAGAGGAAAGGGCAGTGATAGAAATAACTCTAGTATATTCTTTCTGAAGCATTCGGTCCATGTTTCTGAAGTTTGAACTATCCCGCTCGATCAACATCTTGCAGCCCGTAGAAGTTACTAAACTCGCTCGACACTACAGATTTTTTCTCGTCGTTCCCCGAAGACTCTTTTTGAGGAGTCCCTGCCTTTTTCTTTGTCCATGGGACTCGGTCCCCGGATTCGCGCGAGTTCCCAGGCATATGGAATGCTCCGACCATCATCACCACCATCAAAAAGGACTCATATTTGATAGTGCAAAACGGATACGTCAGCTAAATTTTATTAGAGGTATATTTCGCCCCTTCTTTGCAAGGATCCTCGTCAGTGGGAAACGAACTTGTTTTTCCACAAGTTCCTTTTTTCCAACTTGAGCGGCTTTGAGCCTGCCCAGGACCCTTGCGAAGAAAGGCCGAAATATAGCTCTAATAAAGTCAGCTGCCGTATCCGTTTTGCACTATCAAATAAATGAATCAAATAAATGAATGAATGATTCGCAGCTAGCTTGGGATGAAGGAATGTTTAAAAAGGACTCCATTCGAGATTCGGAGGAGAATCAATTTTGTAGGTGTTATTAAGTTTTATTCCAGTCCGAACACCCATTCGAAAGTTACACACTACTCAATTTTCCGGATTCCCCCCCCCCCCCCCAGATGGTCAGATGGGGAAATTAATTATTTGCAAGTTAGTGTAGCGGTTGGTTATTACGGGTATACGTGGGTATACAATGGTAGCGCGGGTGGTGTGAGGCGGTTCTTTACCTTCGGTGGTAGAGCTATATACAACACAGGTTGATTTATAAATGAATGTTTATTTTACCTTTAAACGGTGTTACTATTCCACTCCTAAATACGAAGCCTGATATCGCTTACTAATAATAATCCTCACTGTATGTCGACATCTGCTCTTCAGTTGCACTTTAACTGGAGTCGTACTAACACTGGATACTGTAGACGAAGACGAAGACTAACCCCGACGAGTAGATAACACTGACGAATAACTCACTTCCGAAAGACTCCAACTCAAAACTAACTCCGCGAGTCCCAACTCTCGGTTTATATAACTTTCCGTGATCCCGGTTAGGGAATTAGCGATCTTGCTAAATACTTGCACTCTTGTTTAAACTTGTGCCAATATTGCTTACTCTGAGTCTGAATATATTTAGCGATCTTGCTAGATATTTGCAAGATTGCTAACATTTGCAATCTTGCTAAAACTTGTGCCAATACTGTTTACTCTGAGTCTGAAGATATTTAGCGATCTTGCTAAGTCCGCGAGACCATAAATCTAGCACTCGTCATCTAAATCTTACTCGTGGTGACGTATACCAAGGGAGTTGTGACTTGCTGATCATTACATACAAGTGTTATGAACATCCGTTTCATTAGTTTGGTGGGGTTCCTGATATGCCTGACAAGTTTCATCGTCCTGGCACATCTGGAAGTACCCTAACTCGAAAAAGTGTGGCAAACTGCCTTAAATTTTCCACATTCCCCCGTCCTTCACTACCCCGCAGATGGTCGGATCGGGAAACTTATTATTTCCAGGTTAGTTTGGGCGGGTCCCTGGTACGCCTGTCAAGTTTCGTCGTCTTATCATATCTGGTACCCTAACTCAAAAGTGTGGCAAAAAAACCAGACCGCCCGATAGACGGAATTGCGATCTGTATATGGCACTTGAGCCAGGCTGTAAGTGCCATAAAAACAGAGCAGACACCGAAAAATCCGCGGCGCGCCACCGCCGATAAAAATCCTCTCCGAACCCGCAGAATTTCATTTGGCGCTGCTTCGGGGATTAGTCTAAAAAGAGAAATTTTGCAATTTTTGACCGCACCCCATAGTTTCATCATTATTAAAATTTAGAAACCGACTAAGGCAAATTGTAATCATCTGAGAAGACCAGGTTCAAATACGGGTTCACCATGTGTGTTTGCCTTACCCCTATAGCCTGCGCCATATCTACTTTGAAGAAAGTTCCTGCCTGACTTCTGCCAAATTTCCGGTTTCAGCCGGATTCTGGGCGAATTACGGATTCAGCGTATATCCTTACCCATCATATGTCGAACCTCTAATCAACTTCAGATAAAACTTCAACCTTTAACAAATTTTCTGATTTCAGCCGGATTCGTGGCGAACTATGTGTCCAGGTCGAATATCATTGTCATACACGAAATCTTTGTTCTTACCCGTAAATCGAACACCTAATGAAATTCATATAACCTTTTACTTTTAACAAATCTTCCGGATTCCGGGCGATCTACTTGTCCAACGAGAAAATCGTTTTCGGATTCAACATGTCTCCTTACCCTATATCGGACATCTAATAAACTTCAGATAAAGCTTTTAATTTTAACAAGCCTTCCGGCTTAGGCCGGATTCTGGGTGAACTACTTGTCCGCAAGAAAATGGTTTTCTTATTCGTGTTCAGCATGTCATTCTACCTCTTAATCCACTATCTCAATAGCTTTTAAAATATATTTGTTTGTCGCCCCTTAATTTGAAACCCCTCCCCTCCCCTAAATATGCAGCTATCGGGCCGTCGAGCTCGACCTTTCCCTTGACTCAAAGAATCCTCACACCAAGTTTCATCAAAATATCTCGTTCCCTTCGAGAGTTATCCCTCCACTTACGTTTTGGGATCCCAAAAATCTTGTAGTTCAAGGTCTGAACATAAATCGGCTTTAGATGCATCGATAAAGGATGGTGTTGTGACGTGAAGCCCTGGTCACAGACAAACGGACAGATTTATGATTTCATTGGTAGCCCTTACTCTTATTTGTGGTCTGAAAAACATGTTTTGTTCATAAGTATTTCCAACATTGTCGCCTGCGTAGTATACGCCCCTCGTAAAATCCAATAACGATTTGCCACCAGATCGGTTAGAGAAACAACAACAATCACGCATGAGTTCTTGGTGTCAGTTATCCGAAGGGTGAATAAGCGATTAGGCTTTCGGTTCATACCGAGTCGCGCATTGGCCACGTGGGAAAGTCAACCAGCAGTCAGCAATGAAGTCAGAAGCCAGAATTGACAAACTTGATGGAGTTTGACAGAGTATAGTGAATGAATTGAAAATAGTCAAACAACCCTAGGTAAACAAACATACACTAAAAAGTAACATGTCATTGTTTACTTTATAATCTAGCGGCCAAAATAGAACTACTCTGAAAGGAATTTTATAAAGAGTTTATTCTCTCTTTTGTCAAAGGTTGCGTCATCTAGGTGGGGATCTAGCCAGTTTTAGATTTTTATTTTTTTTATTTTTGGTATTTCATAGTATGTCTAGGCTACTAGGCGTGGGATTTGGGAAACATTACAAGTTAGAATCTGCTTATGATTGGGAAATAGTTGGATTTTGGCAGTAAAAAGGCCGACTGAAAATAGCGCCCTTTTTATATGGTCTTGCGTAGCCCAGAGTAGCAAATGCTGCTACCGAGCCAAATATTTGCCAAATAAACTGTCCTTGTGGACTTTGCAAAAACGACACCTAATAGCCGTCTAATTATTTTTCACGCTGCCCTCTAATGTTACTCTTTATACTTATTCTCGCAGTTCCCCGAGGCCTCCACTTGAAGAGTCTCCGTGTTTTTGTCTATCCCGGGGACTCACTCCCAGTATACTCGCGAGTCCCCACGAACGGGGAATGCTCCAACTATCATCACCCTCATCATAAAGAACTCCCTTTCAGATCCGGAGGGGAATCAGTTTTTGCTGGTATTGGTGCAATGTAAAGTTAAATAGACAAAATAAAAGTAAAGTGAATTCAGACCAATTTCGTCAACTGCATATTTTTTTTAGAACCAAATCCATTTCGGGAGCATTTCCCGGGTTCTCGCTGTTTCTGTCCTCGGAGTCTGCGTGAAGTGATTCCTCTATTCTCGCCGTTCCCTTCGATTCCCCGAGGAATCCTCAGGGATCGGCGAGAATGCGCCTTTAATCATTTTTCTTTGTGTACTTGTTAATTTGAAATAATTTAAAGCTTGAATTCGCAGTTTCTAGATAGAATTTCTGGAACATTCGGTTCAAATTTTGGCTTTGCAGTGTAGAACGAAAATATACTTGCGAAGCCCCTGAATACAGTTTCATTCCAGCTAAAAGAATAGTCTATATTTTATAATCGAGCACACCTTTACATTCAATAATATAAGTATCATTACATATTTACCCAAGTAACCCAAGACGATTAAAAGTTTAAAACGTTAGAGCCAAGCTTGTGGAGTTTGAACTGAACCTTCGATATCTATTTAGTAATTTCTTATGACGTTTATCCTTACTTGTCGCTTGTTGTTGGCCTTTGCAGCTTCGTTTCATTCAGAATAAAAGTCAAAACTACAAAAGCATTGTTTTGTTCTGGTGTCACTGTACTTTGCCATCATTAATGCCTTAGTCATACAGTGATTGTAAAGTCAGGGATATTACAATGGGACATTGTTCAAACTGGTGAGATTTTTTCTAGGTTAAGAGTTCAGAAGGGAATGTGGTAAGAATCATAAGTTAATTTTTAGACTACCAAGAGAATTTCAGACTACAAGTACAGGAGGGGTACTTGACCTCGTTTTTACACTACCTCAAATGTTGCCTGGCCGTTTAAAAGCCAATAGGATAAATAACTCATAGACAGGAAAAATCTAATTTGACAGTGACTGCAGATTAGACTGGGACATTTATGCATTCATAGAGTGACACCGTTTATTTTTTCCCCTTGTTGCATACAGGAGGGTATCCAACCTGTATCCAACCTCAGACAAGATTTCAAATTTACTCTACAAACGAATGATACTATTCTAAGAGTTCATCCACAACACTTTAAGAAGGTATTTTCTAGCTTTTGACTTTGGCAACTACCTTTTTCATCCTTTTGTAAGTCACTGCGAGAGGTTTTCAAGCTATGGTTAGAATGAAGTTATCTTGTTTGAATACAAAAGTTTGTTTAACTAGAAATATTGAAGCAATATTTATTTATCCAATATGTCAACCATTCAATTAGCTTCAGTCTAGTATGTTTTTAATATTATATTTTTGCTGATACCATGGTGTCTGTTACCACGGTGACTGGATCTGCAATTAGTCATTCTTGCAGTTATTGTGGTATCTGATACACAGTGCTCTGCCAAAACAGCTATTGCCGAGATTGCACTTTTCGAAGTCATCCCAAAAGAAAAACAGATATCCAGGAAGTGCTAAACTTCTTTCTCACCAATCTGACAAAATTTGATGAAAGTGAGATGACTTTTCAGATACCACAACCAGTTACCACGGTCGGACCGAATATCCTGATACCACAATAACTGGCCAGATACCACGATAACTGCAAAAATGACTTTAGACCGTGATAACAAATACCATGATATCAGCAAAAACGCAACTAATATTTGTTGGTTCCTTTTTAAGACAGATAGATTATTCTGAAGGAAAGACTTCTCTGGAAATTTGAAATCTTGCCTGAGGTTGGATACAGGCTGGATACCATCTGTATGCAACAAGGGGAAAAAATAAACGGTGTCACTCTATAAATGTCAGATTCTATTTTTAGGACATTTTGTATGGCCCAGTCTAAACTGCAGTCACTGTAAAATTAGTTTCCCTGTCTATGAGTTGTTTATCCTATTGGCTTTTAAACAGCCAGGAACCGCATCTCTTAATGGTTTCTAGCAGCACACACTTGGGAATCCTTTTTGAGACCCTGAGCAAATTTGGTACTTTGAGATTGCTTGCAAGTCCCTGTTTGAAAATGGCTCGCAACTGCATTGCAGCTTCACCACCCACTGTTGAATGGTTGATTTTTTTTTCCAAGACATTGTCATTACCCTATTACAGATATTGCTCTCATCACGAATAATTCACTTTTGTTTTCGATCTATCACTTTAGGCGGGTTTGAGACAATGCCTCACCGAAGGAAATCCTTCGCTTTAGCTTCTGGTTGATGTGCTGGTAGTGCCTGATGTGTTGACGAGTAGTGAACCATAGGCTGAGGGTGTCTTACAGTTTTTATGGAACTTGCCTACCGGCCAAGTGCGATATACTGATGACTTTTCAGTCAGTCTGTCGGTCGGTTGGTCAGTCCGGTGTTTGCGAGTTAGGGTACTTCAAGATGTGCTAGGACTATGAAACTTGGCAGGCATATCAGAGACCCGACCAAACTGACCTGGAAATAACCAGTTACCCGATCCGACCATCTGGGGGGGGAGTGGAGGGTGGGGGAATCCTGAGAATTGAGCAGTTTTTGTCAAACCCATACCCCTCTCTTCACACTATTATAGCTCTACATGTGGATGACGTCATCCTCTGCTTATATCTGTGAGCTTCGGCGGAGAGAGCTAGTGTTATCCACGGTCGAAGGGGTTGGTATATGGTTGAAGCTTTTTGTCACACTTTTTCGAGTTAGGGTTCTTCCAGATGTTCTAGGATGATGAAACTTGGCAGGTAAATATTCTTTGAGCCCAAGCTGACTTTGAAACATTTATTCAAACAATGTTTACAACGGATACGTCAGCTATGATTTTTCATCAGCGATATTTCGGCCCTTCTTGGCAAGGGTTCTCGTCAGGCTGTCAATCTCCTTGTTCAACTTCGGGGAAGGAAACAAACCTGTAATAAATAACTGAAGCTTCTACCGACTATAAATATCTTATTAAGGTAAATTATCTTCAAGTACCACTATAATGAAAAAACTAGTCCTGAGATTTAATTTTTGACAACGACGCTGTTTTTGCTGCATGATTGGGGCGATGACAGGAAAGGTTTTTTTCTGCATTTTGATCAACTTCGGTTTTTTTCATTAATAAGGGGCTGAAAACTTAAATATTATTGTATTAATGACCTCGTTCTACGTTTCTATTATGAGTACTTGCCTGAATCTAATTACTTGGCAGGTATATCAGGGATCCGACCAAACCAACCTGGAATTAATCAGTTTACCGATCAGACCATCTGGGGAGGGGGGGTTGAGGGCGGGCGAATCCTGAATGTTGAGTGATGTGTAACTTTCGAACGGGTGGTCGGATTGGAATGAAACTTAATACCTGAATAAATGACATATCTCTGATTTTTCATTTGAAGTCTGGACTGGGTTCGACAGCTATGGGGGAGTTGGGATGGGGGGGAGACTGGAAATCCCAAGAAATGGTTAGAATGGAGGGATCAAAGTGAAACTTGCTGGGAATAACAAGCATCTGCTCCAGATAAATCGTTTACACATTTGGACTGGATCCGGACACTTGGGGCTCGACCCAACCCGATAATAATGGGGGGAGCAGAGGGAGGGGGAATCCGGAATAATGAGTCATGTATAACTTTGAAACTGGTGATCGGATTTGAGTGAAATTTTGTAATTTAACAGAGGACATGTCTCTGGTGATCTTGTTCATGTCCAGACCGGATTCGACAACAACTGGGGGGGGGGGATACGTGACCGGCTTAGACTGTGAGATCGGAATGGAACTTTGTGGGAATAACAAACAGATGCTCCGGATAAATCATTTACATAACCGGATAGGCTCTGGCGACTGGGGGGGAGTTTGAGGGGGGGGGGGGGTCCGGAATTCCGGTGATTGCGGGTAAATATACTTCCAGATGTGCTAAGATGATGAAACTTGGCTGGAATATCAGAAATTCGATAAGTTTGGCTTATAAATCGCCACTTTCCAAATCGAACCATTCCTTAAAGTACCAGCCATGACTGCAAATTAAGAAAAATTCTCTTAAACAAAATATGCATTTTCATGATACCCACGAGCCCATTATCATTTTTGCCTCAAGGGGTTTGCTTACAGATGAAGTTCTAGCTCCTTTAAAGTGCGCATTTTCACCACAAGGTCGAAAATTACTTTTTATCAAACGATACATCTCAACCCATGATCATTTGTGCCACAACTTTTGACCAAAAGGTTTATATCAATGATCCCTAAGAGCCTGCTATCGTTTTTGCCTCAAGGGTTTTGCTTACAGATGAATTTCTAGCGCCTTTAAAGTGCATATCATTACTGCCAAGTTCAACAATAAAATACTTTTTCTCTAGCTCCCTTAAAGTGCGCATCTCAACCGCACAGTCGAAAAGTAATTTTGATCAAACAATACATATCAACCCATGCAAGTGCCATATGAGCTTAACCTACAGCTCTTGTTTTCTATTTTTTAGTGTTCTTGAATATCGCAGGTTTGAATATCGTAAACACAAAATTCTCGGTACAGATCTCAATGAATAACCTTTAAGAGTCAATTAATTCCTTGAGAAGCTCATATTTTGTTTGTCCTTTCATTGTAGTTTCACTGTAAATTTTGCCGAGACGATTCCTAGCATTCAGTGTTGCCTGCTTCTGTAGAAAATACTCGCTATGGCCACTATGCCATGACGAGGCTCCTCTTTTTCCACCGATGTTTGAATGAAGTTCAGTTGAACATTCCATATAACTTTGCAGCTGTATGGCATCGAGCACACTTAGTCCTACAGTTTGAATGCTAGAACCTGACTGAGTGACGCTCAGTGAGAATTTGGGTTTGATTATACAAAAATTAACCTAGGCCAATCGATGGCTATGCTCATGCTACTTCAATATAAAAAGTTAACAAGTCTGGGCTTAACAAAAATAACAATAGAGAGATTGCAGGCTACCCAACAAAAACGGATAGGAGTAGAACAAAACCTAAGGTTTCAGTGGGATCCCAAAAATCTAGTATTTGATCCAGACAACCGGGTATTGTCTTCGCCAGGCTAATGATCTGAGATAACCAAGTTCAGATAAACCTGTATCAGCCATATTTATTTTGACGATACTGACCGAAACTTCCTGCTTTACTTCTGCCAAATTTCCGGTTTCGGCCGAATTCCGAGCGAACTACTTGTCCAGCAAAAAAAGAAAACTCAGAAACGAATTCAGCGCATCTCCTTATCCCTATAAAGGACATCTGATGAACTTGAAATAAAACTTAGCTTACACAAAAATTTCCGGTTTCAACTGGATTCCGGACGAATTAAATATCCGGGTGAAAAATGACTGTTATTTACAGACTCAGCGTCTCCTTAGCCCTAAGTCTGTCATCTAATCAACTTCAAATAATACTAATTTACGAATTTTCCGGTTTTGTCCGGATTCCGGGTGAACTATTTGCCCAGGTAGAAAATGCTTTTCATATAAGTTTTCAGCATGTCTTCTTACTCATAAATCTGTCATCTAATCAACTTCAAATAAAACTTTTAATTTTAACCAGCTTTCTGGTTTTCGCCGGATTCCGGACGAACGACTTCTCGGGCGAGAAAATGGTTTTCATCATCGTGTTCAGCATGTCTTCTTACCCCTAAATCAAACATCTAATAAACTTCAAATAAGACTTTTACTTTTAACCAACTTTCCGGTTTTTGCTGGATTCCGGACGAAATACTTGTCCTGCCTGAAAATGGTTTCCACCATCGTCTTCAGCATGTCTTCTTACCCCTAAATCGAACATTTAATCAACTTCAAATGAAACTTTTACTTTTAACCGACTTTCCGGTTTTTGCCGGATTCCGGGCGAACTACTTGTCGGAGCATGACTTCTTACCCCATAATCGACTATCACAGTATCTGTTTAAAAATATTTTGTTTGCCCCTTAACTTGAACCCCCACCCCTCAATGTAGGGCTACAGAGCCCATCTACGAACTTGACCTTACACTAGACCCAAAGAATCTTCACACCAAGTTTCATCAAAATATCTCATTCCCTTCGAGAGTTATCGTGCTGACAGACGGACGGACAGACGGAAAACTTTTGCGATGTCATAGGTATCCCTCCACTTAGGTTTTAGGATTCCAGAAAGAGTAATTTAACATTGTGAAGTATAGAATTTTCCCTTTGAGACCGAATTATCCATGTGTTATAACTATTCTAAGCCTGTAAATAGATGGAAACATTTCCCTGTTTTTTTTTTCTAATTGTATAACCATAGCTTTATAGAATAAGTTTCATCAAAAATGACAGTTTGAAGGCTTCAAACTTTCACTACCCAAAAGCCTTGCTTCATATTGATTGGTTTTTAAATGACACGTCATAACCGACCAATAGGATTTGATACTTCATTTTTATGTTCAAACTTTGAAGCCTTCAAGCTCTTAGTTCCCTGGAAACTCTTTATATATAGAATATAGAATCAAGGAATAGTCCAGTTAACATTTCGAGCAAGTCCCTGGCTGAGAATGATGACCAAACGCCGAGAATTCAGTTTCAAAGTTGAAAGTCTTATACCTCCCAATGTTAAATTATTTGTTATGCTCCCCTGATGATCGTGTAGAAGTATCCGTTTAGTCGGATAGTGTGCATTCTCTCTATAGCAGCAGAAGATAAGAGCTTATTCAATTCAGTTCATTTTTGTATTGTTGATCAAAGATGTTTTTTTTTTTGGTATTGTAAATATATCAGAATTCTTCAGTCAACAGTTCCAGTGGTGTCTTGCAGTTTAGAACAATCGAACAGAAATTCACCATTTTGAGGAAGGATGACCCAAATTTGGGTATGCCTCAGGCTCTGCAGAGGGCTGCTGGATTAGGATGACTCTAAACGATCAAAGCTTATTCTTGGGAGGTGAAATGCCATTTCAGCTCTTTCGGAAGAATGGATGTTCTGTTGTTTTGGGTGGCCTTTTTTCCCCTGGGGTGGCTGTGGCTCACATCTGTTCACTGTGTCTGATCAGTACAAGTTTCTCGCTCCCTTGAGTGACTGATGGCTAACATCATATTTGGGTTAACATCCCCCAAAATGGGAGTCTCTAGTCTCTAGTGACTGTTCTAGCATTGTATCATTTATCAGAACCTTTGAAATACATTTTATCACCTGTATTATTTGTCCGAAAATTGGATAACATTGTATTACTTTCTTCAGCAAGAAACAGATCACGGTGAACTTTGACCTTCATGAACTACACTGTGCTAAGCATCTCCAGCTCTGTCTAAAATGTGATGAGCCATATCCCAAGGATGACATAGAGGATCATTGGAGGAATGACCACCAAATGATATTCTGCTCAGCTGGTTGTGGTCAGTCCTTTGAAAAGCTGTCTGAAGATGAACACCTGGTAAGTACTGCGAAACAGCATGACATGCCTTGCTAAAGGTGTTTTTCCGTGCTCCGACAAACAGTTTGTGGGTCGACTGTGGCTCGAAAAGAGTGTTTCTGCGGTCTTTCGTGCGGCCCACAAGTGTGTTTCTGCGACCAACAGGATTTTTGTGGCTCGCTTTGTGGCTCAAATTCGACAAACAACTGACGAGGAGATTGTCGATTTTGTGGCTTGATTCTGGCTGGAAATTCAAATTAAGCAGTAAAATAGTAACTAAACAAAAGTAACTACTTTTTCAAGCATATAGACTTGAAACTGAGGATGCTTTTTGTACAGAATGGTAAGGAAATAAGCCAGGAGTTCTTTTTATTGAGATTTTACATGAATTTTGTTTTTATTTTCAGATATTTGAAATTACCGCTAAAAAAAAAAAAAAAAGGGGTTTCCGCGAGTTTCACTTGTGGCTCGACTGTGTGGCACACAATCGTGTTTCCGCGACAAACACTCAGAAGTGTGTGACCCACAATTGTGTCGCGGAAAAGGCCTTAAATCTTGCTATGTGGGCTTGAACTGTATCTTGTCAACATGTCTACTGTAGGCTTATCCACTGGTGGGTCTGCCTTGCAGAGGCGTTACTAGCCAAAATGTTTTTTTTTTTTGGGGGGGGGGGCAAAGTATTTACCGACTGGCTGGTCATTTCTACCGATTGTTTTTGTAGATAAAAACGACTATTATTGAGAAAAAACGACTGTGTTTACCAAAAATCTTCTTATTTGACGAAAAACTACTATTTAAGAAAAAGTCGACTATTTTTACGAGAAACCGACTGTTTAAAAAAAAAATCGACGGTTTCCAAGAAAAAAATCGACTGGTTTTATGAAGAATCGAGGCGCGTCCATTGACAATGTTGATGTGGTTTAGCAGCATCGCGAATCCCACTTGATCTGCCCTTAGAACCTCGTCTTGGGGCCCTTTTTATAACGCATGGGTCAGCCTGCAGAATCTTCCCTCGAAGCTCCATGCCAGTAGCATCATTGTTACTATAGTTATACTGCTTCTGATAGGCCTACTAAACTTTTCCCATCTACTCCTGTCATGCCGCTGGTTTACTTAAATTGAACAGGCCTTGTGGGGAATTGACCAAGTAGCCTACGGTAGTGATAAAATTGAAACTTCTTCTTCCGCCAAAGTATGATAGTCAATGCCACAACTTCAGCAACATTCACTTCCTTCAGATTTGTGTACAGTCTCTATAGTTCCTTTTCGCCTGTCCTTCTATTCCGTAGCTCCGCGCTGCCGACAATCTCGAAACTTCTTTCAGAAGCGTGATGAATCATCAGTGAATAATTAATAAGTCCATATTTGTGAGTTTTCGATGTCATCTTCTCAGCACTTCATCCTTATAAATATTTTGCAAGTATTCTTTCATTTGTATTATCTTTCTTGTTCAAAATTAGCTGCTATTTAAAATGGGATGTTGGAGGCTTGAGATCTTGTCTGACAGTGACCATGGACCACAACAGAGGGTAGGTTTGTATGACGCTGAAGGTGCAGATGGGGTTAGGATCAATAGGTCCACGTTTTGAGTCGGACTGAAGGTTTAGCCTACATATCCAGTTCCACCTACAGTAGAGGTATGCTTATGTGAACGTCTGCTAACAGTGGACGATCGCAAAAGAAAAAACTAAATCCAAACCAGGCATTTTTTACTCTGGATACTTGTAATAACCACTCACGCTTTTGTCACTTTTTGAATATTTTGCTAATTCACGACTGAAAGTGACTCAACTGACACTTCGAGCGTGTTCCACCCTTTTACAAATAGTACATATTAGTTACTATTTCCGGTCGAACCTCACCAAAAGTTACTACGCTGACCGTTCCATCCTTCTCGAAATAGTAACTAATAGTAAGTATTTGCTTACCACGCTCGGGAGCGTAGTAAACGTAGTAACTACGGATCTCTGTAACGTGATTGGTCGGATTCGCCCGTGGCATGATATTCTGCTGGAAAATAGAAAAGTCGTTCCAGCCTTGACGGCAGAAAGCCAGAATTCGTGACGTCATGCGTAGTAACTATAGTAAGTAGGATGGAACACGCTCTTGGTTTGCGTTTTAGGATCCCAAAACGTAAGTGGGATACCTATGACATCGCAAAAGTTGTCCGTCTGTCTGCCCGTCTCTCCGCACGATAACTCATTTTGATGAAACTTGGTGGGAGGATCCTTTGGGTCAAAGTACAGGTCAAGTTCGAAGATGGGCTCTGTAGCCCTATATTTGAGGTTGGGGGGTTTCAGATTAAGGGACAACAACAAATATTTTTGAAAGTTATTGCGATAGTGGATTTAGGGGTATAAAGAGACAAATATTCTTTGAGCCCAAGCTGACTTTGAAACATTTATTCAAACAATGTTACAACGGATACGTCAGCTACGATTCTTCATCAGCGTAAGGAGACATGCTGAATCTGAATATGAAAGTTATTTTCTCCCCGGACAAGTAGTTCACCTGGATATCCGCCAAAAACCGGACACAATTTGTCGACCAATTTTCAGTTATAGCAGTCCTTCCCCTTTCTTCACACTAGTATAGCTCTGCGCGTGGATGATGACATTATCTGAATGTTGGAGAGAGCTAGTGTAATCGAAGGTCGAAGGGGGTGGTATATATTGTTCTAGCTTAGTAGGGGTTTTTATATGTTATTCAAGATTACTATGAGGATTCATTGGCCAGTACAGGTCAAGTTCGTAGGTGGGTCCTTTAGTCCTATATTTAGAGGCAGAGGAGGATTTTGAATTTACGGTAAAAATATATATGTTTTATGAGCAAATAAGATATTCATTGAAGGGGTAAGTAGGTCCGCTGAATCCATATCTGAACTTACTTTTTTGCTGGACAAATGGTTCATCACGAATTCGGCTGAAACTGGAAATTTGATTGGAGCTCAAAGTTGTTTCTGAAATCGATTAGAGATTCGGTATCGGGGTAAGGAGACATGCTGATTCCATTTTTGAATTTTATTTAACAGTAAAAATCTTCAAGGAATCTGACGAAGACTGAATTGCGAAGACATGACCCAATTGATTGAATCAAATGTTAGATTTTTGGGATCCCATCGAAACCTTATGTCTTGTTATAATTTGAAAAGGTTGCCCCGAGGAACGCACCTTCAATGGAGAAGATGGCGGTCGAACCTGCAGTTGCATTCAAAAACAAAATTAAAAAAAATATATATAAGAATATAAGTTGCATTCAAAAGAAGGACCTTTTTAGTAAATTGAAAATCAAAGAAATTTAATTGAATTTCTATTTCAAGTTTGTGCCAGGATAACTCTGAAATAGTTGGCTGTTAGCTGGTATTTGTTATTTTCTTTTCTATTTTACTTTTTTATATGCAAGTAGCAAAGCCAAGGTATATTTATTCCAACAATGTTTTCAACGGATACGTCAGCTACGATTCTTCATCAGCGATATTTCGGCCCTTCTTGACAAGGGTCCTCGTCAGGCTGTCAGTCCTCTTGTTCAACTTCGGGGAAGGAAACAAACCTGTACAGGTTACAAGAAGGGCCGAAATATCGCTGATGAAGAATCGTAGCTGACGTATCCGTTGAAAACATTGTTGGAATAAATGTTTCAAAGTCAGCTTGGGCTCAAAGAATATTTAAAGCCAAGGTAGTGGAACAGTTAAAAAGGTGTTCAAATAAGTATACCTCTATAATACCTGATTTGGCCATTTTGCATAAAATTCCCAAATGTGTATTCGATTTGAAATGCACGGGTAAAATGTAGACTGAAACTGAATGACCCTCTAGTGATACTTTTGGAGCCTGGACAAAGCCGCATATTATCTACTGTATAAAAATGCAGTTTTTCCTTTCAGCACAACATCTGCGCCTTTCGTCAAAGCCAGTGCAAATACTGCGAGCTTCAGGACACCGTTCGCAACTTAGAAAATCATCAAACATCATGTGGTTCCCGAACTGATAAGTGCCCGTACTGTGATAAATTCATCCTCGTCAAAGATTTCGAACAGCACCAGAGCCTGCATTTGGAATGGATTGAAAAGATGAAAGGGGAGAAGGAAGGGAATTCAGTGGGCTCACAACCACTGCCGGTTGGTAAACATGCCTCCGGTTATCCAGACAGAAGCAAAGCGAAGGTGGTTACCGAGGTCGCCCCGGATATTCCAGTGGCTTTCGGATCTTCTAAGGCAGCTCAGCAAAATAGGGGTGCACCCAGCACCGTAGTCGGACCAAATAAGCTTACCAGAACTCCGGCATTGGCAGCTCCAGAGGACAGACCTCAGGAAAAGATGAGATCCGGATCAGCATTTTGCCAAGCAGGAAAGAACGGTCCCAGAGAGCAGGGTCGATCAGATACTGCCAGACTGACACATACGCCTGATAAATCCAGTCCTAATATAAAAGCCTCTCATAATGGCAAGGTAGCAGCAACTTCCACAACCATTGTGCCTTTGAACACTGCTTCAAACAAACATGCAGAAGCTGTGATAGCAAGTTCTCCTACCAGAGACAGTTTAGTCCATCCCGCTTATGATACGCCTTTGGCTTCCAACAAAGAAACTCGTTGCCAGCCTCTCGTTGAGACAGCTGATGAGAGACAGTTGACTACTGTAGAGCGTGAACAGTTAAAGAAGTCGTGCTCTAACCAGAAGAACAGGATGACTGTATCCACTCCTAGTAAGCATGAGACTAATCTAGGAGTTGCCGGAAAAATACAAAAGGGTTTATTGACTTCTTCGGCAACCGTAACAGGAGCTGGCTTTTCTCCAACTGCCAAGCTACCAGTCAAGTTAGACAGGCCGAGCGGTTCTTCCAAAAACCAGCTGTACCAGGAGCTACCAGCGAATCAAGCTAACTCAGTTCTTCCAACCAGAGTTTCTTCTGAAGTGCAGCCTGCTATGATGGACAAGCAGACTCGCTCGGGGGGAAACAAGTCTTACGGTGTTACCAAAACAGATAATCAAGCTGACTCAGTCGAACGCTCATGTACGAGTAAGACAGATTACATGGAATGCCCTCAGTGTGGCGTTGATGTCTTCCAAACTAGTCTTGAAAGCCACATTGAGCTTCATAACCAGTTTGAGATATTCTCAAATGGTTCCTCACCAAATAGAATGTCAGAAAGGAACTTTCAGAAGTCAGCTTTGCCCAATGCCATTACAGTGACGAAGGAACATATGAAGAATAAGGTCAGCAGGGATAGTGGTACCCTGCAAGCCTCCAGTTTGACCAGCCCTGGACCAAATAGACAAGAAGAGGACGGCTGTGTCCCTTCCGAAATATCCCGTGATGGCACACCCAGTACTAATAGGATTGGACGCTCTTCTGAATTTGGTGCATCCCTTCGTGGTATTCCAATGTCTAGTGCACAGAAAGTCCACCAAGAGAGCCTTTCATCCAGAAGAATTACACCTATGTCCAGCTTTGAGCCGGGTTCGAGTCAAATCCATCCTGGCTCTGATTCCTTCACAGGCCAGACATCCGCTCCAGAACCTGTCCGTACTCACTTGCTTGAACGTGTATCACAGCACACAAATGATCCAGTATCAGCAGATTCGAGAGAGATGCTAAGCATGCTTGGAATAGAGATACCACTGACTATGACTCAGGTTGATGCAGATGCAGTGTTAGCCAAAGAGATTGAGAAGCAAGAAAAGATTGAGACAAGGCTGAAAAGGGGCCATTATAGCGGGGGTTGGACAGGGTTCGGAAACCAGAAGAGCGAACTTGGGAGAGAGACCGGCCCGTTTAGGGGAACAACCACTTTCGAAGCCCCCTTACGTCGAGAACCTCCTGTCGGAAGGGGAGACGCAATTGATCGGCAATCAAACAGGTCAAGTTTGGGCGATAATGTCAGTGCTGGCGATTCATCGAAAGGCGTGCCTGCAAAAGAGATCAAATTGGATGAGACGTTCAAGGATGAGGACGAAGAAGAGGAGTTTGGACCAGAGTATGTGTGGGGTAAGGAAAAGTTCTTGATATTTATCTTCTCTTCCCCTTCAAGCCAAGTTTCGAAATACGATTCCCCAAAAGGGGCGGGATATTAAACTGGCAACTTTGTAGATAATAAAGACTACAGTAGCGTTTACACGGACAAGAAATCCCGTGGGGTAGAAAGGAATTCCGGTCGACTCGAAAGGATTCCATTGGTGAATACGACTAGAAAAAAAGTCTAGCGGGACGAGAATCCTTTCATGATGAAAGGAATTACGAACTACTTGAAAGGAATCTCGTCGACGGCGCTGGCAAAAAGACAAAAAAAGAGTCTAGCTAGCTTTTGAGAGCAGGAATCATCAGTACTGATGTCATAAATGCTCTCAAAACATTTTTTTATTGGCTAGTATATTTATTTTTGTTAGATTTTTCTGGTTTGAAAAATTTATGTTTTTCCCTCTGCGTTTAAACGTAATCTTGTCACCAAGATCGGATTCTGTTCAAGTTTTCCTGTACTTGTAAACGCTACATAATCTACTAACTTGAGGGCCACTCCGCTTAAGGGACAGTGAATACGGATAAACA
Organism: Branchinecta lynchi; assembly: GCA_023053575.1. Classification (NCBI taxonomy): domain Eukaryota; kingdom Metazoa; phylum Arthropoda; class Branchiopoda; order Anostraca; family Branchinectidae; genus Branchinecta; species Branchinecta lynchi. The sequence continues at coordinate 17,681,134 of JAKZAP010000021.1, read as the reverse complement.
ATTTACCAAGAGGCAGAAGTAAATGAATTTTTTATCGTTAAGTTTTTCCTCGAAAAGTGCCAGAATGCTCAGTTTTTTTTTCATACATGAACTAAAGGTCCAAAGAATTTCCCGGAAATCACCTGAAATATCTTATTTGTTACTGCTAGAGAAGGAACGCATAGATATGTTAGCGGCGGGTTCCGGCTAAACAAAAGCCGGCGACCCCCCCCCCACGCCAAAAAACCCCGGTGCCACCCCCCCCCTCCCGGTGCCACCCCCCCCTCCCGGTGAAAACCCCACCGGCTAACCCCCCCCCCCCCCGGTACCACCCCCCCGTATAAAAAAAGACAATCCCTAAAGAATCTCCTAGTCCCAACTAATCCCTACGCTACTTATAGTACAGGGGATTAGCAGGGTACCCGGATTAGCTCATGTACCTACTGATGGATATATAAGAGTAGAATAACTGGACGCAAAACCAGGGGGTTTTTGCTACCGGGTTTTTTTGTCACCGGGGGGGGGGGGGGGGGGGGGTCCGGTTTTTTTTTTTGCTGGGGGGGGTTCTCGCCTAGACCCGCTAGCGGCAAGTTGGTTGTGGAACAGTAGTTTAGTCAACAACCTCCACTTCAAGCTTGTTCTTTTCTCGTGTGATTCGAGTTTGGTCTTTGAAACTTGGGCCTTTGTGTTTCTCAGGTAGGCTAAATTATGATTTATATCTCCACTAAACGGGTATCAGCGAATATTAATTTTATTCCAGTGATATTCCGGCCCTTCTTGGATCCTCCCTTCTGGACTTCCGGCCTCCTGTCAGTGATAATGCCAAACTCAGACCCCAACCCTTCTCCATAGCAAAATCAAATTTGAGCAAAATGCGGAAAAATCTCTACTGTATTATTCAGTTCAGATTTTTTCACCATAATTCGTTAAGCAGTCTATGGAGCATCGGGAGCGTTTTTTGGAGTAAGGGTTCCCTCCTTTTGGTGTAAACATTGTGTTTGCGAGTGCTATTTTATGTAATTTTCCTGCCATGGCCCCACGGGCTTTTTGGAAATAAATTCATTCATTCATTCATAGCAGTTATAACGCTGGCTGTCGACATTACCATCCTAGGCGAACAAGAAATATTTGAAATTCAGGGCTTTTTACAAAACTTAGTAAAGTACTGCACGAATGTTTTTACCAATCGCTCAGATGAATGGGCAAGAGGCTCGTCGAATTTTTGCACAGAATTATAGTTACAAGTATGTCTCTTCTTAACTCTTAACTTCACATGTACAATTCTGTTTAAAATTTGGTAGAGTCTTCCGGTGTTGATCCGATTCAAGGCACTGGAGACAAAATTTGATGGTCAATGCATGTCTTCTATCGGCGAGGAATGTTAGATTAGCTTCTCCAGTGCCGATTCTTAGTCGCCACATTACCGACCCATAAGAGCTAGAAAAAACAGCAGACGTTTCCAAAATAAAATCTCGGCACCAGCTTTAACTCTAGCGATTCCTCCGAAGTAATTCACCAAAATCAGATACTTATAGTTGTTCTAATCTTCGTATATTTTATAGCTTGTTCCACCCTACCTTACCATAGTTACTAGGCAGGACATCACGGATTCTGGCTACTTTGCGTTGAGGCTGGAAGTGCTGGAACACATTTTTCTATATTCACCAAAATATCGGCCACGGGCCAATCGGACCAATCACGTCGGAGTTACAATGCTTACTACGCTCCCGAGCGCGGTAAGCAAATAGTGTTAGTTGGCTGGAACGGTGAGCTTAGTAACTTTTCACGAGGCTAGAACGAAATAGTAACTAAGAGTTACTATTGTTAGAAGGGTGGAACACGCTCTTTATCACAGGGTCGGTTTCCTGTCTTGAGCCTGGAAAGGACCATTACCAAGGAGGACCAAAATATCGGTAGAATAAATATCAGCTGATCGCAGTCTAGTCAGTACTAGTGCAGTCAAATATGACTCGTAGTGGCTTAGGCTGAAGGAATACGTAAACTAGGAATAAATATAACTTTCGACTTATGTCTCCTGCCGGGCGTCGCTCAGCGTAGACAGTGATGTCAGCCTCCTCCATCTGGCGCGATCAGCAGCGAGCGATCGGCAGCTAGGTTTAAGCAATATTTAAATCATGATTAAATATTCCTTCAGTCTAAGCTGACTGGGAACCATATTTGATAGTGCAAAACGAATACGTCACCTGAATTTTATTAGAGCTGTTTACTACGGCCCTTCTTGACAAGGGTCCTCTTCTGGTTCAAGCCGCTATGCTGGGAAATGAATGTTTCATTTCCAGTTAGTTTTCCGGCTTAAGCCTGAACGAGGTCACTTGCCAAAGGGCCGGAATAGAACTGATAAAATTCAGCTGACGCGTCCGTTTTGTACTGTCAAATGTAATTCGTAATTTCTTGTTTTCTTTTTTCCTAAGAAGCAACTGTCGAAAATAGGATCTGTGTAGTTGCTAGGATTATTCTATATATTTTATTTTAGGTTTATTTTCTAGTATGAGCCTGAAGAGAACCATTGCCAAGTAGAGCCGATACCGCTAGAATAAATCTCAGCTGACTTATCAGTTTAGCGTCATCAAATATTCTTATTTCTTTTGCAGGCTATTCTGGGGTCGTTGACTCCGATGATGATAATCCAGAAGATGAAGATGCCCTTGAAACTGCTGAACCCCCAACCCCGCTGCCAACTACACACTCTTCAGCAGTGGGTGCGGGACCGAAGAGCCATGAATTCAAGTCCCGTTCTGTTCAACTGAATAACTGTGACAATGAGAGTTCAAATCCTCCGCTAGGTCTGGACCTTGCAGCTAGCTCTCCATCTTCATCATCGAACATGAATGGTCTTAGGAGCACTAATGGTCATGCTGGAATGATTTCGAGTTCCGCGCCAAGCCGGGACATACAGACGGCGGGGACGGCCCATGCAAGCTTCAGTCATTCCGCTCAACCAAAGCCCCTTCATGTCTCGGGCTTGAGTAGCGCAGATCCGCGTGCTTGCAAAACTTCGAACACCCCGACAAAATCGAAGAAGGAGAAGACAATTTTCGGCACTCCTCCGTCTTCGGATGATGAAGGTTGTTCTCTGCTGCCATCTGGGGGGCGTAAAGAGGATCTACAAGATGCGCTGTTGAGCTCAGTGGATTCGCAATTTCTTAGCATCAGTGGTGGTGTTAGAAACAGTACTGGTCTGGATATTGGTGAGTCGTCAGTTGACCCTAGCGCCTCTAGTCGGAAGAAGGCGGAGCAAACTGGGCTTTCGACGTTGCTATCTGTCAGTCCAGGCGTTGAGGGATATCGGAACCAACTGGTGAAAAAAGAATCTACTGGAAGCAGTAGCTCTTCCTCTCCTGCGCAAAATCTAGAACATCCTTACGTTTTCGGCTTCCAGAGATCTGGAAACCAGAGGAAAAGCGATCCGGCTAAGCGCTGGACCGAGTCGCGAGACAGAGCTACCCCGAATGAGAGCGATAAGTCAGTTGGTTTCTCCGGCTTTCAGAGGTCCCAGAGCCAGCGAGGCACAAGTTCTCCCGGTTTATTTACGCGTCATTCCAAAGGCCATAAACCAACTCGTCTCAGTGACGAAGCGTCTTCGGGATCTTCTCAGCAGAAGGGAGACATAGCAGGTCCGTTCAGACAATCTCAGTCTGAGCACGGAAAAATGACCAGTGCCCGTAGCGTCTTCACTCATTCAAAGGGCAGATCGGGAGGATCAGAGATCGGTATCCATTCCAAGCCAGACTCGGCGACGCAGATCCCCAACGGAAGAGAATTGAGTCAAAGTCGGTGGACTGGAGGTGGAGCAGGTGGGATGACGACTTCGGAAGTTGGCAATCCAAGAGCAGGTGTGGAGGCAAAAGGAACAGGTAGCAGGGAGGCCGAAGTTGAAGAGCTGCCCTGTGGAAAGTGTCAAAAGTTGGTGCCGATCCGAAACTACGTCACGCATGAGGTAATTTTGCTGTTCTAAAATATTACAGGCTTCTAAACTGCAGCGCCTCCCGTTACTGTCAAGAAACTGTTAAATTGATTGCTTTATTTTATGCGTTACCCGCAAAATGAAATGAATCAGTTATTGAACAACACAATTACCAAAAAGGGTATTTTTTTTTTTTTTTTCTATTTAATCTAATAAAACGGCCAACTTGGGCCATACTAAACAACTAACAATAAATATTAACAATGGGTATGGGCAAAAATATAAAAACAATAAACAACCCAACGTCAAATGCTGAAAACAGCTCAAGGTTCCATGCCATCCACACAGGTAACGATAGCCGCATGTTTGGGCCCGAGAGAATCACGAGGAGTGGATTGCTAGACCGAAGGATTCGGGTCTGAAGAGAGAAGATAGACCGACGCCTGAAAAAAAGACCCTCACCAACAAACATCCCGGAAGCACTACAGTTCCAAGGTAGACCATGTAGCCACCAGAATGAATTGTTATAAAGAACCCGAAAAGTATTCTCGCATTTCACAGATGTAGAGTGGGTTAGTGACAAACAATACAGTGGAGTACAGTAAGCCCTGAAAAGAGGGTTTTAACTGAAGTATCACAACTAGAGAACTTTCTAATAAGGATATTAGCACGGACACACAGTGATCGGGACACCACTGAAACATGGAGGTCGTCTCTAAGTGAACTGCAAAAAGTATATGCCAAATACTTAAACGACTGTACAAACACAAGCGGGACACCAGATAGGGTAGCAGTAGGTATGTGCTTGAGAGACATGCCAGGTGGGATGAACGCCATACAAAAAGTCTTGTTTGTATTGTAGATTACATCATTAGCCATGGCAAGCCGGTCACAGACAGCCAGAAGCTTGTTCAGCGCTGCTACAGTTGGGGCAAGAATGGCAAGGTCATCTGCGTAGCTAAGGTTATTAAAGCAAAAACCCTATTACAACTTCTAACTTCACTGTAAAAAGTTTCTCCGAGTAAGGATTAAAGTTGACTGCAGTATTTGCTACTGGGATTAATCTTGTCTCTACTGAGATAAGATTAATCCGAATTAGAGATAAGATTATCTTTTTAGAGACAGGATTAATCCCAGTAGCAAATACTGCAAGATTTGTTTTTATAGTGTTGTCACCAATCCTGGCTCTCAAGTCCGACTGATAAATCAATGACCGATGTATCACGCGTGGCTTGCGGCCATAGATGTCCTAAATTTTGCTTTACAGCTGAACTCCAGATGAGAACGAGGACAGAGGCGGAGTACAATATGTTTTAGTTTTCTTGAATCCAGAGCGAAGTAACACTAGGGAGTATCGCCAAGACTTGACATAGAGTAGCGCCAAGACTTGACAAAATTGACACACTGATACTGATACTGATACTGATACTTTATTGTAAAACGAGACTTTCACAGCATTGGATTGCCGAACTTGTCGTTTTCGTCAGGTACATCATAATTACAAAACATTTAATAAGGCGGTTGTACATAATAAAGCAATAGTAAAAAAATGATCAAACAGAATAAAAACCCTAGACAATTAAAACAGTAAAGGGAAATAGTTGATCAATTGTTCAAAACTTCAACAAAAAATGGTACAAAGCTCTTTCTGTAGCGATCGGTTCTTGTACAAACAGGGTTAAGAACCGGAACTTTTTGTGCTACAGCTCGAGGTAGTCGAGGTTTTGGCGGTCAATATGGGGTAGGAAACAGGTGCTCAAAACATGAGTGGGAACGCAGACTGTTCCCGAAACCAGTACAAAGAGTAAGACGTCGGGCTGCTAAAAAAACACACTCGAATAGCAGCGATATTAGCACCACTAGCGATAGAGAACGTCCCTACTGAAACCCAGTCAGTCGTTCACCAGCGCTGGCTCTGATCACTTTTCTGAACATAGCAAAAATATGATACAGCCTCCATTGTTTCCTTGGTGTTTGCAGACCGTTTTTTTGCTTTACTGGAAATTTCTGAACCTGCAAGTCTGTCTTGCTTCTAATGCCGCAAGCGCAGTGGGAGTAGGGGTCGGCACCGTTTCTGTTTTTGGCTAAAACAAAAACGGTAAAAAACGGCAAATAAAAAACGGAACAGAAACAGAAACAGTAAAAAAAAACAACGGAAAACCGTTTCTGTTTTTCCGTTTTTTCCAGAAAAACAGAAACGGACCGTTTTAAAAAAAAAAAACGGCCGTTTTAACAGGTATTTCTGTTTTTTTTTCCTACTTCTTTAGGTTTACAAGATAACAGTAAGGTGACCAGCTGGAACGTTAAGGTGGCTGTTGGAAAGTGAATAGTATGAGGAGGGGACTCATGGAGGGTCTGACAGGAGAATGTTGTGAGAGAAGGTCGAGTATAATTGTGTAAGGTGAAAAAAAAGGACCGCACCTGTCTAGTAAACTAAGCCCTTTTTATACCCATGGTCGAATGCTGGGGTATGCTGGCAGGGGTGAGTAAGGACGTCATACGTATGTGTACCCCTTATTCCCCAGAAGGGTACCAGTTCCCTTTAAAATCAAAAAATTTCAAAGTAAAGATTAAATACCAATGTTTTAATTCCCAAAGTACTGTATACTGATACCCCTATGCGGAAGAAGGGCTACAGCTACCTGTGAGAACCATGGTCACCCCTGTCAGCATGTCCCAGCGTTTGAGCATTGGCTTCTCTAAAGTGCCATTTACCGATCACTTTTCGGTCGGTCCACTGTTCTCGAGTTAGGGTAGCCTACTTCCAGATGTGCTAGGATGATGAAACTTGGCAGGCATATCAGGGATATGACCAAACTAGCTTGGAAATAGTCATTTCGACGATCCGACCACCGTGGGGGGAATAGAGTGAGGGGGGATCCGAAATATTGACGTATGTATACGCTTAAAGTTGAGCGATCTGGATTAAAGTTGGTAGGAAGAACAACCACAAGCCCTTGGTCCATCATAGACAGAACTGGACCAAATTTTGGCACGTTGGGGGAAATTGGAGGGGGTTCCGGAAATCCGGTGATCCGGAGTTAAGGCATACTCCCAGGGGGGGGGGGGGCTAGGACTATTTAACTCGGCAGGCATATCAGAGAAATTAAAATTAACAAATTAGCTTGGAAATAGTCAGTTCCCCGGTCTGACCATCGTGGGGGAGCGGAGGGAGGAGGAATCCGGAATCTTGAGGTATTTATAACTTTCGAACGGATGATCGGATCTTAGTGAATCTTGATATTTGGATAGACCTCGTTTCTCGGATGTCCCATTTCAAGTACGGACCGGATCCGATAAATTTGTGGGGGGAGGTGGAGGGGAGTCCCACTGGAAATCTTGTGTCACGCTTAGAGTGGACTTGGACTGATCGGGAAGAAACTTGGTGCGAAAAACAAGCACAAGAACTAGGTACAACCGTGACAGAACGGACCGGATTCGTGCACTGTGGGGGAGTTGGAGGGGTCCGAAATTCCGGTGATCGCGAGTTAAGGTACTTCCAGATGTGCTAGAACGGTGAAACTTGGCTGGAACATTCGAGACTCGACAAGATTGGCTCACAAATTGTCACTTTCCAGTCTGACCATCCCTTAAAGAACAGAAATGAACTGCCAGCTCCCTTGAAGTGTGCACCTTAACCGCAAAGTAGAAAAATTACTTTTGACCAAACTATACATTTGCGCCACATTTTGGTACCGTTTTATTACCCAAGGCCGTATCCAAGGGGGAGGGTAGGGGGTTGACCCCCCTCCCGAAACATACAAAAATCATTTTTGTAGGCTTTTCCCTCTGATCTGTGTGTTTTTTGTACTTTTTTGTCCGACCAGCAGGCAATAACCCCCCCCCCCCCCCCGAAATAAATCTCTGGATACGGGCATGTTGGTACCACAAGGGTACCAGCAAGAAATAGCCAGATTAACGTTTCCAGCAATTCACTGGCTCAGAATGGTTATCAAAGGCCGATAATTTAGTCTGTAAGTCGAAAGTCCTATACCTCCTAGTGTTAATTTTGTTGTTATGCATGCTTCCTCTAATAATGGTGTAAAAATATCGGTTTCGTCGGGTAGGGCGCAATCTCTCTATCCTGACTCACAATTCATTTCCGGAAAGCGGAAAATATCGGTAGATGGCATAATCCGCCGGGAGAATAAAAACCGCTAGATTACGCCGGGACGCCACGCGTATATGTCGTAACAAAAAACGGAAATTTGGAAAAAACAGGTAAAATAAAAACAGAAACGGCTAAAACGGTCATATAAAACACGAAACAGAAACAGAAACGGCATTAAAAAAACGGCTACCTGTTTTCTGTTTTTCTGTTATTTAAAAAAAAAAACAGAACAGAAAACGGTAGTAAAAAAACAGAAACAGAAACAGAAACGGTGCCGACCCCTAAGTGGGAGTATGTTCCAATTTCGAAGCATGGAAAGCATTGGTCTTGGCGCTACTTCCCAGTGTTATTTTGCTCTGCTCTAATCTCAGAAACCACGATGTCTTAAACCCTTTGACATGCACTTCTACACGGTTCGTCTTCGTTGGACTTCCTTTCGGCGTACAGGTCTTCATACAAGTTCTTCTAAGGATTGGCTGAAAGATCATTGTTTTGAGCCGTAGCACGTGATTACCTGGTAGCTCTTTGGATGTAGCACACCCTACGACATTAGTTGTTTTTTTGGTTTTTTTTTATCTGAATTCTCACTTCTTCGTTCTCGCTTATGAATTCTCGATTCTCGTACAAATTACCGTTTTTGCTCCTCTGTCTTCTCCATTCTTGCTTTTGACGTTATCACTAATTTGGCAGCTCGTCCGCAACCGGTATACGTGTTATATTGAACAACGTGCATATTGAACAACCGCACTCTGTTGACCAATCACGGAGGAGAGCGGAGAGAGGAGAATCGAGAAATTCACCATCGGAGCAACTTCCCGTTCTGCAGAATCGCGAGGCTTTCCCCGTTCTCGATTCTGACAAAAATGTAAGAAATGGAGAATTCGCTTCATCTGAATAGTCCAAACACGCGAAATAGGAGAATCGCGAGGAAATTCGGATCAAAAACGCAACTACTGTTTCTTGAGTCTTATAACATTTCACTCGTTAATCACGGTCAGTTTTAAAATGCGACAATTGTGACATGCCCGGAGTTCAAACCCTCGCAGAGGCGCTTGGTTTTCCTAAAGAACCAGAAGTGACCTTCCGTTACGACAAGCCACAAAATTTGGCAAACCGGCTTCCAACAGAAACCCAGGGAAATTGGTGAGAAACATTGGATCACTTTCCCAACGCGTGCCCCACCCCCCTGTCCCTGGCTTTCCAGGGGATACCAAAGCTACCCATGGAAAATCATAAAGTTTGCGGTACGGTTAACAAACGGATTTGACAAAATTATGACAGGCTGTTGCGAAAAGGGGATTTTAAGTTGGCCTCTCACCAAACTTTGACATTTTCAAGTCCAAATAATGACGCGGAAATTCGCCACTGCCCCCCCCCCTCCACCCCCTAGGTTTTCGTGAAATGACGTCCCAGATGCATATTGCGTTCCGGATAACAAAACAGGCATCAGGACGTTAAATCTTCTTAGTGCGATTTTCTTGACACCCTCCCTCGTCCCTTCCCCCAGGGTTCTCGAATAGAAAGACGTAAATATTAATTATTGGGTCCCAGTTAAAACAAGACCAATGTTTTCGATAGGATCCCAAAAGTTCAGATTTGATCCAGACAATTGGATCTTGTCTTCGCCAGGTCCAGTCTTCGCCAGATTACTCGAACACTTTTACTATTAAAATTTAGAAAAAGATTAAGGCCAAATAGTTAATCAAATGAGAAAACCAAGTTGATTCAGCATCTGTGTTTACCCCTTTAAGTCAAATCTATTTGACGAAGCAGATCGAAACTTCCTGCCTTACTTCTGCCAATTTTCCGGTTTCGTAGGAATTCCGGAACTACTTGTCCGGCATAAAAATAAAGCTCAAAAACGAATTCAGCGTGTCTCCTTACCCCTACATCCTTCCTCTAATTAACTTGAGATTAAACTTTTACTTTTAACAAATTTTCTGGTTTCAGCCGGATTCCGAGCGATCTATACGTCCGGTGAGAAAATGATTGTCAGATACGAATTCAGCATGTCTTCTTACCCGCAAATCGAACATCTTATCAAATTTATCTAAACTTTTACTTTAAACAAATCCTCCGGTTTTGGCCGGATTCCGGCCGAACTAATTGTCCGACGAGAGAATAATTTATATATTCTAAGTCGAACCTCCAATCAACTTCATATTAAACTTTTACTTTTCAAAAAATTTCCGATTTTCGCCGGATTCCGGGTGAACTATTTGTCCGGCGAGAAAATAAATTTCGTATTCCGATTCAGCATGTCTTCTTACCTCTAATTCGACTATTTCATTAGCTTTTAAAAAATATTTTTTGTTCCCCTTAATTTCTAACCCCTCCCCCACCCCTAAAGGTAGAGCTGCATAACCCGTCTTCGAACTTGGCCTGTACTTTGACCTAAAGAGTCCTCGTGCCAAGTTTGATCAAAATATCTCAACCCCTTCGAGAGTTATCGTGCTAACAGACGAACGGACAGACGGACAACTTTTACGAAGTCATAGGTATCCCTCCACTTACGTTTTGGGATCCCAAAAAAGGGTGCATCGTATTCCGTTTAAAGTTTCAGTTTTCTTTTTAGCTGAAATGCCCTGGTTTTGTGGCTCCGAAAGTGAAAGAAAATGTTACACCAAGGCGACCTCGTACTCCCCCGCACAAATTCACTCCTCATCGAAACAAGTGGGTCGAAGATAATAAGCCAGTAGTTTGTCGACACTGTGGTGAAGGGATCCCGTCGAACAACATATTCTCACATGAGGTAGGGCCGTTGGTGTTTAATACAGGTGTACAGTAGAGGTATGCTTATGTGAACGTCTGCTAATTGTGACCACTTCGCAGAAGAAACAGCTAAAACCCATACCAGCCACTTTTACTGAAAAATACTTGCCAAAACGCTTAATTCACATCCGTTTCAGCCATATACATCTTACTTTGAAAAATTTTCATCTGTCAGTTAACCACCTGTTATACCTTTCACAATTTGAATCTGGTACCGTGCCTTTAACAGATGCGATGGTGGTTCAAATTAACAGATACCTGGGATAGAAAAATTAGCACTTGTAAATGTTAATTTCTCAACTTTATACTTAAAGTTTGTGCCAAGACAACCCTGAAATAGTTGGCTATTAGCTGATACCTAGTTGGTCTTTTTTTCTTGCTATTTGACTATTATTGTGACAATTCTAAGTGACAAAACCATAATACTGAAACAGTAGAAGAGTTGCTTAAATAAGTATGCCTCTACTGTATTTCTTTGACGACTTCTTTAAAGTTCAAGTGAAAAACTAGCTGATTTTTACGTGTGACATTTGAAAACACTGAATTATTTTGACTAACCAGGGGGTTTTGCATTTTTGCACCCGGGGCTCTAGGAATAACGTTCACAACGCACAACACAGGTATTCAATTGTGTGTCACTTTTTTCAAGTCTTTGCTTCCAAACACGAATCGGTAACCCGGTTTTATCGTCGGAAGTGTGTTCTTACCCCAGGTCAGTCACGGCTGAAGAGACTGACGCCATTTTTTTTTTCAAAATTCAGGTGGTTCCCCGATGAAAAAGGTAGCCTGCGCAGTTGTATGATAGTTGTACGATAAAGTTGCATATGTAATAGTAAAGAATACTATCGTTAATGGGCATCAGACTGAGCAAGTCTTAAGCAGTAGTATTCAGTAGCATCCTATTCACACCAACGCGGTGGATTTGAATCTCAACAAGTTTTCCTTGGTTGAAGAGGTTAGGCTCGGAGAAGTCGCGGCTGAAGAGACTAACGCCTTTTTTTCAAAATTCAGGTGGTTCCCCGATGAAAAAAGGTAGCCTGCGCAGTTGTATGATAGTTGTACGATAAAGTTGCATATGTAGTAGTAAAGAATACTATCGTTAATGGGCATCAGACTGAGAAAGTCTTAAGCAGTGGTATTCAGTAGCATCCTATTCAACACCGACGAGGTGGATTTGAATCTCAACAAAGCCTGCTTTTCCTTGGTTGAAGACGCTAGGCTCGGAGAAGTCGCTGCTGAAGAAAGTAGGAAGAGAATATTAAGATATGTTTGCAAGGTTTCCGTCATTTTAAAAAATCAGTTTTCGGCATAGAGGGATAAGCACATATAGGTACCGCAAATCCGAAAGAATAAGTTCGTCGAAAGTCGACTATTTCTGGATAGCGGCCAAACGAAGTAATGCATTTTTATCGGGTTTTCCGGCCTGTTTAAGTCAATACGTAATATGTGACTAGACTGTCGGGTCTCAGCCTTGTTCGGTAAAACTAAAAAAAAAAATTTTGTCTTTAAATGTATGATAAATAATAATCGGCTTTCTAAAAAGAAAACTCATCTTGATGTCAGCTGGAACCAATTGCCTTCTTTTGACATAAACAATGAGATATTTCTTCTTTTGTGATTTTTTACTTGGTTTTGACACACTGCAACTCTTTCAATGTTGGAAACAGGTCACAGGAGAAACAGAGCAATATGTTCAATGAGTTATTGATTTGAATTATTTTACCAAATTACCTACCGGTTGTACTTAAAGAATTTGTCTTTCCCATAATACTAATGCAACCTACTCCCGGCCCGCAGAGTAGGAGTAGAGATACGTACACCAATTTTCACAAGTTTATAGCCCCTCATGACCCCTTCTAGCAACCGATTCTTACTTACAAGTCCATCTCGCCGTTACGGACATGGTACCAAATTGTTCTCACACAAATACACAATAAAGAAATAATAGGATTAATAGGTACGCCAAGTACCAACTTTGCAGAATACTTAAGCCCGGAGACTCCAATTTTGTACGGTACCCTTTAATTTGTACCTAATTTTGTACTAGCCCCTCTCACAAAATCACGCTGATTTGCTACCTTCGATGTGTATCACGCTGTCGACGGTTGTCTGCGAGAAGTTTTTCCATCAGAAAAACCGGTTATGTTAATTGTTTCCAAGTCAACGGGTCTCGGAAAAGGCTTAAAACAGCCAAAACCGTGGGTTATCTGTTGAAAGCACAGCCTAGTTTTAAAGTATCCAAATATTTTGAAATACTGTAAACAGTAACTAGTGCAAGGGGTCCTTTAACAAAAATGTGGTGGCTTTGATTTATAGTAAATCTTCTTTTGTTTAGCCTGCATGCAAATTGAAAGCGCGACAGCCCTTGAAAGCAACAGATGCTGGTGCGAGAAGTCCTTCTCCCGTCACAGAAAGGACTGATATTGATTTCGATTTCGGACCTTGTGAGCATTGCCATCAACCGTTCCCGCTCGCCCATCTTCTGAGTCACGAGGTAAGTTAATAATTATTATTGAAATGGATAGTAGTTACGGAGATGATTAGATTAGATTGGATTAAATTTTATTTTACACATCCGTACTAAACATTTTCCAGCACCTCCTAAGTAAGCCCAAAAAGGCTTGTTGGCCTCGGGTGACAGTTTTCTCTATTCTGCAAATTCTGGTAACACTATTTTTACATTATTCTATATGCCATTCATACACGGTTCATACATATAGAACAAACACTCACAAAAAAAACACTCACGGATTATTACTATTCTTCTGTAAGGAGAAATCTCTTCGCTGTATCCTAGAAGGATGCCAGATTCGAGTTTCTAATTTCAAACAATGTCAAGGAAGTTAAGCAAGGGTCAGGGGTGGGAGTGAGGCATTATATCCTATATATCCTATATTTTAAAACTTGTCCTATAATATACTATATTGAGTCAAAAAACCTATACTCTCCTATATTTCAGCTTTTGCTGTTTTTTTCGTAAATTTCGAAGTTAATTCTGCCAAAACTGGGCAAAGGTCGAAGTAATTAATATTTCTGCAAAAATATTTTTCTGTTTCGTCTGTATGAATTTTTGTTTCCATCAGTTATGTCAACGCTGCATAAAAGTTGGCGTCGGCGGTGCGAATTCGCAAATACCTAATCTAATGGTCAGTTAGTTTATGGTGCTACCTTATGATACTGAGTTCTGACCACTATCTTTCCAACCAGTGACCTGGTTGCTGATAGCCTGCCGTTTGTTGAATGTTCAGTCCAAAGTACAGGTCTGATTTCGTGATTTTGTCTGAATTCGGAAACCTCTCAAACCTTCATTTATACTCCTGTTGAACTCGATTGATACTACCAAGAACTACTAGTATCCTTTGGAGAACCTACATGTTAGCACCTTGTGGCACAGTTTTTGATTCCAGTTGTTCTTCACTCTGCTGATATTAGCGACTTTTCATTGCTGTTATAGCTCAGCTGTTGCTGAGTGGTCTCATGGAGAAGCAAAAAGCAAAGTGGTTAATACAGCACTATCCTGGTAACATAGCCGTCTGTCAGCTCTTCAGCAGTAGAGTACAGTAGAGTTTAATTCTAAAAAGTAACTTTCACAGCGTGAACGCCGACTTACCGTATTTTAAAATATTCGAATAATTTAAAACTAGGCTTTGCTTTCAACAAATAACCCACGGTTTTGACTGTTCTAAGCCTTTTCCGAGACCCGTTGATTTGTAGCGAAAAGTCCCGTAAACCAGTCATGTTTCGTCACTGTATCCATCCACCCCTCATCATAAACTCCTTCTTCAGACACTTCTGAATGAATGAATTAAGGAAGGATTTATGACACACTGCCCAAGGGCGTAAGTGCAGTAGTTCTGCCCTCAACCCATCCAGTTCTTTACATTCACACATTAGGTAAACCGAGTTCTCATTCTTATCCGCGCACATCGGGCAGTAGTAATTACCATCCCGACTTAAACCCTTTCCCTCATACCTCCTCTTATTCCCTAGCGGTTCCCTAACAATCAGTAGTAATCCTTATATAAAAATAGTTTCCCTGTTACGGATAGTATTAGGATATTAAATATCAAAGATGACTCAGTAATCTGAAATAATGCGGGCTCAGAAAAGCAACTCCATATTTGGTAATAATTCAAGCCTCGGGACGATGGAAGTAGCCTTATCAGTTTCCTGTTGTTGAACATCTTCTTCCTGAGTTTTCAGGCATGTTTGATCAGGACTTTGGTTTAACCTTTTACATGTAGCGAGTGCGGTTAGTTGAACTTTAAAGGTTAGCTCCTACGCAGTAAGCAAGAATAGGAATTTGATGTGAAGCTCGAAACGGGCAGATGTTCTTGAGTGCTGATACAGAGAAGACTTTTGTTAACTAGAAGAAGGAATTAAAGTAAGTGTTAAAAGAAAAGAGTCGACTTCCCGAAACGAAAGACTACGATCCCTATACGCCTTCGAAGGGTGAATACTGCTGCCGCTCGAACGCTACCATATAATGATCCCAAGTGGGACATAAGCCGCCGGTCCGAGTATAAAGAGTAATAACACAGGGCAAGAACATCTCATCGGTTTATCCCCAGCAATCAGCCGCAATGTTTATAACCCACGCTAACTCCTGTCCAACCCTCCTTTAAAACAAATATTTACTTTTTTTTTTAGAAGCAGAGGCTGTTGGTTCAGTTTTGTTAAACCAGCCAAAAATTTTCGCAGAGTTCGAGGTAGTGAACGACGTCAAGCGCTAATGAATGATGAATGACATCAAACAAACACACATCAACAAAGCAACCGCTAACTACTTATTACTCGGCCAAAGCAAAACAATCAGCTAAAACTGCCTTCCACACTCCAAGATTATAGAAGATAGGTTTTGCGGCCAACTAAATAGAGATACACAAGCTTTCCGCGTATGTCCCACTATGAGCGTGTTCCACCCTTCTAACAATAGTTACTATTAGTTACTATTTCCGTTCCATCCTCACGAAAAGTTACTACGCTGACCGTTCCAACCTTGTCGGAGTAGTAACTAATTGTTACTATTTGCTTACCATGCTCGGGAGCGTAGTAAGCGTAGTAACTACGCATCTCTGTAACGTGATTGGTCGGATTCGCCCCTGGCGTGAGATCCTGCTGGAAAATAGAAAAATCGTTCCAGCCTTGACGGCAAAAAAACAGAATTCGTGAGGTCATGCGTAGTAACTACGGTAAGTAGGGTGGAACACGCTCTATATCTTTACTCTCCTTTCAGGCTATTTGTCGTATGTCAGCACTGGGCTCTCCGACTTCTCGCGTAGATCGACCACACAGGGACAAATTTGAGGGAGCTAAACAGCCGAGGCAGAAAGGGTCACTTCTAAGTGAGGATTATGGGCCTTGTGAATACTGTAGTGGAAACTTCCCACTTGACCGACTTCGACGTCATGAGGTGAGATCCAGCACCATTTTGACCAGAGATTAACCATATTTTCGAAAGCTAGTATAAGTTGCGCTTTCAGGCTCGCGATTCTCAACCCGTGTTCGTCACAAGTCGTTTTTCAGTGTCACCAGTGTCACCAGTGCGTATCCGAAGACGGGTTCCGTGTTCTGTGGCTTAAAGCGTTTTTAGCTCCCGTGTTTCATTCGAGTTCAACACCGAATCCAAACACAAACGGGTACTCTATGAGCGTGTTCCATCCTACTTACCGTAGTTACTACGCGACGTCACGAATTCTGGCTTTTCGCCGTCAAGGCTGGAACGATTTTTCTATTTTCCAGCAGGATCTCACGCCAGGGGCGAATCAGACCAATCACGTTACAGAGATGCGTAGTTACTACGCTTACTACGGTACCGAGCATGGTAAGTAAATAGTAACTATTAGTTACTATTCATTCAGACAAGGTTGGAACGGTCAGCGTAGTAACTTTTCATGAGGATGGAACGGAAATAGTAACTATTAGTAACTATTTTTAGAAGGGTGGAACACGCTCTGTATGACTAAGTCCAAAATACGCCAGTGATCCTCAGGAAGATGTCGCCCTAACGACTCAAACTCAACCACTCAGATCCTGTATCAAACAATCACGGCGATCTTCGGGAGCAGCTGTGATAACCGAGGGGATACCGCTTCTGGCTCTTCCGCTAGGTACCCGGCAATTTTGCGTCGGGAAGTAGAGTTAGTCATCAAGAGTATTCGGTAGAGGTGCAAATCCTGTTCCGGTTTCTCTTATGCAGGACTGGGGCTAGCGCAATGTGTTCGGATTCGAGTCAAACACGCTAATAGCTGAAAACGCAACTATAGGTATCTCTTGTTCGAATATGGCAGCCTCTGTAGTATGTCGCTAAGCCTACCAGGGGGCTAAGCGAGGCTAGCCTCGTTTTTAATCTGTCAAAGTTTAACCGAATAGTGCCGAGGTCCGACAGTCTGTTTAAACATCACTTGACACTTAAATAGGCGTGAAAACCCGATAAAAATACGTTATTTTGTTTGTTCCTTATCCAGAGATTGGCAATTTAATCAGATGAACGTATCTTTCGGGTTCGTGGTACCTCAATGTGCTTGTACCTTACCCCAGCCATTGCCGAAGATTAAAATGAATGTCCGATTCCTTGCAAGAAGTATTTTTCGTCACTTTTACTTTCCAGTCACTCGCTAGTATCACTTTCCAGTCACTTGCTAGTATCACTTTCCAGTCACTCGCTAGTATCGAGCGAGAACAATCATAATTGTTATTCGCAGGTATTGGTGAGTGGATCGCTGTCTTTATTTTAGGCTTTCAGTTCTTTCAATTTTGTTTTAATCTTCGTTTTCTTGTTGGTTTTCTGGTTTGTTTTAGTTTTCTGGGCTGTTGATCTTCATCCTCGTTTTGGCATTTTTCCTCGAAATTTTCTGTCTGTGCTGAAGAACGGAGGCGGTTGTCCTCCCGAAATATTCGCTTTTTATTTCAGTATATTCGTTGGCCTATACAAACCCCATTTTTGGTGGTTTCTTTGTTGATTTTTTTGGATGACTTTCCTACCTTGTACAGGCGTAACATTTCCGAGCTTTGCATCTATAACACTAGAGATGCAGGCCGTTATTGAAATTTACTGTAGCCCCGGGTGAAAAAATACAAAATATTTTATAGACGAATCGAAAGATTTCAGTATATTTTAGTATCAGATGTAAAAACAAGCTGCATGTAAACTTTAAATAAATAGCATTAAATTTCCTTAATAGCTCATACAAGTTACTAGCTATAGCGTTGGATCATCATGCAGCTAAAGACTAGTAGCCTACGTATAATAACAATATATAACACCTTTTGATAATAACTTCAAAGACCCACAGTTTACATTAAATGGATACAATTCACTTTATTAATTACAGCATGGAATTGAAGTCCTGTACGAAGCAGGATACGAATACCGAGGCAGGACAAAAGCATGCAGAGTTCGATTTCTTCAGTTTTTTGCCCGACAAATGTTTGCAGGATTTCATTTCTTGCGTATAAAAAGAACCCGATGTACCGACGAGTCGACCGACCCCTGACAAAAGCATTCAAAATTTTGTTTCTTCTGTGTTTGTTAGATTTGGTTTTGGTCAAATAGATTTCGTTAAGTTTACAGTAGGCTGCTTTTGGTCTGGTTTCGTATAGAGCCTGTTCCACCCTAATTACCGTAGTTACTACGCATGCGTCACGAATTCTGGCTTTTTGTCAAGGCTGGGACGATTTTTCTATTTTCCAGCAGAGTATCATGGCACGGGCGAACCCGACCAATTACGTTACAGAGATGCGTAGTTACCACGCTTACTACGCTCCCGAGCATAGTAAGCCAATATTTCAAATTCGTTTATTTCCATGATATCTTTTAACAACAAGACCAAAGGTGTCGATGGGATCCCAAAAATCGAATGTTTTATTCAGAGAATATGGTCTTGTCTTCGCCAGGCTAATCATCAGAGAAATCATCAGAGTTCAGATATACCTCTATAAGCCATATCTATTTTGACGATACTGACCGAGACTTCCTACTTTACTTCTGCAGAGTTTCCGGTTTCGCCGGAATTCCGAGCAAACTACTAGTCCAACAAAAAAGAAAATTCAGAAACAAATCCAGCGTCGAATCCCTATAAAGAACATAAATTTAAAAGTTTGACTTACAACCGGATTCTGGACTAATTATATGTCCAGGTAAAAAATGATTGTCATATAAAGACTCAACCTCTCTTCTTACCCCTTAATCTGTTATCTATCAAAGTTTAGCTTTTAACAAATTTTCCGGTTTTGGCCGGATTGCTGGCGAACTAGCTGTCCGGCGAGAAAATGGTTTTCAGCATCGTGTTCAGCATGTCTTCTTACCCCTAAATCGACAATTTAATCAACTTCATATAAAACTTTTGCTTTTAACCAACTTTCCGGTTTTTGCCGGATTCCGGACGAACTACTTGTCTGGCGAGAAAATGGTTTTCATTATCGTGCTCAGCATGCCTTCTTACACCACAATCAACTATCACATAAGCTGTTTAAAAATATTTTGTTTGTCCCTTAATTTGAACCCCCTCCACCACCCCTAAATGTAGGGCTACAGAGCCCATCTACGAACTTGACCTTACCCTTGACCCAAAAATCCTCACACCAAGTTTCTTCAAATTACCTCATTCCCTTCGAGAGTTATAGCACGCACAGACGGACAGACGGACAACTTTTGCGATGTCATAGGTCTCCGTCCACTTACGTTTTGGGATCCCAAAAATAGTAGTGGATCGTCATGCATGGTCGACATAGTCATAAATAATCACAAATATGTTACAATTACTATTAGTTATTATTTCAAGAAGGAAATGAAAATGGTAACTGATAGTTACTACTGTTGGTTTACTACTGCTGGAAGGGTGGAACACGGTCTAAGTGATTCATAGCTTTGAAGAGCGCTTAAAGTCGACCTGTCCAAATTAGCATACTTCAACTGTTAAGCTATTCTACTAAGTTAGTCACATATTTGACTTTCTAGACTCATTGTCAAGCGCAGCTTGCCTTGGGTCGCAGAAATGGTCCCACGCAAGCCAACAGAGAAGAAGACGTACCAGAAGAGTTGCGTTCCGTTCTGAATCGAGCTGCCAGCCTTGGGATGTCATCATCTGTCCTTGGGAATAGGACTGTGCCGCAAGGACGAACTGTGGCACCGTCGCTATTTGGTAAGTACATTGCGGCAGTTTTTACAAGACTTATTACCTGTTCTATACTGCTGACAGTATAATACCTTTGTACCTTTGCAAAAGCTATCGGCCAATTACAGTTTCTTGTACCATAAGCAAAATCCTGGAATACGTCCTTCTTCCAGAAATAGTTGAAAAATGTCGCTTTGGTTCAATGCAGTTTGGATTCCGTTCGAGCGCCAGTTGTGCGCACGCTCATCACATATTGACAAAAATGATGAAACAGCTACCCGCGACAAGTCTGCTATACATATATGTTCTATAGATATAGCTGGTGCTTTTGACAATATAACGCACTCTCAGGCCCTATTTTCTCCCATTACCTCTGGCGTGAATCTGTCTGTTGTCTATCTGTTAAAATTTTGGTATGGTCATTCTTCAGTAAGGTTCAAATGGCAAGATAGCCTACATCTTCAAATCGGCCATATCTTCTTGTCTTGATTCTTTGCATCCTGCTTACTTTTATAAAGACCACGCCTTCAGCTACATAGCTTACGCGGACGACTTCTCCTTAGTAAGCCGTACCCGATCCACACTCACCAGCTGTCGTCGGAACTTCTCAAAATCGGTCTTGATGTTAACCTCTCAAAATGTGAGTACATGCATTTCAACCCTTCGTCAAATCGTTTGAATGCTAAAGCTTCTATCTCTCTTGGATCGTTCGTCGTCAGATCAACAGAATCTCTACGATAGCTTGGCATAACATTCAAATCCTCGTTGTCAAAATTTTACTCTTCGGTTGTTCAAGAAGTTTCTAGATCAATCCGTACCGCCTATGGGCGCATCGTCCCCAACCGGGGGCGCTATAATCGTAAAGCTTTGGGAAAATTGTACAGCACCTTCTGCGCTCCTTCTATACTATTTCCTTCTGGTGTCACTCATGTTCTGCGAAAGAAGGAGATAAAAAAGATGAGATCATGTTATTTTAAATATGCAAACCACCTGCTCCACTTGTCGAAATTATGCCATAACCATACTTTGACGGAGAAGTTCAAAATTCAAGATGCAAGTGTTACCCTTTTGGATGTTTCTTCGTCGCTATCGAAAATCATTGACAGCAGAACCCAACCAGCGCACGACCTTCTACACTGCTTCCTGGCCTTCGGTTGAAATTAAGTGTCTTTATGTGTATGTTTATGTGTTTTATTTACTTTCTTCATTTACTCCGCTTTCTGAAAACGGCGGGTTATAAATAAATTACTTAATTACTTATTACTTACAGACGACTAGGGTCGGTAAAAATACTCCTTCAGCCCAAGCTGACTGCCAGTAATATTTGACCGTGTTAAATCATAGTTCGGTTTTCTGGTTTGAGTCTGAAGAGAACCTTAGCAAGAAGGGCCGAAATGAATGAAACTCGGGTGACGGATCCGTTTCGCGCAGTAAAAGAAAAACAAGAGCTGGAAGCTCATATGGCACTTGCAAGGCTTGGTAAAAGGATGAAAGTAGGAATTTGCGAATTCGTGGGTTTGTTGTGATCATTCGTAAGAAAAACCCCTGAGACAAGAATAACGATAGACTTTGAATTCCATGGAATTTGCTAGAATGTATCGTTCGGTAAAAAAAAATCAATTTTTTTGCACTCTATGATATGCGCACTTTAAGGGTGCTAGAAATTGATCTGTAATCAAAACTCTTGAGGCATAAATGATCATGGGCCCTTTAGGATCATGAATATTAATGGTTGATCCAAAATATTTTTTTAGTCTTCGGTTAAGGTGCGCACTTTAAGGGTGCTAAAATAGAATAAGAATGGAATAGAATTGAATAGTAATTTATTCGCTACACACTTCCACGGTTAAAAAACCAAAATTGGTGAGTACTAGAAAGGATGAGCACTAGAAAGTCATTTCTAAGCAAAACCCTTAAGGAAAAAATTATCATGGGCTCATGGGGATCATGAGAATGTAGATTTTGCTTAAAAGTATTTTTTGTACTTTGCGGTCAAGATGAGTACTTTAAGGGATGGTCGGATGTGCGAAGTGACAATTTCTAAGCCAATATTGTCAAGTCTCTAATGTTCAAGCCAAGTTTCATCGTCCTAGCACATCTGGAAGTACCTTAAATCGCAATCACCGGAATCCCGGACCACCCTCCAACTCCCCCCAGAGTGCCCAAATCCGGTACGGTTCTGTTACTGATGTATCTAGGGCTTACGTTTGTTCTTCCCCCCAAGTGTCATCTCAGTCGCTACACTCTGAGCGTGTCACAAAATCCCCGGTTCTGTTACTGATGTATCTAGGGCTTACGTTTGTTCTTCCCCCCAAGTGTCATCTCAGTCGCTACACTCTGAGCGTGTCACAAAATCCCCCCCCCCCCGAGACTCCCCACATTGATCAGGTCCTGTCCGCATTTGAAATAGGGCATCTGAGACATGTGTTCTATCCGAATATCAGGTTTCATTAAGATACGATCACCAGTGCAAATATTGGAGAAACGACTATTATTAAGTTAAAATTGTCGAGTCCATGACATGCCTACCAAGTTTCGTCGTTCTAGCACATGTGTAAGCATCCTTAACTCGGGATAACCGGAATTCCGAACCCTCCCTCGAACTGCCCCACACTGCTCGGGTCCGGTCCGGTCCGGTCTTGTCAGTTATTTTTCTGGGGCTTGTGCTTACCACCAAGTTTCATCCCGATCCGTCCACTCTGAGCATGTCACACTATTCCGGTCCCCCCCCTCCACTCCCCCCAAAGTCACCGTATCCATTCCGGACTTGTAGTGTGACCTCTGAGACAGGAGGTCTTTCCAACCAAATGTCAAGTTTCAGTAAGATCCGATTCCCTGTTCAAAAGTTAACAATACGTCAATATTTCGGGTTCCCCCTCCCTCCACAGTGGTCGAATCGGAGAAATGACTATTTCCAAGTTAGTTTGGTCGGGTACCGAATACGCCTGCCAGGTTTCATCGTCCTAGTACTTCTGGAAGTACCCCAACTCGTGATGAGTGGCCTGACAGACCGACCGACCTACCAACCGACCGAAAAGTGATCGGTATGTGGCACTTGAGCGAAGCTGCAAGTGCCATCAAAACGGAGTTATTAATTGAGTTCCTGCCAGGGTTTTCGGTACCATTATCAGTTCCATATGGAAAAGTTGAGGTTTTTCAACTTTAGGATCAAAGTGTAGAAAATCCGGTCGGGAGATCCGGATCTTCTATCCGCACCATTAGCCGAAAATGTCGCCTTCTCGCAGCCTGAGGGGCGCTCTTTATCTCTGCTATTCTCCGCGAAAGGCTTCTGGCAATATTAGACCTTCTTCTTGTATGAAGTGGCTGGGGTTAAAGGGGTTGTGTTACTTGGAATATGTTCTTTCAGCCTAAGCTGACTGCGAATCATATTTGGCACTGCAAAACGGTTCATTTTCCAGCTTGAGCGCCTTGAGTCTGAAAAGGACCCTTGGTTAAATATGGCTCCAATAAAATGTAACTAGAAAATCCGTTTTGCAGTGTCAAACTTTTAATATGTCCCTACCGTGTTGGAAAACCGTAGATACCATGGATCTGGACGATACGTTTTCGATCTGAACATTCGCAGAGAGCTTCTGATTGGTTAGATTTCTGTCGGTCTCTAGAACTTGCATATTTGTGAAGTAAGAGTCGTAACAGCCTTGTTTAAGGATCATATTATTTACTTAGGTGCAAATACAATTAAATAAAACAAAATTAACAAAGTAAATGTACGTGGAAGGCCCGAAGTCTCGAACAGTAAAGTCACACAGGCCTCAGTTAATATGGGTCGAACCCACAATACAGTTCTTCCCTCCAAAGGCGTATTCCTGCCGTTCCCCGAAGACTCCGGGGGGAACGGCGAGAATAGAGGGAGTCGGATCACTCCATGCGGACTCCTCGTCCGGAAAACAACGAGAACATGGGGAATGGTTCCAAAATGAATTTTCTTCTAAAAATAAAGATGCAGTTGACAAAAATGGTCTGGACCCGCTTTATTTTTGGTTTTGTTTGTTCTTATTGTTTTTACTTAACTTTAAATTGCACCAACATCAGCAAAAATTGATTCCCCTCTGAATCTGAAAGGGAGTCCTTTTTGATGATAGTAATGGTGATCAGAGCATTCCCTGTCCGTGGATACTCGCGAGAATACGGGGAGTGAGTCCCCGGGACAAAACAAACGCGGAGACTCCTTCAGTGGAGTCCTGGTGGAACGGCGAGAATACGCCTCAAGCTTGCTACACAGGCTTTTGCGTTCCAGACACGCTTAATAGCTGTTCAGTCCTGACAGCTATTGATAAATAAAACAATAAAACCGTATAAGGTTGGATTTTACTTTTGTAGGCTACGATTCGCAACGCCAGAGGTCGGACAACCAGTATTCCCGCCACTTCGGAACTAACCCAGCCGACCCAGGTGATCCAAACCAAGCACTGCCTGATCGACGCGATGTGTTTGATAATGAATATGATGAGAAACCAGCCGTACCTCCTAGACGTAAACATTAGGGGGGCGTGACCCATTATGATAATAAGTAAGGTAAGCTAGGCTACAGAAATACCTGTTTTGAGATCGAGCAAGGATAATCTTTTTTCTGCTCTCGCTGGCGAATGTGTCCATAGAAAATTGACTTGCATCATTGCAAAGTAGCTTATTCTGCTTATTGATGTCCAACATATTTGAAACGTTTTATGCTATATACGAATTGTACCTTAATTGGAATTGGTGATATTTTGTGAGTGCCAAGTATTTGGAATATTATTTTCGTGTCCTCTTGCCTTTTCCGCGTGGAGCGAGCGGATATGTTATTGGGCAGCGAAAACTTCGTCTTATTGCCGCTTCTGCTTCAGGGAAGTTTTCAGTGTCCGGATTTCGTGTCGTGCGACCGAAAATTCGCGTCGTGTTCTTTCCGGCTTCATATCAAAAATTTGTCACAGCGCGAACTTTCCTCCTGCGAAAACGCTCTTAAGCTAGCCACCCAAACAGAACATAAATTCGCGTTCGATAGGCGAATCCGGCGTCGGAAACTACGAAAATCCGCGTCGTCAGGCCACAAAACTCGCGCCGTTTTAACTTCGCGCCGTTTTAACTTCAAATGTTCCTTACGGCTTTCAAAAAATGTTGACAGCGGCGAACGTTCCGCTTCCAAAACCACCTTAAGCTAGCTACCTAAACAGAACGGAAATTCACGTTCGATAGGCGAATTCGGCATCGCAAGCGGCGAAAAACCGCGTTGTCAGGCCACAAAACTCGCTTCGCGCCATTATAGCTTCAAATGTTCCTTACGGCTTTCAAAAACTTTCACAGCACGAACGTTCTGCCTGCGCAACCACCTTAAGCTAGCGACCCAAACAGAGCGTAAATTCGCGTTTGATAGGCGAATTCGGCATCACAAGCGGTACAAAACCGCGTCGAACAAAATTCGCTTCGCGCCGGTTTAACTTCAAATGTCACAGAGTGAATATTCTGCCTGCGAAACCACCTTTGGGCTAGCCACCTAAACAGAACCGCCTCGTCGGGCCACAAAACTCGCTTCGCGCCGTTTTAACTTCAGATGTTCCTTACGGCTTTCAAAAAATGTTCACAGCGCCAACTTTCCGCTTGCAAAACCACCTTAAGCTAGCTACCTAAAGAAAACAGAAATTCTCGTTCGATAGGCGAATTCGGCATCGCAAGTGGCGAAAAACCGCGTCGTCAGGCCACAAAATTCGCTTCGCGCCATTATAACTTCTAATGTTCCTTACGGCTTTCAAAAAATTTTCACAGCGCGAACGTTCTGCCTGCGAAACGAAGCTAGCTACCCAAACAGAACGTAAATGCGCCTGAATATCACAGCATGGAATGATGGAATAGGACTTGAGGTAATGGTTAATAGAGACAGACGGGGGCATTCGTACTGCGACGCTAGAGGTGAAATTCTTGGACCGGCGCAAGACGAACAACTGCGAAAGCATTTGCCAAATGTCACAGCGCGAACCTGCCTGCGAAACCACTCTTAAGCTAGCCACCCAAACAGAACGTATTCGCGTTTGAAAGGCGAATGCGGCATCGCAAGTGGCGAAAAACCTCGTCGTCAGGCCACAAAACTCGCTTCGCGCCATTATAACTTCAAATGTTCCTGACGGCTTTCACAAATTTTTCACAGCGCGAACGTTTTGCCTGCGAAACCACCTTAAGCTGGATACCCAAACAGAACGTAAATTCGCGTTCGATAGGCGAATTCGGCATGAAAAGCGGTAAAAAAAAATCGCGTCGTCAGCCCACAAAACTCGCTTCGCGCCGTTTTAACTTCAGATGTCACAGCGCGAACGATCTGCCTGCGAAACCACCCGTAAGCTAGCCACCCAAACATAACGTATTCGCGTTCGAAAGGCGAATTCGGCATCGCAAGCGGCGAAAATCCGCGTCGCCAGGCCACAAAACTCGCTTCATGTCGCTTTAAATTCAAATGTTCCTTACGGTTTTATATCAAAAATTTTCATAGCGTGAACGTTCTGCCTCTGAAACCACTCTTAACCAGCCACACAGACAGAACGTTGCGTTCGATAGGCGAATTCGGCATCACAAGCGGTAAAAAACCGCGTCGTTAGGCCAAAAAGCTCGCTTCTCGTCGCTTTAACTTCAAATGTCACAGCGCGAACGTTCTGCCTGCGAAACCACAGAAAACTTGACTACGCAACTTTCGGCCATCAAACCGACCTGGGGGGCTTAGATAAAGAACAGGAACTTATTGTCGACAGGACCCCCCTTCTTTGTTATCTCGAACCCTCTCCTTAGTGTTGCCAAAGCTAGCTGGCAGGCGCTTGCCCCTTATGCACTGTAATTATGCACTTATGCACTGTAAAAGTTCGCCTTTGGCCGTGTTTCGGCCATAGTATCGGGACAGTAGTCAAGGGGTCGTGCGTTCGATTCCTACTCCCGGCACACACACCTTTTGCTTTTTTTTCTACTAACTCCTAAGTCGAATTCTCGGAAATTGCCCGGAAACTGTAATGGTCGTAACGAGAATTTTTCTTACTCTGATTATCGACTCATGGTACCGTCTTGATATGTCAGCTAGCTCCCCGAGTCAAGTTTTCTGTTCCTTTAAGCTAGTCACCCAAACAGAACGTAAATTCGCGTTCGATAGGCGAATTTGGCATCGCAAGCGGCGAAAAACCGCGTCGTCGGGACACGAAACTCTCAGTTCGTAAGCGGAACAAATCCCGTTTTGTGGGAACAGTGTCTAAGGAGCACTTCGCTGAAGCAGAAGAGGGAGTGACATTGAAGTATTTGCCGCCGGACAACATATTCGCCCGCGACGTCGACAAAAACATATCCGGCTTCGTACCAAAAGTTGTCGCAGCGCGAATACTCCGTTTCCTGAAAACTAGTCGCGGCAGTGCGATCATAGCGCTCGTACCACAAGCGGCGATATCGCCATTAGCCTCAGAAAATCTGCACAGATGTGTTTACAAAAACAGTTCTACGAACTAATAAATTACCTTTTGCCTAGTCTTAGTCGTGACAAAAGCATTCGTGCCTTTTTCTGGGTTTCTTATTTTTCGATTAGTGTTTTGCTGAAACTTTCGCTTGTAGCTTAGCAGACATTCAGAAAAGTTGTGTTCAGTCATCTCGTTTACTGTGAAAGTCTTGGGTAGTCAGCCACGGGATCGACTAAATAGAGGCATGGAATGGCACGACATACTGTAGGAGGCACAAGTACTAAAAAGAAGCACGAAAAGTAAAAGGGTCCTTTCAGGCTTCAGAGTGGGCTGGAGCAATTTTCGAACGTGCCTTCTTTTAGGCTCTGGAGTTGCGAACTCTCCCTTACTTGTCTACTTCTACTACTTGCTATTATCTTTTTAATAATAATAACAACGATTATTTCCTGAATAGCTCATATAATTACTTGCTAGCGTCGGATCGTCACACAATTATTAACACGGCTAAAACTTAATAATCACTTCTCAGTAATTACCTTAAAATATTTATGTGTATATTCAGTTAATAATGAATATATCACAGTTCAGAATTCAAATAGTTTACGAAATATAGTACAAGTGACGAAAGATACCGGTCAGTAGAGTGGATATCGAGCCGAACAAGTCTGGTACACTTACGGGTTGCAGCGCCAAGCCTTGTTTCAGGTTTGAGTCTGGTTTGGGGCTTCGTAATCCGGTAGGAGAGATCTATGAAGATCAGAGGACTCAACTTGTGTCGTCTTTCAGACAGAGTGAAGAGACCAAGCCTGTCTAGACCCGCTTGTCTAGCATTATCTTCACTGCTCTCTTCTGAATCTCTTCAAGTCTGTCCCTCTGACCATCATTAAGTCCCGGATGCCACACTTCACAAGAATATTCTACACACGGACAGATGTATGTACAATACAATGACCGCATAAACTCTTGGTGAAAGACCAAACCTACAAGGATAGAATACGACTTAAGGAGTGGAGCTGTCTTCTGGAGAGTAATATCTGTTAAGATTACATCCCACTTCTGGACCCCATTGTTAAGATTGTTATCCCACTTCTGACACCATTGTTAAGATTACATCCCACTTCTGACACCATTGTTAAGAAGATGGACGAGTGGAGGCGAGGTTTAATGAAGATAAGGCTCCTGGGGTGTGGGCTGAAGACATTCTGACACCGTAGGTGCCCACTAGCCCCAGGACCGGTCAGGAAACCGGACAAAAGAGACAAGGGAAAGTCTCAGGGAATTCTATAGCTCAGCCGCAGTCAATCCAGAAATCCCTAATCAAGCTGGTTCACACATTCTAGCGAAGCTGGAATTCACATATCCAGTCAAGCCCGAGGCCTACTAGCCGAGATGGACCATAACGTCTATAGTTAATTTATCTCATGTAAATCGTGTACAAGAGTGTGACACATATAATATAGCACTAATGGGTCCCTAACTAAATATGTAAACTGGTCCTTACCATAAATTATAATACAGAGTAACTGAGGTCTTACTCCGACCAATGATGAAAGAGAACTCCCTTGGCTGCGGATTCATTACGCAGCCAAAATACTTAGAATGAAATGGATCAAAGCCTGACCTCGGATTAGCGAGCAGCTAACTGAAGCTAGGATAAAGACCGAGTGACCTATTGTCACGATGCCGGGAAATTAATGATGGTGATGGAAACCGAAGAGATATATAGAAAAGTAGGCGATAGATGGAGGGAATAACTAGGAGGACTATTGCAGAGCAAAGTGCTATGGGATGTCTCCATAACATATCAACGTGTGAATTCCACTTTAAATCATTTACAATAACACCAAGAAGTTTTACTCGTGCCTTCTGCGCCATGCTGTGCCGTGCCATGCCTCCTTTTAGTCAGTCCCGTCAACCACAGTCGGTTCGAGGTTATACTTTGTACGCTCTCTTTTTTTTCAAGTTATATTCCACCTATAAATCTGACCTCCGATCAGGGGTAAAGATAGGTGCCCACAAAACGCGAATTCGCGTTCACCTAGGCGAATGTTACGTCGCTAGCGGAAAAATTTCTCTTCGCTAGGCAAAATTTTCGCGCCGCGCCGTTTCTACTCCAAGTCGAATTATTTTCGTGTCGCCCTAGTTTGCGCTGAGGAAATCAACTATCAACCTGGCCAAAGTAGAGTATATAACCAGATATGGAGTATATAACCATAAAGTTCACTTTTCCCCCTATTTTCGTTCTAGTCCTACATATCGTATCCACGTATACGTATCTACGTATCGCTGCCAGTGGAGTCTAGGAAACGAAGTCGCTGAACGGCGCGAAAGAACAAAATTCGTTGGCGGATAAAATTCGCGTTCTGTGGGCACCTATCTTAAAGGTGGTAAGTGACCAAGGGTAGCGTGAGCGGCTTTGATGGTTCTTTTACTCTATGAGGTAGAGATAAACAAGAGCTGGGTATATAAAGATGGTTTATTTACTCACGCTTTGTACAGCCGATACTTTGGTTAATCCTTTATTCAACAGCAGTTCTAACAGTACTGCACTGTAGTAGTAGTCTCCAAGACTGCCCGCTAGCAAGAACTCCCCCGCGTATACGTTACTGGTTAAATTCCTTAGCATTGATTGGAAAGGATGAAACTTGTTGTTAACATTGATCATTAGTTGGAAAGGATGCCATTTACATAGTAAAAGTTCTCCGAGTAATGATTAAAGTTAACTGTAGTATTTGCCACTGTTCTCAGTAGAGAAAAGATTAATTCGAATTAGAGATAAGATTATATTAATCCCAGTAGCAAATACGGCAAGTTTTTTTTTATAGTTTATAATTAACCGTTCTATTGGCAATTATTCAAAACCGGTTGGGTGCCATTGTGAGGGACTTCCTACTCCAGGGACAGAGTACCACTAACTAAGCGATGTGATACCCATTTATACCTAGGTACCCAATTAGCGTATAGTAGAGGTATGCTTATGTGAACGTCTGCTAACAGTGAACGATCGGCGAAGAAAAAACTGAAACCCAAACCAGGCATTTTTTCCTAAAAACACTAGTAATAATCACTCACGCTTTTGTCGCTTTTTGAATATTTTGCTAATTCATCTATGAAAGTGACTCAGCTAACTCCTGGTTTGCTTTTTATAATTTGAAAAGTTTGCCACGAGGAACGCACCTTCAGTGGAGAAGATGGCGTTCCGCACTGTCAGATGCCTTCAAAAGAGGAAGGACCTTTTTAATAAATTCAAAATCAAAGAAAGTTAATTGAATTTCTGCTTCAAGTTTGTGCCAGGATAACCCTGAATAGTTGGCTGTTTGCTGATATCAAATTTTTTTACAATTACAGACAATCTTTTACAGACAAAAAATAGTGCTTGACATGCCATTACAAATAAAAAGATCAACCAAGGGATATATTTACAATGTTAACCTATGATTTATATATACAATTCACGGCTTAAAATACAATTCATAAGAATACGAACGCGAATTACAATGACAAGTTCAAAAAATAATTCGTCATAAGTGTCACTACTATTATACAATTCACGGTTTAAAATACATGTCATGAAAATACGGACGCGTTATTTTTCTTTTCCATTTTACTTTTTTTTATGCAAGTAAGAAAGCCAAGGTAGTGCAACAGTTAAAAAAGTGTTCACATAAGCATACCTCTACTGTACTAGAGTGATGATTCGCGCCGACACCGAGAATTTCCGTTTTGGAATAAAAATGAAGACAAACAGAAGTGAAATCATCAAACGAAACATCTACATCTTCTAGGAATGAATGCAGGCATTCCTCGACTAGCTGAGGAGCGTTCAAGGAATTAATTAATAATTTAAGAATGCATAAACAGGTGTTTTCGTCTAAGCTAGTTCCAGTAATGCATTACGCCGCGGAAATTTGGGGGTATAGTCCGAGTATTAAGCTAGAACAAGTGCAATTAGGCTACTTCAAAAGAGTTCTAGGCCTTAGTAGCAAGATTAATTCATTAGTAATAAGAGGAGATTTAGGTTTATTTTCATTAAGGAGTAGGCGTCTTGTTAGTATGATACGGTTTTGGGAAAAAATAATAGCGTTGCCGAGAGTAAGACCGTTAAAGGCTGCATATCTGGAATCCCTCCAGGATGGAGCAAAGGAATCGTGGTCAAAACAGGTTAAAAGTATTTTGGATAGTAGCGGTTTGTCTCATTTTTGGTGTGATGGAAAAGGACCTAGAACAGGTAATAGTGTGAGTATTGCTAAGGAGGTGGAGGTTAGGTTACATGACCAGGAAATACAATTATGGCAGTGTGGGGTGGAGGCATCTGATTCATTGTGGTTGTACGCGAAGGCCAAAGAGACATGGGGGGAGGAAATTTATTTTAAGGCGGGGATTCCAGCAGATCATTTGAGGTTGTTAATGAGTTTACGAGGTGATTGTCTACCTTTAGGAATGCGTAGAAGATATTTGGGTAAGGTAAGAGTGTTGTCTGGTCCTTACTTTTGCCCAATGTGTGGACATTTGGACGAAAATATTTTTCACGTAATGTGCGTATGTCCTGAGCTTTCAGATCTTCGTGGGGAAATTTTTGGTGTTAATATTTGGGGGGAGGATTGGTTGGTAAAAGTAATGGGAAGTAAAATATTTGGTGATATGGAAAAGTTGGGAAGATTCCTTTCGGTCTCGATGAACCACAGAGAAAGATTCCTGTAAAGGAATATGTAAAATAGTTAGCATTTATTTGGTTTGTGTTTTTTATTTTTGTTTGAGTTTATTTTTTCCCATGGCCTCTGTGCTTTTAGTGGAATAAATCTTATCTTATCTTATCTTATCATAACAGGCCTATTATAATTTAAGATCTGTACGCATTAAGAGCTAACGGCCATGATGAATACATAAAAAATAAACTTCAAGATCGAAAAGAGTTAGCCCTCTTTTAATGTTATAAAGTTCTAAGTCATTATGATTTTGACACAGAAACAAAAGTGAGAACAAACTCCAAAACCCAAAACAAATGCACGGGTGCCCAGACAAAAAGGGAGAACACCCATCCCTATGGGCCAAGGCTACCCTAAAGAACCTCGCCTACCGTTTGATATTTTCAAGGCAACTCCTCCCCATGATGCTTCATAGCCATCCCCTTCCATTCACTCCATATTCCTAACGATACTATCTAACAAATACAATTGAAATTACGAGTAAAATAGGCGCACATGAAGAAGTTTCGTTTGGGTCCGTGGGGATCGACCAAAACCAGGAAGGGAAGGGAACACGAGAAAAGCAGGAAGGCATACTAAAACGAAGAAGGGCATAATAAAACGAGGAAGGCTTTCGCCAGAATTTAATGCTGCGAAAAACTGGAATGCCGCACCGTTCCCTTCCTCTATTTAGTATTCTTGGAGGGATCGGCAACTTTTTAAATTCAGAGTTTACCATCCCTTCCTCGTTTTAGTATCCTAACATGGGTAGGCATTAAGTTCAGTGAGGGTGAACTTTGAGTTTGAAACGTTGTCGATCCCTCAAAGAATACTAATAGAGGAAGGGGACGGTGCGGCTATCCAATTTTTCGCAGCATACGATTCTGGCGACAGCCTTCCTCGTTTTAGTATGCCCTTCCTGGTTTTAGTATGCCTTCCTGCTTTTCTCATGTTCCCTTCCTGGTTTTTAGTCGATCCCGGGTCGGTGGGGGTCGAAAGAGTCTAGGAAACGGTGTAGCATCGCCCCTAGATTCAGTAACGTAGGTCCAGTTTAGGTTTTGTCGCTGTCGACGTGCCACGAGTGAGGTGTATCACTCTTGTATGCCTAGACTGTGTTTTTCTTTGTCTTGTTTTATTACTTGATATTATTCGCCATATTAATCAAAGCATGATGGGTCTGTGATTGTTCCTGGTTTGTTTTAATAACTTGTTCATCAGAATTAAAGGTATATATAACTGATTTTTCAAGCTCTCTACTTTGTTTAAGGTACGCGCACAGATAGTCCGATTTTCGCTGTCGGATGCGAATTTCCTCTTTTGCCCCAGAGTGTTGACACATCGTATGCAGGTTTTCCCCTTAGTGATTGCGTGTGTGAAATCTTATCCGACTGCATTGTGAACCAGTGTTTCCACTTCATGATGCCAAGTTTTCCGTTCTGGTAGTCCAAAAATGCCTACAATTGTGAACGAGATATCCATCATATTTTTCAAGTCAAAGAAGTCAAAACACAATCCAAGCCTAAAAGCGCCCTTCCGCCAAGCGGAAAATTAAAGGCACTGCAAGAGAAATTTTTAGAACCATTTGTGGTCGCAGGGTCCTTTTAGGAATAGTATCTGACGATAAAATGTTCATGAAATTCAGTCTTCCACGAATGGTGAAAATTCAGAATAACCAAGTAGAATTTACGATTTTACGCAAGATCTCAAAAATCCGTCAAAGATCCGGAAATCCGACAGAACAAATTCTCATCCGTTAACCCAAGAAATCCGTTTTTGACGGTAAAATCCGTCAAAGGTGGAAACGCTGGTATGAACAGAGACAGAGCCAGAAAGGCTCATTTCATTTCAGATCGGTATATTTAGAAACTATCGTAGTATAAATAGATTCAGTTTCTTACAAATCAGACTTAACAAAAATATAAATAACAAACTCACACTGCGATTGCATGAAACAGGCACAAACAAGCTAAACTGGGATGGCCTCTGGGACTGCTGCTGAGCGTCAACCAGAGCCATCTGTGAAAGTGATCGGTATATGGCACTTGGCCGGAGGGCAAGTGCCATAAAAACGAACTTGTGAGAAAACAAACTAAAGATTCTAGCTTAGCGTTAAATATTTGACTTCGAATTCCTGTGTAAGAGTTTGCTTAGAGTTAAAAAGGTTGTTGTGATTTCATTTTCGACACGGCTGCTGTTTTTGCTGCTCGAGTTATTTTGCTGCTTGTGTTAGAGAGAGAGAGAGAGATCTTTACACGATCTTTACACGTTAGTTTAGAAAGCGGTTAGAGTACTTTGGAAACAAAGCAATCTTGACTCCCTATTGACAACAGGTCCTGGCTTACAAATTCTGAACCAAGTATTAACTTGAATTACGTTTGTTATCGTTTCTTAGCAAGCCATCTGGTAAATATGAGCACAGTAAAACGACTGAATTAAGATGAAAGACCCAGTGCCAAGACTGGAACCAGCTTTTATACCTTTCTTGAATCTCGACCTCAGAAATGCTCTTTGTCAGTTACAAACTGATTCATAACTGGATGCTTCTAAGACTTGGAAAGCTAGAACCCCAGTTTCACAAGTGAGAAAGGCTAGTTGTCACTTACAAACTAATTTATGACCGGACGTCAGTAAGACTTGAACAGCTAAACTAAGACCTGAAAACTCATAAACGCTAGTTGTCAGTTACAAACTAATTTATCAGTTGCTTGTATTTTATACATTTTCGTGTTAGACCTCCATAGACCTAGTAGCCTAAAATTAACAGAGTTACGGACCATCAGCAGAAAGTTAGAAAGCAAAGCAGCGTTTTTATTCCGGTGATTCGAAACTTACTGAAGCATTCAGATGCCCAGGCCTGTGATATACTTTGTTAAGTCCTTCAGCTGACCTTTAAGACAGTCTGGAAATTGGTGATGCTACCCCTTCAATATTTGGGGCCCCCGGCGTAAATTCGGAAGTTGGATCGAAATCTTCCAAGCTTATTCGTACTCTCTGCCCTTCAGAGCTTGGTCACACTGGGCTCCTTTCCTGGCATTTTGGGTTGCAAAAGTAGAAAAAAGAAAAAGAACAAGATACGGCTAATTTTGAATGTTGTCGTTTCCAATTCAGGAGATCAGTTAAAGCAAAACAGCGTGTATAATTATGTTACAGGAACCCTAGTTGACCCCTAATTGCAGTCTGCTCATTATCCCAAAGCTGCCACAAAGCCCATCGAATCACACGCCCCCTAGGGATTTTCAGTTGTTTGTTGAATAGGCGGCTTTTGAGCCCAGTGTGACCAAGTTCTCCCAGATCGTCGTTTTCCTTTTCTGCTACCCCCATAAACTAATTGTTTGTCGGGAGAATATCGCACAAATTACCGTAATTTTCTCCTGACAACTAGCCTTGAAAACGATCCTGCTGAACAGGTGTTCTCTCTTGGCTCTTTGCTTGCGCAGCCTGCATTTTATTCCGCCTCCGGCCGCGTCACGACTCCTTCCGTGCGGAATGGCAGTCAGTCATTCGCTAGTTGCGACCTTGGAAAGAAGTGCCGGTTTGTTTTAAAACGAAATTTTAAATTCTTCTTTGATAGGTAAGAGTTTGTTGATTTGTAATAATAGCAATGTGTGGTGAAAATTAATACAAATGTTGTGTTTGCTGATGATGCAACAATAGTTTGAAGAGTGAAGACTAGTTTCTCGTGTTGACCTCCTGTAAAGTTTCAAAATTTACTCATAGGATAATGCGAATAAATCGTTTAGTTCAGGACGCAGTCGTAAACGTCAATATAAAAAATATAGATATTTTTTTTGCAACCCGCCAAATACAGAAGGTGGTAGCCGAGTGTAGAACAACGAAACAACACAAGATAAATAACAGTATAAACACACAAAATTTAGACATAATTTCTAACCGGGCATGACAAATATTAAAAATGCAAATAATTTACCTAATTACGAATAATTTAGTTACGACTTTGGTGACTGAAATCGCCAAAAAGGCAGGTGGACAGAAAAGCAATGACTTTTATATTTCCAATAGAAACCACGGGTTACTTTTTTCCTTTGCTTGACCAATTAGTTAGAAGTCCTACTAATCGGTTGATTATGTTTGTCTTTAATTAGCC
This sequence comes from Branchinecta lynchi, assembly GCA_023053575.1. Lineage (NCBI taxonomy): Eukaryota > Metazoa > Arthropoda > Branchiopoda > Anostraca > Branchinectidae > Branchinecta > Branchinecta lynchi. The sequence continues at coordinate 17,645,020 of JAKZAP010000021.1, read as the reverse complement.
TATTATATCTAGCAAAGCAAGGATTCTTGTGCTTTCTTGGCAGGTTAATTATATTAGCTGTTTGTTTTTTGTATAATATAGATAAATGAAACTGAAAAAATGAAAGTCTGAAACCTTTGGAAGATTGGACGTTCAGGTCTGATTTAAACCCCTGAACCATGAATATTGCAGACGGGCGATACTAATACAACCTTGATAAAACTGAAGAAGGTATTAAGTCAAAATGACTGGACAGATAAAGAAGTAAATACAAAAGACGTTATGCTTAAACGGGTTATGTTAAACAGGTTTATAGCCTACCACTAACGCAACGAACTACAAACTCAGGAGGCTACGAATGAATTTGTTACGGGCAACCTAATTAGTACAATAGAGGTATACTTATTTAAACACTAACTGTTTCAGTACCCTGGTTTTCTCACTTTCTTACAAAGTAGTCACATGGCAAGAAAAATAACAAACTTGATATTAGATAATATCCAACTATTTCAGTGTTGTCTTGGCACAAACTTTAGTTTGAAGTTAAGGAAAATGAATTTATTTAGAATTTACAAGTGTGCTCGTTTTCTATCTGAAGAATCTGTTAATGTGAACCGCCTGTTGAAGACACGTTACAAAATTAAAATTTTGAAAGGAACACTATGTGGCAGCAAGAACAAATAATCAGAGAGAACCTCTGTCTCCCTATCTCTGTAATGTGACTATACGAGTAGAATATTTCCCCGTACCCTGTCCGCTGCGAATAAGCGGAGGCTAGTAGCTTCGCGCCACATCGCATTTCGTTACCTCTACAAATAGCTAAATCGCTGTGAAGCCGCTTTGAGGAAAAGTGGAAGTAGCAGATTGGTTCTGTGGTCGCGCTCCAGAGTGGGTCAGCGCACGGAGTACACCTCCTACATTTTTTGCTTTGCGATGAGCAACGGCGAAGACAGAAGACGATTAAACGGGGATCAACATCAGCTCAAAGATAGTGTAAATACCTCTAGGTCCGCTCAGTTTTATCGGGGTATTCATAGTCACTGCATGGGACTAAAGATGGAGGTTCTATCTGATTATTTATTCCTGGTGGCAGTTAACAGAACAGACAGCAAAATTTTCGGAATAAGGTGAACATGGCTGAAAGGGATGCGAGTTAAACGTTTTGGCAAGTATTTTGCAGTTAAAATTGCCTGGTGTGGGTTTTAGTTGTTTTCTTCCGCGGTCTTTCACTGTTAGCAGACGTTCACATAAGCATACCTCTACTGAACTTATATATTACGAACAAAGAAAGAGAAAAAAAAGCTTAAAGGACTCCTCTTGCTTATTCTGCCTTTATAACATACCTAGCTCCCTTGGACAATCATGAGCTTCTAAAATCCCCACCTTTCTCCATTATTTCGTTTTGTGCCTACGAACTTTTAGCGCTTTTTCGGATGTGCCGAGTTTTGCCCGTCACACAAAGCAAAGTTTTCCAGAATCTTCAATGTCCGCTGACGACTCTTCCATATGTATGGATGTGAGAATCTTCTGTTCTTGACGTCTTTTATTTGCTTAGTTTTCCAACTTTTGAACCACGGCGCGCTCTGTTTTCAAGCTTTTGCGCCCAGCCGCCGCGTCGCAGAGCAGGACTGTATAGAGTCGACAAGCTCTAACAAGAAAATCGCTGATTTCAGATGGAAAGTTATGGTATTTTCGGAAAAGATTTTTCCGATACTTTTTATTGGGAAAAGGTTATTTCCAGTAGGAGTTGTGCTTTAAGAAACAGGCCCTAATAAAGAGATTCAGGGCCCCTAGACCCCTAGTCGGGTCTCTTTTTTCATAATTTAGCAAAATACAAATTTTACTTTGTTTTTATGGCACTTGAGCTTACTCAAGTGCCATATAGCGATTGTAATTTCTGTCCGTCAGTCGGTCTGTCGGTCCCGGTTTTGCTAGTTCGGGCACTTCCAGATAAGCTAGGACGATGAAACTTGTCAGGCATATCAGGAACTGGACCAGATTAAATTAGAAATGGTCGATTCCCTGATCCGACCATCTGGAGGGGAGTGGAGGGAGGGGGAATCCGGAAAAAATAGGAAAAATGAGATATTTTTAGCTTACGAACGGGTGATCGGATCTTAATGAAACTTGATATGTGGAAGGACTTCGTGCCTCAGACCCTCCATTTTAAATCCAGACCGGATCCGGTGACATTGGGGGGAGTTGGAGGGGGAAACCGGAAATCTTGGAAAACACTTAGAGTGGAGGGATCCGGATGAAACTTGGTGGAAAGTACAAGCAAAAGTCCTAGATACGTGACTGATATAACCGGAACGGATCCGCTCACTTTGGGGGAGTTGGGGGGGGGAGAAGTCCGAATTTGTAGTGATCCCGCGAGTTCCGTGCTTCCTGATGTGCTGGGATGATGAAAATTGACAGGCATGTCTGGGACCCGACCAGATTAAATAGGAACTCGTCAGTTCCCCGATTCGACCATCTGAGGGGGGGGGGGGGGTGGAGGGAGGGTGAAGCCAAAATTTGAGGTATTTTTAGCTTGCGAACGGGTGATTGGATCTTGATGAAAGTTAATATTTAGGATGACCTCGTGTCTCAGACATCTCACTTTAAATCCGGACCGGATCCGATGACACTGGGGGGAGTTGGAGGAGGGAGCCGGAAATTTTGAGAAACGCTTAGAGTGGAGGGATCGGGATGAAACTTGGTGGGAAAAACAAGCACAAGTCCTAGACACGTCATTGACATAACCGGACCGGATCAGGGCACTGTGGGGGAGTTGGGATGGGGGTCCGGATTTCGAGCGATCCCGCGAGTTCGGCATACTTCCTGATGTCCTAGGGCGATGAAACTTGGCAGATATGTCAGGGATCCAAACAGATTGACTTGAGAACAGCCGTTTCCCCGACCCGACGATCGTGGGAGGAGTGGATGGATGGGGAGTCCGGAATCTAGTGGCGTGTATAACTTTTGAACGGGTGCTCGGATTTGAATGAAACTTGTCTGGTGAGCTATCACCTCGGACGTTCAGTGTCACGTCTGGGTCGGGTCCGATACCTGCGGGGATGGGGGGGGGGTGGTGGAAAACTCCAAAAGCAGATTGATTGGGACGAAACTTAATGGATGGAACAAGCATTAGGCCTAGATGAAATTGACGGAGCCAGATGGTTTCGGGGCTCTGTGGGGGGAGTTGGAGGGGGTTTCCTGGAATTCCGGTAGTCGTGAGTTAGAATAGTTCCAGATGTAAAACGACAAGAAAACTTTGCAGGCATATTAGCGACCCGAATTATCTTGACTTAAGAACCTGACACAACATACCCCTGGAAACTTCCGTTCCTAGATCCGAGCATTTTTTGGGGAGCAAGAGAAGAGAAATATGGATATTGACTTCTATAAATTGCAAACGAGTGGTCTGATTCGAGTGAAACTTCATGGGTGATACGAATCGATGGCCTCGACTTGTAAAACATGTGTTCGAACCATATGCGACCACGATTAGGGGGATTGGGGGTGGGGGGACTTTTGACATGCACAAAAACCAAAGGGATGGACCGAATGAGATGCAAATTCGACAGTGCCGAGTTTATGCGGCCTAGATTTGTTATTTGGCGTCCGGGCCAGATTCGGCCAAGGTAGGGGGGGGGGGGGGGGGTACTGGAAACTTGCAGATAGGCTATGCTCCAATTTCAGTAAAACTTGATGGACAGGAACAGGGAATTCAAAGATTGGGCCCGAACCGGCTCCGACAACGTCGGTGGGAGGGGGGGGGGGGGGGTACCGGAACTTTCCAAAAATGCTCAGATTCGAGTGAAACTTGATAGATGTTATGAAAGAAGATGCTTTAGGTGGTCGATTTTTTTTATTCCAAACTAGACTCGGCCACGGTAGGTGGAGATAGAGTGAGTACCGGAAATCGTGTATCACGTCTAGGGATCAAACAAATAGATTTATTGGGATGAAAGTTTGAACAGTCAAGTGCATTTGCTACAGACAATCGAGACGATGCCGGAACTGCTCAGAAATGAGTGAAACTAAATATCCAGATCCAGATAACCGGTTTTACGCATCTGTTGCATGAGACGCGAAAACTCTTTCGGAGCATAACCAACACGGAAAATAGTGAAATATGGCAAATGCAAAGACTAGTGAGGTGTCGTTCTTGTACAGCCTACTCGTACAAGTGCCATATGAGCTCGTATCTCTTGTTATTTATGTTAACATACTTTAATTTTAGAAAACAGGAAATGAGATACACAAATACTGACTATACTTTTCTTTGGCCGGGACTCGTCCGAGGCTCGGTGCTGTCTAATTTGTCTATGCAGAATTTTGCTACTGATGAGAAAAAATATAGAGCGGATTTTTTTTTCTTTTTTAGTTTAATACCCTTTATTATACAAACCAACTTTTACATGCTAAACTGCGTGAACATACCTTTTGTAACCCTCTTAAATGTAGCTGATACTTCTGACTGCAGGAAAGTCCGAATGGGCCCGTGGGGGCAGTAAAAAAAAAAAAAAAAAATCACGTGCCTTTTCAAAAAAGAGAAAACTAAAAAAGGAGGAACAAAAATAAATGAAGGAAGTAAGCAAAGAAAAAAACAACAACAAGAACAAACAATAAGTGGGAGATCATGCCGTCGTACCAAAATCGACCAATCAACTAAACAAATGGAGTAAAATGGAGAGCAGGAATCTTATACATCCTTGATAAAATCCAATGACAACTGCCGCCAGATGCGCTAGAGGAATCATAACAATCACATGTTAGATCTTGGTATAAGTAATCTGATGGAATCGAGTCTTGCATAAACCCCGTTGAAAAGTCAGTCAGAAATGAAGCTAGAAGCAAGAATTGACCAACTTGACGAAGTTTGACATACGGAAGATTAACAAAAGACAAGTGAATTCTGAAGTGATTTTTTTTTTCTTTTTATTTAATAATTTTACATATGAAAGTATTTTAACACATGAAATGTAATGGTCGAGGCATTTAGTGCCATGTCTGCGCTACGAGTTGGATCAATAAAAATATCTGTCTATCTATCTACAGAGTTAAGTAGGTAGAGCACACATAGAGGCTTTTATGCTTGCCTCTTAAGGCAAGCATAAAATATATGGAAAATAGCGAAACGAACCTGGTCAAACGTTTTCCAAGAAGTAACGTGTCGTTGTTTACTGTACATTCGCGCGTCTAGTGGTAAAAAAGAACTAATCCGGAAGGAATTTTGAATGGGCGTACTGAATGAGCCGTCGTGTTTGGACAGAAACGACTCGATTGTGCCAAAATGTGTATCTCTCTACTGTATTGAGGTCGCGGACACGAATTCCTGGGACCATCGTCACTTCCTTACGGAAAAGTGGTATTTTGTCAACTTCAATCAATCAATCAAGTTTAATCCAAATAGCTAAACGCTAGAAGTGGAATACAAAGTTACGAAATACACAGACACGAAACAAACTAACTAATACACCTACAAGATATTACTAAAATAAATGATGGGATGACTTTACCATAAGAAACTCGAGAAATCTTCTCATGAAAACATCATTCGTCATAATAACAAGTAAAAATTGACATTCGGTTGAGCGTCTAGTGTATGTACACCTGCCCTGCGTCAAATAAGTTGAACAACCTAGTCTCATAAAATCCCAACCCAGGTAGTGAAAGTCCTATTGACAGGCCTGGGGTGGTGGTGGTAATCTGGAGTTATCACCCCCTTTTTATGGCAGTCAATATTCGAGAGCGAGATAGGGGACGCTGAGGCGACGTAGTCGATTTCACAACAGTTTTCGGGTTTTGCATCTTTGGCGTTTGACGAGGCAACAACAATTTGCAAATTGCGCAGAATGTGAGTAGTTCTTTTTGCGACTTCAGTTTTGACGTTTTGCAGTGCTTGGCTTGAAGTTAACCGCGATATTTCTATACATATGTCTTTAGTGCGGTAGGCAAAATTCCGGGTTCACTTACCGAGGCCAGAGTCGCCGTCTAGAGACCTAGGTTGTTCAGCTCCTTCCGGCCTAGGGTATGGGAGTGGGTATATAGTATGGCACATTTTTTCTTTGTTTTTTATCTCCGTGAACTGTTTATGTATCTTGCCAAATTTTGGACAGCGTGCACTATGTTCCCCAGAGAATCTTTCTGATTTTTTTTCTTCAAATTTTTCTCTCACAGCTTTTCAATAGTTGGCTTAACTCTAGACATGGTCAGTGTGTCATTCTATCTGCTGGTGGAGGGTAGTATGCACCAGACTGGATTTTTTTTATTTATTTATTTATTTCTTGCCAAATTTTGGACAGCGCGCACTATCTTCCCCAGAGAATCTTTCTGATTTTTTTTTTCAAATTTTTCTCTCACAGCTTTTCAATAGTTGGCTTAACTCTAGACATGGTCAGTGTGTCATTCTATCTGCTGGTGGAGGGTAGTATGCACCAGACTGGATTTTTTATTTATTTATTTATGACCCGCTTTTTGCGTAACAGCGGAGTATGAATAAAATACAAAAGTAAAATATACATATTAAAACACTTAAACAAAACACGACAACATTCTTTTTCAGTTTGGGACATCTTTATTTTTGTGTTTCCTTATTGTCTTTCACTCAAAAACTTTCATTAAAAACAAATAAGACGCTTGGAACCATCAGTAATTATGCAAATGGTATTTTTAGAAAAAACAAAAAAAAGAACATGCGAAGTAGTCACTCCGATCGTTTGATCCCTAACAAGGCATATCCGACAATTTCGGGGCCCTTGCAACGAACTCGCAAACAGTGGCCAAATTTGGTACGGACAGATTGTCCAGGATAGGGTATGTTGTCATACCACCTATTTTAACTTAGTTCTGACAGTTTCCACGAAGTTTCCTATTTTCCCTTGCAACTCCCCCCACCGCTCGGATCCGGCCAGGACCACAAAATGGGTCATCCGAGCATCTGAGCTTTGCACCTTCCGAATTGCACCCCAGTCGCTCCACACGTTTCATCCCTAGGCCTGCCAAAGATTTGTGGCGCCCCCTCCAACTCTCCCACTGTGACCGAATCCGGTTCTTTTACCGCCTCTGAAGTTTCAATCGAATCCGAGTAGTTTTGGAAAATGTATGGCATCCCCCCCCCCCCTCCAACTCCCCCAACGGAGGCAACATCCGGCTGGTAAGAAAAAATGGATCATCTAAAGCAGTGGTTCCCAATCGGTGGTAGGCGTTCCAGATTAGCTAGGACGATGAAACTTGGCAGGCAGTTCAGGGACTGGACCAGATTAAATTAGAAATAGTCGCTTCCCCGATCCGACCATCTGGAGGGGAGTGGAGGGAGGAGGAATCCGGAAAAATTAAGAAAAAATTGATATTTTTTAGCTTACGAACGGGTTATCGGATCTTAATGAAACTTGATATATGGAAGGACCTCGTGTCTCAGACGCTCCAAGTCCAGACCGGATCCGGTGACATTGGGGGGAGTAGGAGGGGGAAACCGGAAATCTTGGATGAAACTTGGTGGACAGCACAAGCACAAGTCCTAGATACGTGACTGATATAACCGGAACGGATCCGCTTACTTTGGGGGAGTTGGGGGGGGGGGAGAAGTCCGAATTTGTAGTGATCCCGCGACTTCGGTACTTCCTGATGTGCTGGAACAATGAAAATTGGCAGGCATGTCAGGGACCCGACCAGATTAAATAGGAAATAGGTCACTTCCCCGATCCAACCATCTGGGGGGTGGGGCGGAGGGAGGGGGAATCCGGAAAAATGAGATATTTTTAGCTTACGAACGAGTGATTGGATCTTGATGAAAGTTGATATTTAGGATGACTTCGTGTCTCAGACGTCACACTTTAAATCCGGACTGGATCCGATGACACTGGGGGGAGTTGGAGTAGGGAACCGGAAATCTTGAGAAACGCTTAGAATGGAGGGATCGAGATGAAACATAGTGGGAAGAACAAGCACAAATCGTAGATACATCATTGACATAACCGGAACGGACCCGGGTACTGTGGGGGAGTTGGGGTGGGGGTCCAGATTTCTGGCGATCCTGCGGGTTCGGCATACTTCCTGATGTGCTAGGGCGATGAAACTTGTCAGGGATCCGACCAGATTGATTTGAGACCAGCAGTTTGCCCGATCCGACCATCGTGAGGGGAGTGGATGGATGGGGAGTCTGGAATCTAGTGGCGTGCATAACTTTTGAACGGGTGATCGCATTTGAATGAAACTTGTCTGGTGGAGCTATCGCCTCGGATGTTCAGTGTCAAGTACGGGTCGGGTCCGTGGGGGGATGGTGGGGGGGCGGGAAACTCTAAAAGCAGAGGCATTGGGACGAAACTCAATGGAGAGAACAAGCATTATGCCTAGTGCCGAGTTTATGCGGCCTAGATTTGTTATTTGGCGTCCGGGCCGGATTCGGCCAAGGTAGGGGGGGGGGGGGGTACTGGAAACTTGCAGATAGGCTATGCTCCAATTTCAGTAAAACTTGATGGGCAGGAAGAGGGAATTAAGAGATACGACTTTTATGTTTTCAAGTCCTGTTCGGCCACAGTAGGGGTGAGTTGGATGGAAATTGTCGGAAACTTTGAGGCTCGCATAGGGGTCAAACGAGTGCATCAGTTTAAATGAAACATGGAACGTAGAGAGAGCATGTACCCTAGATATTTTGGGCCAGAGCCGGATCCGACAACGTTGGTGGGGGGGGGGGGGGGCGTTCTGGAATTTTCTAAAAATGCTCAGATTGGGGTGAAACTTGATAGATGATATAAAAGAAGATGCTTTGTATGGTCCATTTTTTAGTCCGAACCAGATTCGGCCACGGTAGGGGAAGATAGAGGGAGTACTGGAAACCGTGTAGCACGTCTAGGGATCAAGCGAATGGATTTATTGGGCTGAAATTTTGAAGCTTGAACAGTCGTGTGCATTTGCTACAGATAATTGAGACGATGCCGGACTGCTCAGAAGTGAGTGAAACTAAATATTCTATTTCCGAACCACATTTTTGGATGGCGGGTGTATTTTGTGAGGTTATCATCTACTTTCTTCTTATTACTCGAGTGGGCGTGTACATAGATAAATCTTTAGAGTTAAAAAAGAGTCTGATTATTTAAGTTATATTTTTGTTTGTTTGTGTATATGGCCCGTGGGCTTTTGAAATACACTAATCTATCTATCTATCTATCTACTTTCTTGTACTGCCTACTCGTAACAAGTGCCATTTGAGCTCGTAGCTCTTGTTTTTCTTCAAATAACTGGTTTTCTGAAAAATCGCCGACTCTTTTCTTTTTAATGCATACGTGACTACAAGCCTTAGTGAAAGTCAGTGAAATAATGTTGATTCAAAAACCGCTAGCCCCCTGCTGTAAAATCTGTTCCTGTGTCAAACAGTATTGTTTCAAGAAAAATCGAAGACATTGCAAGTGATATTAAATATTCTTTGAGCCCAAGCTGACTTTGAAACATTTATTCGAACAATGTTTACAACGGAACAAACCTGTAATCTACAGGTTTGTTTCCTTCTCCAAAGTTGAACCAGAGGATTGACAGCCTGACGAGGATCCTTGCCAAGAAGGGCCGAAATATCGCTGATGAAGAATCGTAGCTGACGTATCCGTTGTAAACATTGTTTGAATGCAAGTGATATTGTCATTCAGGTTGCGAATTAAGCTAACGAAAAGGTTTGTGATGCAGCTTGATGAAAGCACGGGGAACATCAAACCAAACACAGAAACAGGCTGACTGTAAAAATATGCCCTTCTAACGTCGAGCCGAGATTTGAGAATTTTTTTGCTACAAAGCAGCCTCTAGTGACTGCCTCATGGATTTTTTTTTTTTATTATTTTTTACATGTATGCCTTATCATTTATGATAATAACTATCGTCTTTTCACGTTCTGAAAAAGGGGGTACGCAAGGTACGCGGTACGGAAAAGGGAACCACTGATCTAAAGCATATGACCCATGTAACTTCTAAGTTTCGTCTCAATCGCTCTAGGTTACTCGTTTCATCGTGTTTGTCCATACCTGGACCCACGAGTCCTAATCAGTCTTCAGCTTCTGCTTGACTCTAATAACCCTTTCTTGTCGTTTTTTGTCACTATCAGCCAAGATTTCAGGCATGAACCAATTTCGAGCAGGAACAGAAATAGAAATAAAAAGAGGTTTTGGGAACAGTGACAAGGGTTGACGTATTATATGCTGATATTTAATCTACACTGTAAGAAGTTTCATAACAGACAACACTTGTGATGTTGTCTGTTGTATGTTGGGCAGAACAGGTATTGCCAGGAAGAGCCAAAAAAGCATCTATTGACTTTTTTGTTTGCCGTCATGACGTCGGAAAACTCAGCAGATGCTTTTTTACGATTTTTCTGCTCTTCCTTATGGCACCGCTTGTTGTGCATAACATTGTCAAACACAACAGACAACATACGAAGTGTTGTCTGTTATGAAACTTCTGACAGTGTAGTGGATAACCGGCACTTTCACTCTTTGTAGATTGGTCCTAAATCTCTTGTCAGGCTGTTCCTGTTGATGTAAAGATAATAAGACCGGGTCCGTCTTATCTGTTTTGTTTTGCTACTGGGTAAATGGTACGATCAGAATCGGGTGTAAACCGGAAATTCCGAAAAGAACAAACTCCTCGATAAGATTTACAATGTGTAACCCTCTGATAACATGTACAAGGTGAGGTGTATATCGAGTCGGATCAGAGTTCTCGACAAGCATTGCTATTCCGGTCGTAATCTGAAGACAATCGTGGTAATCGAGCCTACGGACAAATCACTTGTTTACTAGATTCGGCGAAGACCGGAAATCTCCGTCCCGAATTGGGATCCATTCAGAACCGTTGGTCTTGTTGAGTGTTTATGGGAATTTCGTGGTAGGAAAAGATTGGTGGTATAACGACATAAAGAAAGGAGTGGTCTTAAGCAGAAACAGCATATTTTGAGGCCCTCTTTAAAGTTCAGCTGAAGAGACAGCTTATTTTTATATCTTATATTTGAATACTCAGAATTCTTTTGAATCGTCCAAGGAAGACTAAAGTGGACAAGCTAAAGTGGAAAGACTAAAGTGGACACATTGAAGTGGAAAGACTAAAGTGGAGAAACTAAAGTGGAAAGACTAAAGTGGACAGACGATAGGACAGAATAAAGTGGAAAGACTAAAGTGGACAGACGATAGTGGAAATGACTAAAGTGGAAAGACTAAAGTGGACAGACTAAAGTGTACAGACTGCAGTGGACAGAATAAAGTGGAAAGACTAAAGTAGACAGATTTTTCCACTGTAGTCTTTCCACTTTAGTCTTTCCACTTTCGTCTTTCCACTTGAGTCTTTCCACTTGAGTCTTTCCACTTGAGTCTTTCCACTTGAGTCTTTCCACTTGAGTCTTTCCACTTGAGTCTTTCCACTTAAGTCTTTCCACTTTAGTCTTTCCACTTTAGCCTTTCCACTTTATTCTGTCCACTAGAGTCTGTCTACTTTAATCTTTCCACTTTATTCTGTCCACTTTAGTCTGTTCCCTTTAGTCTGTCCCTTTCGTCTTTCCACTTTAGTCTTTCCACTTTATTCTGTCCACTTCAGTTTGTACACTTTAGTCTGTCCACTTCAGCCTTTCCACTTTAGCCTTTCCACTTTATTCTGTCCACTTCAGTTTGTACACTTTAGTCTGTCCCTTTCGTCTTTCCACTTTAGTCTTTCCACTTTATTCTGTCCACTTCAGTCTTTACACTTTAGTCAATCCACTTTAGCCTTTCCACTTTAGTCTTTGTATTTTTTCACCCAGAGCAATAGTAATAACGTTCAAAATGTGCGCTGCATCCACAGTAACTCAAAAATCATCCAGGCGCGGAGAATTTGGATTTCAACAAAAGCCGGCATTCCTATGAGTGACGAGCTAGCCTCCCAAAATTGGAGGAATTAAGTCCTCTAAAGGGAACAGGAAGTGATGATAAGATATGTCTTTTTGTTATATGTGTTACTTTTCGGCAATGGATTACCTTTGTAGTTGCTTACTATTTCAAGATAGAGGGACAGGCACATAGAGTTACCACAAATCCAAAAGAATAAGTTTATTGATAAAACCGGTTATCTGTGGTTAGCGGACAAACAAAGTAAATCATTTTTATTGGGTTTCCAGGCCTTTTTAAGTAAATAAGTGAAGTGTAACTAGACTGTCGGATCTCAGTCTATTCGGTTAAACTTTAATGAAACTATTCCAACACAGTACGGATAGTTACCGCTGGTAACTTTGTACCTATTGCCTACCGTGCTCGCGGAGCACGGCAAATGTGAGGACAGACGATCCGGTTTTCGACCGGATTTTTTTCCCCCTGGTGATTAAATTCAAACAAAGTTCAGTTTTTCACTACGGAAATGATGACGTTGCCCAGAATTCGGGCAGAAATCCCAGCCTACGGCTGTCCTACCCTGATTGTCTGTCAGCAGCCGAAGTGGTGTTGTCTTTGAAAATCTGTTCCTTAGCCGTTCGCGCCGCGATTTTTCATAAAAACATGATTTTTTTTTCGTGGAAACGAGTCGATCTTTTTTAAAAACAGTCGGTTTCTCGTAAAAACGGTCGATTTGTTCTTGAAAATAGTAGTTTTTCTTACGATCAGCCGATTCTTCGTCAATACAGGCAGTTTTTTTCTCAATAATAGTCGTTTTTGTCCGCGAAACAGTTGGTAAAAAGGACCAGCCAGTTGGTAAATACCTCGCCCCCCCCCCCAGACATTTTGGCTAGTAACGCCTCTGGCTGAGGGTATTTGAAAATCATTAATTATTAACACAGCATTAAAAGTAATTTTTGTTGTGAGTTGGGAAATATCCTACTATAAATAATTATCTGTTTCACTGGACACTTCCAACAAAAAAGTAAGTTATGGTGTTTGACAAATCCTAGTATTGATTGTAATTTTCCGCTTATATGGCGCGGATACAGCAACTAGATTTCCGGCCGGATTTCTGAACTTTCAACATCAAGTCCAGAAGTCCCAACTTTTCCGTATGGAATTAATGCATGTGCGGAAAATCTTGGCGGGAATTCAAGTCCGTGACCGGTCGGGACCTTATGCCTGAACGGGCGATTAGGGCCGCGCGCTCGTGGACCGGAATTTTTGCCTGGATTTGCAGCACCATCGTCAGCTTCATATAGAGCAGTTGAGGTTTTTAACTTTACGATGAAAGTAGAAAAAATCCGGCCGGAAAATCTGATAGTGTGTTTGCACTATTGTCTTCTGTTCGCACCATTAAAGTAACCATTGCTGTCCCAAACTTTGGCAATCTTCGCTGTCGATTATGGATAAGCCCTAGTTACTACTGTTAGAAGGGTGGAACAGACTCTATTGAGTCCGCAGTAATAGAATTCCGAAATACGCCATTGATCCTCAGGAAGAACGAGAAAACGTCTCACTAATGACTCAAACTCAACAACTCAAATCATGTGTCAACCAATCACGGCGCTCGTTCGGGGCAGCTGTGGTACCGCTTCCGGCTCTTCCGCTAGGTACACGGCGATTTTTCATCGGCAAGGAGAGTTAGTCATCAAGAGTATTTGTCGCGATTACCCATTACCGGTTTTGTTGGTTGCTAGGGGAGGGGTAAAAGCTAACGTGAATGCGGTTAGCCACTTTGCAATCTTTGCAACCGCAGGGCGATCGGCTACAAGCCTTGTTGCTGGTCGTGGCGAGAGCGCTTTCCGCGAGGTCGCAGAACGCTGCCAGGGTGACGGCAAGCGACCGCTCTTCTGACTACCCGGGGTAGCTTCCTTGGAATGCTGAAGTTACCCTTTTCAGGTAAGATCCAGTCAAGTGATACCTTGATTTCGTCATTTTGTCACAGTAAATTCTTTGTTTGTTGGGCTTTAGTAGCCTGAACTTTACTTAAAGCACGACTCTTGGTAAACTTTTGCCCTTATTGCCCTTCGTCTTGAAAGAGGAAGTAGTTGGGAAGCGAGGGACACCTATGAAATCATAATCCCATATGTCTGTGATAATATTTTGAATGGAGATTACATTTTTTGGGATTTCAAAGTTAAGTTTGTATCGTTGGTTAGGCAATTTTGTTGTGGAAAGAGTAGGTGACGCGAAAGTGTTTAAAGTTTAACTGAAAAGCAAATTTATTTGTGTATCATTTAGTTCAATACACCGAGTTATTTGGATTCTGCTAAGAGATTTTTTGATTTTCCACTATCTGCTCTCGTAGTGAGGTTCAGAATATCTACGGCTGTCCCCACAGCGTAAATTCTACTATGACGCGGAATATTTGAATCGGCACTCAGACGCGGCTTTTCAGTGGGCGGTGATAAGCTTGGTGAAGACTGCTTAGTGCCTGAACAAAAAGATGTTCATAAATCTTTTTCGTCAAGCATGCGACACAGGTAGTACCAGAAATCTGACAAGGAAATTTCACTATTTGAAAATTGGTTATCCGTGAATAGTGGAGCAACACAATAACGCATTTTCATCGGGTCTTCAAGGCTCTCTAAGTGAATAAGTGAGGGGTAACAAGACTGTCCCATCTCTGCCCTTTTCAGTTAAACTTGAAGGAAAAATTAACCTCACCGAGTGGAGGCGGAGTCGTAGCCCAAAAAATAAAAAAAATAAATTTCAGAAAAATAATATTTCTGTGACCTAGTCAACCGTCTATCGAATCTGGATATTCGTGTCATTCTTTGGCAGTCCAAAGGTTGATGCTCCAAAATAGAATGGGGAAAGCCATGTTGCTCTACCTTGCTAGTTTACTCCATCCGAGCTCTTTAGTTTTTGGGTTGCTCAGGACCTGGGAGTGCTACCCAGTAGTAAGTTTTTAATAACTTTAATCGATCCAGAACTTTCTCTCCAATAGTTTTTGCGGGGGTACGAATGCTTAGACACTGTGCAGGCTACTTACACTGTAAAAAGTTTCTCCGAATAAGGATGCAGTATTTGCTACTGGGATTAATCTTATCTCTATTGGGATAAAATTAATCCGAGTTATGGGTAATCTTGTCTCAATAAAGACAAGATTAATCCCAGTAGCAAATGCTGCAAGATTTTTTTTTACATTGTACGGTAGTGTCTACACCAAATTCGAAGCATTATAAACGAATCGAGATTTGCGGATAACGAGCAAAGGCGCTGTTCCGATAGGTATTTCCATGAAGAAATCCATGATAGATCCACGAATGGATGACGGATCCAATTTAAGTGTGCCCTATGCCTACAATGTATAATAGTGATAAGTTAAGTTAATAGTGTACCAGTTTGGGTGATGATCATGTTTTCCAGGACGGATTTTTGCGCTTCATCATCAATTTGTAAAATCTCAAAATTTTCAATCGAATTGGCTATGGTGTCGAAAATCCTGTCAAGAATATGGATACTCTATGAGCGTGTTCAGCGTGTTCCACCCTTCTAACAATAGTAACTATCAGTTACTATTTTCGTGCCAGCCTCGTGAAAAGTTACTGCGCTGACCGTTCCAACCTTCTCTGAACTGTAGCTATTTGCTTTCCACGCTCGGGAGCGTAGTAAGTTTGGTAACTACGATCTCTGTGACGTGGTTTGCCCGATTAGGCCGTGGCACGATGTTTTGCTGAAAATAGAAAATGTGTTCCAGCCTTGACGCCAGGAAGCCAGAAGCCGTGACGTCATGCGTAGCAACTATGGTAAGTAGAGTGGAACACGCACCATATGATTGTGCAAAACACGCCAGTGATCCAAGGGATGAACAATTGACTCAGATCCTATGTCAACCAATCAACAACGTGTGTTGTGATGACGATTCTGGCTCTGCGTTAGGTACAGGTCGGTTATGTATGCACGAAGAGATGGATCGTGTTCCACCCTGCTTACCGTAGTTACTACGCGTGACGTCACGGATCCTGGCTTCTTGGCGTGAAGGCTGGAGTTTTCCTATCTTAGGCAAAATATCATTCGCGGTCTGCTCCGGAAAATCGCGTCACAGAGACCGTAGTTACCACGCTAATTACGCTTCCGAGCGTGGTAAGCAAATAGTTACGGTTTCGAGAAGGTCCGAACGGTCAGCGTAGTAACTTTCCATGAGGTTAGAACGCAAATAGAATAGTTATATTGTTAGAAGGGTGGAAAACGCGTTTAGCCGTAAAGAGTACTCCTATTTTGGACCGACCGGTCCTGATCGTCTGTTCGCAGCGTAAAAGGCTTGAAGTCCAGTTCCTTGGGACTTTAGCAACTCACTAAATACCTTTCAATCTTCCAGATGAAGAAACAATTTTACAGTCCTATAAAGGAAACCACCGAATCGAATGATTCCGGAGAGTCTCCCGAATCCCATTCCGACCATGATGATATCTCACATGGATCCAGTTCTATGGACAATGACGGGAAGAAGACGTTTGGTCACACGCGGCAACAGTGGACGGTCTTGGTTGTTATCTCGGTGGCAACGCTGTCAGCAGCGTTTTCTATCTGCTTGTTCCCGCCCTTCTACCCAAAAATTGTAAGTAGCAGCAAGAATAGATAACATCCCCCACCCCGTAGAATGTTTGACTACGGTCGAAAGCAATGCGCGTCCTTTGCTTTCTCTTATTGTTTTTTTCTCAGCGACAGTACAGCAGAGCTGCCGTGATTGAAAACACAAAGTCGGTTGGCCATCTAAACATTGTAGAATTCGAAATTTTTAAACCAGTTGAACCCAGTGAATACGGAATGAAAAATAGACTGTCTTACACACGGATAAATACATCTGTATAGTAGGGCATTGTTGACAAAAATAAATAAAAGGAGAGCTACGAGCTCATATGGCACTTGTTACGAGTAGGCAGTACAAGAAAGTAGATGAGAACGTCACAAAACACACCCACCATCCAAAAATGCGGTTTGGACCTAGAAATAGGATATCGAGTTTCAGTCATTTCTGAGCATTTGCGGCATTGCCTCGAATCATCTAGGGAAAATTCTACCTTCCAGGTCTCAGCCCGGTAGATCCACTTGTTTGACCCATTATACATGCCACGTTTCTGGTACCCACTTCCAAACCCCTCTACCGCGGCCGAATCTTGTTCGGACTCGTAAATGGATCATCTAAAGCATCTTCTCTTACCACCTATCAAGTTTCACTCAAGTTTGAGCATTCTTGTGGGATTCCGACCCCCCCCCCCCCGTGGTCGGATCCGGTTCGGACCCTAAAATATGTCGTCTAGGGCATATGATCTCCCTACATTCCGAGTTTCATTCAGATCGCACCGCTCCTTTGACCCCTATACGAGCCACACAATTTCCGGGACTGCACCTCCAACTCCCTCACTGCGTCCGAGCTCCGATACATAAGTGTCGCATCTCTGACATATCTTCTTCCCGTCCATCAAGTTTGACTGGAATCGGAGCATAGTCTATCTGCAAATTTCCGGTTCCGCTTCACACGCCTCCCCTACCGGGGCCGGATCCGGTCCGGACACCAAATACAAAATCAAGGCCATATAAAGTCGGTACTGTCCAACTTGCATCCCATTCGGTCCATCCGTTTGGTTTTTGTGCATGTCAAAAAGTTCAACCCCCACCCTCCAACTCCCCCAACCGTTGCCGCATGTGGTTTGGACGCATAATGTATATCTAGGTCATCACTTCTTATCAACCGTAAAGTTTCACTCGAATCGGACCACCCGTTTGCAACTATACAACTAAGTTGACTCCCCCAACCCAGCTCCCCCCAAAATAGTCGGTTCCAGGAACGGAAGTTTTCCTAGGGCATTGTGTGGGGTCCCTGAGTCAATTTGGTCGGGTCACTAATGTGCCTGCCGTATTTCATCGTCCTTAGCACATCTGAGCTGTCCTAACTCGTGATCACCGGAATGCCTGGAAAACCCCTCCATCTCCTCCCAAAGAGCCAAGATACGATCTGGTTTTGTCAGTTACATACCCATGGCTATAGTGCTTGTTCTTCCTACCAAGTTTCATCTCACTGCCACTCCCCCCATAAGTATTGGATCCGGTCGGGACTTGACGATAGTTCTTTCGACTTGCCAAGCTTCTTTCAAATCCCATCAACCGTTCAAAAGTTCTGCATGCCACTAGATTCCGGATTTCTCATCCCTCCACTCTTTCTCATTCCTCCACTCCCCCCACGATGGCCGGATTGGGGAAACGACCATTCTCTAGTCAGTCTGCTCGGGTCCCTGATATGCCTCCAAAGTTTCATCATCCACAAACAGAATCCCCCCCCTCCCCTTGTCCCTCCACAGTGGCCAGATCCGGTCCGGTTATGTCAACAACTTATCTAAGACTTGTGCTTGTTCTTCCCACCAAGTTTCATCCCGACCCCTCCACACTGAGCTTTTCCCAAGATTTCCGGTTCCACCCTCCAACTCCCCCAAAGTCACCGGATACGGTACGAATTTAAAATGGTCTGAGGCGTCTGAGCTTTCTAAATATCAAGTTTCATGAAGATCCGATCACCCGTTTGAAAGCTATACATACCTAAATTTTCTGGATTTTCACTCCCCCTACTCCCCCACAGATGGTCGGCTGGGGGAAGTGACTATTTCCATGCTAATCTGGCCGGGTCCCTGATATGCCTGCCAAGTTTCATCGTCCTAGCTTATGTGGAAGTGCCCGAACTAGCAAAACGGGACCGACAGACCAACGGACGGAGAGAAATTGCGATCGCTATATGGCACTTGCCCTCGGCCAAGTGTCATAAAAAAAGAGTATGCCTTGAATTTTAAGCCTTCTCTGAGACTCGTTGTAGCGAGAACATTTTTTATGGCACTTGCCCTTCGGCCAAGTGCCATATAGCGATCGCAATTTCTGTCCGTCCGTTGGTCTGTCCGTTGGTCTGGTGGTTTGTCGGTCGGTCCGGGTTTTGCTAGTTTGGGTACTTCCACATAAGCTAGGACGATGAAACTTGGCAGGCGTTTCAGGGACCCCAAATGATTAAGTTGGAAAAATAGTCACTTCCCCGGTCCGAGCATCGTGCGGGGAGTGGAGGGAGGGGGAATTCGGAATCTAGAGGTATTGATAACTTTTGAACGGGTGATTGGATCTTAATGAAACTTGGTATTTGAAAAGACCTCGTGTCTCAGACGACCCACTTCAAATCCGAACCGGATCCGGTGACTTTAGGGAGAGTTGGAGGGGGAAGCCAGAAATCTTGGGAATCGCTTATAGTGAAGGGATCGGGATGAAACTTGGTGGGAAGAACAAGCACATCTCATCCTAGACACATCTCATCCTAGACACATGACATAACCGGACCAGATTCTGGCACTGTGGGGGAGTTTGGGGGTTCTGGTGATCCAGCGAGTTCGGTACTTCATGATGTAAACTCGGCAGGAATAGGAGAGATCCGAATAGACCGACTTGAGAATAGTCGTTTGCACGATTAGAACATCGTGGGGAAGTGGAGGGATGGAAAATCCGGAATCTAGTGTCATTTATAACTTTCGAACGGGAGATCGGATTTGAATGAAACTTGGCAAGTGGAAAGGGCTGTTGTCTCAGATGTCCCATGTCAAGTCCAGGCCGGATCCGATACTTGGGGGGTGGGGAGGGGGGTGGTGGTGGTGGAAGGGGCCATGGGAATTTTTGTGAAACGCTTAGTATCGAGGGATAGGGATGGAATTTGGTGGGAAGAACAAGCATAAGCATTAGATACGTTCTTGACGGAAGCAGATCATGTCGGGGCTCTTTGGTGGGAGTGCGAGTGGATGTCCCGGAATTCCGGTGATCGCGTTACGCGAGATAGGATATTTCAAAGGACGATAAAATTATAGGCAGGCATATTAGTGACCCGACCAAATAGACTTAATGACCCGACATAGGAAGCCTTAGGAAGACTTCCGGTCCTGGGTTCGACCATTATCACGGAGTAGAAGGAGGGGAATCCGGAAATTACTGACTTCCGTAGGTTGCGAAAAAATGGTCCGACTCAAGTGGAACTTTATGGGTGATAAGAACTGATGACCTAGATATGCAAAGCTTGTCTACGAACCCATGCGGCCATGGTTGGGGGAGTTGGGGGGGGGGGGGGGTCCGGAAACTTTGTGACATGCACAAAAACCAAACGGATGGGCAGAATGGAATGCAACTTGGACAGCACCAAGTTTATGCGGCCTAGATTTGTCATTTGAAGTCCGAACCGGATCCGACCAAGTTAGGGGGAGGATGAAATGGGAACCGGAAATTTGCAGATATGCTCCAATTTGATCTAAACTTGATGGCCGGGAAGAAGAGATGATAGTGTGTGTCTGAGTCTTATTCGGCCACAGTAGGGGGAGTCCCGAAAATGTTATAGCTCGCAAAGCGGTTAAGAGAGGGAAGTGATCGGAATGAAACTTGGAAAGTAGACAGATTGTCTGCCTTCGACGACATATTTTAGGGTCTGGACCTGATTCCAGCCCGGTGGGGAGGGGTATCGGAATTCCCGGAAAAATACTCAGATTGACTTTCTCGCTTCTCACACCACCTACTCGTAACAAGTGCCATATGAGCTCGTAGCTCTTGTTTATTTCAGTGACCGACTTATATATTTAGCGTCACCTACACTTTCCTCTATCTCTACCTTTAATTTTTATGGCACTTGCAGCCTCTGGCTCAAGTGCCATTACCGATCACAATTCCGTCTGTCGGTCTGTCGATCGGTCCAAGTTTTTTGTCACATTTTTTCGAGTTAGGGTACTTCCAGATGTGCTAGGACAATGAAACTTGGCAGGTGTGTCAGGGACCCAACCAAATTAACCTGGAAATAATTAGTTTCCCGATCCGACCATATGCGGGGGAGTGGAAGGCGCTGGAAACTTGAAAATTAAGGGTATTTTGTCACACTTTTCCGAGTTAGGGTACCTCCAGATGTGCTAGGACCATGAAACTTGACAGGCGTATCAGAGACCCAACCAAACAAACTTAGAAATAATCAGTTTTCCGATCCGACCATTTTGCGGGGGAGTGGAGGGCAGGGGAATCCGGGAAATTGAGTAGTGTGTAACTTTCGAACGGATGATCGGATTGTAATGAAACTTAATAACTAAATAGATTATCTCTCTGTGATGTCCAGTTTAAGGTCTTGACCGGATTCGGTAGCCAGGGGGAAGTTGGGGGGGGAGACCGGAAATTTTAAGAAACGCTTAGAATGGTGGGATCGGTGTGAAACTTGCTGGGAAGAACAAGCATCTGCTCTAGATAAATCGTTTAGACAATTGTACTGGACCCGGACACTTGGGGGGGGGGGAGGGGTTTCCCGGAATTCCGGTAACGGTGGTTTGTGGGATTTCACGATGAAACTTGGCAGGCATATCAGGGACCCGATTAAACTGACTTCAAAATAAAAAAATTGTCGGTCTGATAATGGTGAGGGGGAGTGGAGGGAGGGGAATCCGGAATATTCAGTCATGCGTAACTTTGGAACGGGTTGTCGGATTCGAGTGAAATTTTAGAATTGAACAGAGGACATTTCTTGGGTGATCTTTTTAATATCCGGGCCGGATCCGGCAACTAGGACGTCACCCGCTTAGGATGGAGAGATCGGGATGGAACTTTGTGGGAAGAACAAATAGATGCTCTAGGTAAATCATTTAGTGAATCGAATTGACTACGGGCACCGTGGGGGAGTTGGGGAGGGGGGGGGGGGGGAATCCGTTTTTGGGGGATTTTCACTACGAAAATTGGCAGGCATATCAGGGACTCGATCAAACTGACTTGGAATAAAAAGAAAATCTCTGATATGATAATCTTGGGGGGGAGTTGAGGGAGGGGAATCCGGAATATTGAGTCATGTTACCTTGGGAACGGGTGATCGAATTCGAGTGAAATTTAATAATTGAACATGGGACATTTCTCTCTGGTGATCTGGCGGAAAATACTTGACCCGCTTATACTGATATGACCGGGATCGAACTTCCTGGGTATAACAAACGGATGCTCTGGATTAATCATTTACAGAACCGGATTGGCTCAGGGTATTGTCGGTGGAGTTGGAGGGGGGGTCTGGGATTCCGGTGATCGCGAGTTAAGGTACTTCCAGATGTGCTAGGACGATGAAACTTCGCTGGAATATTAGAGATTCAACAACATTTGCTTAGAAACTGCTACTTCCCAAATCCGATTATTCCTTAACGTACCAATCTTGTCCGCAAAGTAAAAAAAAATCTTTTAAGTAATATATGCATTTTCATGATGCAGCCCATTATCATTTTTGCCTCAAGGGTTTTGCTTACAAATGACGTTCTAGCTCCCTTAGAGTGTGCATCTCAACCGCAAAGTCGAAAATTACTTTTGATCAATCAAAACATCTTAACCCATGCAAGTGCCATATGAGCTTACAGCTCTTCTTATATATTCTTTCTTATTTCCTCTTTTACCCTTATTTCTAATTTTACCATTTTCATCACATCTTTAAAACGTTGAAATTTGTTATAATTTTTTTTTTCAACTAGGCAGAAGATAAAGGTGCCACAGCCTCCGTGTATGGCTTCATCATCGGGACGAATTGTCTGACGTCTTTTCTGGTTACCCCTTTCATCGGAAATCACGTACGTATACTTTCGATTTGAGGTTAAGGAGTACGATTATTTTTGTGTTGTAGTATAGGATGGTAGCATAAGCTGATTTTAGAAAAGGCTACACATACCTTGGTTCGCACAGAGTTTGTAAGCTGCGACGCGGTGTTTTGCCGCAGACTCGCGGAAAAACGATAAGCGTTCTGTATCCAACGTGGGGACGCAGCGTTTTAACGCATAAAGTATATTATTTTTTTTTCTTTAGTAAAATGCAGGGTTTAGTTACGAACACTTTAGTTAGGTAAGGTACAATTTTTGTATTGGCAAATATAAATAACCCTCATGTTGCTTAAAATCGTCAGACATACCAGTGGCTTATGAAAACGCCGTTTCACTAATTATGGCTTGTTTGTAAAGAATTATTAAAAAATCCGAGCCTAAGGCGTTATAAAGAAAAAACAAAGAAACAACTAGCGCTCATCAACACTAGAATTTTAGGACAAGATAGTTAATAACTAAGATAAACACAACTACCATTACCTGAATTTATAACAACAGACATACAGCAAAAGCAACAAGACCAAAGGTTTCGATGGGATCCCAAAAATCTAATACTTGATCCAGACAATTGCGAATGAACTACCATACTTGTCCAGAAAAAAAAGAAAGTTTAGAAGCGAATTCAGTGGATCTCCTTATCCGTATAAAGAACGTCTAATTAACTTCAAGTAAACTTCTTATAAAAAAAGATTCCGAACAAGCTATACGTCCCGGTAAAAAGAAGATTGTCATATACAGATTCAGCGCGTCTTCTTACCCCTAATTATGTCATCTAATCAACTTCAAATAAAACTTTTGATTTTAACAAATTTTCCGGTTTCAGCCTGATTCCGGGCGAACAAGCTGTCCGGGTAGAAAATACTTTTCAAATAAGTGTTCAGCATGTCTCCTTGCCCCTAAATCGAGTATCTAATCAACTTCAGACAAAACTTATACTTTTAACAAACTTTCCGGTTTTGGCCGAAACCGGGCGAACTTCTTGCCCTGCCAGAAAATGGATTTCACCATCCTTTTCAGCATATCTTTCTACCCCTAAATCGAACATCTAATCAACTTCAAATAAACTTACTTTTAAAATACTTTCCAGTTTTGGTCGGATTTTCGGCTAACTACTTGTCCGGTCCGGCGAAAAAAATGTTTTTCACCGTCGTGTTCAGCATGTCTTCTTACCTCTATATCGAATATCTGATCAGCTTCAAATAAAACTTTTACTTTTAACAAATTTTCCGGTTTTGGCCGGATTCCGAGCTAACTACTTGTCCGATGACAAAATGGTTTTCACCACCGTGTTCAGCATGTCTTCTTACCCCATAATCGACTATCACGTCATCTGTTTAAAAATATTTCATTTGCCCCTTAATTTAAACCCCCTTCCCCCACCCCTAAATGTAGAGCTACAGAGCCCATCTACAACCTCGACCTTACTCTTGACCAAAAGAGTCCTCACACCAAGTTTCATCAAAATATCTCATTCCTTTCGAGAGTTATAGTGCGCACAGACGGACAGACGGACAACTTTTGCGAAGTCATAGGTATCCCTCTACTTACGTTTTGGGATCCCAAAAAAGAAAAAAAATGTTTGCGGCAGTGGTCTGATCTTCCTCCGAGCACAAACAAAAAACATAAATAAATGAGACAGAAAACACATAATAGCTAGATAACATATACCTTTTGAGAGCCCTTTTAGAAAGTTAAAAAAAAAATTTAAAGTGAAACTTTTAATAACTTTTATTATTTGTGAACCAGGCGTAACCCGGCTTGGATTTCAGTAACGTGACCGCAATTCGCTTTACTATCTGCAGGGCCAGGTCATAATTTCTTTTTGTGAAATGTAAAACTTAACGACTCGACGCGTGATATCATCCTTCTGTTGTCCGCTCCGCCCAATCAAGTCGCAGACTTCGGGTTTCATTGTGATGAGTCTCTTTCTCGTTACGGTATAACAGCTATAGAGCTAATTAGTTTACAGAAGAGCTGCCCATACTTGCCCTGAGTTGGAGAGAACTAAGTTGCGGATAGAGCTATGGTGCTCATAGCGAGTTGGGTGTTCTCTGGGATTTATGTGTTCATGTTTAAATAGGGTCAAAGGACCAGCCATGAAATGCAGCCCTGTGTAACCTCTCTCGTTACCAGGCATGATTAGGTAATTTCGTACCCACACTAGAGGGGCGCCACAAGCAAACCATGGGTGACCATGTTGGGCTGGATAGTGACCGGTTTCGGCGAGGATGTGATAGTCGCGGTTTATCGGATCGTAGTTGGAGTTCAGTGTGTATCTATACGCCCCTCATAAAATCCAATGACGAATTTGAGCCAGGTACGCTAGAGAAATAATAACAATCACACGTGATATATTGGTGTAAGTTATCTGATGGGTGAATAAGCGATTAGGCTTTCGCCTCATACCGAGTCGTGCGTTAGCCCCGTGGAAAAGTCAACCAGCACTCGACACTGAAGTCGGAAGCGAGAATTGACAAACTTGACGAAGTTTGACAGAACAGAGTAGGGTAGGACACAAATAGAGAGAAGCATTTTAAACAGTTTTAAACACGGCAGGCCTAAGAGAAATTGAAAATAGCCAATCAAATGTGCATAAACGTACACCAAGAAGTAAAGTTTCATTGTTTACTTTATGTTAGCGCATCTAGCGGCCAAAACAGAACTAATCTGGAAGGAATTTTATGAAGGGCGTATTTAGCCTGTTATGTTGATTCAGACGCAAGAGCGTACAGTAGGTAGCCTACCAATGACAATGTACGATCTTTTGATCTCATTGAGACGTTTATTTTTCAGCTGAACTATATCGGCGTAAGGTTCGCCTTTGTAGCCGGAATGTTTATCAGTGGAGTCTGCTGTGCTCTATCAGGGTAAGATATCTTTTGATTCCTTTCTCTTGTCTATCCCGATTGACAGGAAGTATATCATGAACAAATTGCACCATGTAGTGTATGGGCTGAATTGAAGGAGCACTTAAAGTGCTCTCACTTTTCTAGTGGGTGACTAATTAAGTTCAGAAGTCCAACCCTTATTCGTCTATGAGTTTCGGTTGCTAAATAAGCCAGCGACCGTTTGTTGAAATTTCTACTATTATTATTATTATCATTTATTTGAATCCTTCAAAACTGAATAGTAATGTGTAAAAAGGAACAACAACATGTCAGTCAAACTCACACACACTTACATACTAATAAACAGCTGACCGTTAAAGACAAATTAGCCTACTAAATATACAACGAAGTTAATAAGAGGCGCAGGAGCGGTATTTGAACAACGGTTTTATCAATTTATTCATATATATATTATTCGATTATATATATTGTATATATATTAAACGACTGAAGCAGAGAATGGGTACTTACGGTATATATTTCGGGGTTTAGATTCCCTGACACTTACTTTGATTTGTCACTTATAGGCTTATTCTCGCCGTTCCCCGAGGACTCTACTTGAGAAGTCCCCGCGTTTTTGTTTGTCCCGGGGACTCACTTCCCGTATTCTCGCGAGTCCCCATGGACGGGGAATGCTCCGGAATAAAAAGACGGGTGTGGATAATTTATGTGGTTTTATTCAAACAATGTTTACAACGGATACGTCAGCTCTGATTTTTCATCAGCGATATTTCGACCCTTCTTGGCAAGGGTCCTCGTCAGGCTGTCAATCTTCTTGTTCAGCTTCGGGGAAGGAAACAAACCTGTAATAAATAACTGAAGCTTCTACCGACTATAAATATCTTATTAAGGTAAATTATCTTCAAGTACCAGTATAATGAAAAAACTAGTCCTGAGATTTAATTTTGACAACGACGCTGTTTTTGCTGCATGATTGGGGCGATGACAGGAAAGGGTTTTTTCTGCATTTTGATCAACTTCGGTTTTTTCATTAATAAGGGGCTGAAAGCTTAAATATTATTGTATTAATGACCTCGTTCTACGTTTCTATTATGAATGTTTCTATTACGTTTCTAACTGTCAGACAAAACCCCCCTAACTGTAAGCCAAATACTAGATTGTTTTAAACTTGTTTGGGAATCAACATATTTCATCTACATGGGGCAATTCTACTGGCAGCATGAAGGAGCAGCGATGGGGAGCTCTATTTCGCAGGGACTCGCCGAATTAACGCAAAGGAAAATTGAAGAAATCGCTTTCAGTATCGCGCCGATGGTTCCAAGTTTCTACAAACGTTATGTTGATGATGGTTTCACAGCATGGGAAGGCCAAAAAACAGACATTGTGAGTTTCGTTGACACTTTAAACTCAATTCAACCGACTATCCAGTTCACGATTGAATTTGAAAATGATGCACAGAAGTACCTAGATGTTTTGATTGCTAACAGTGAAGGAAGTTTTGTCTGCTCAGTCTACAGAAAACCCACCCACAACGATCGATACCTTCCATATGATTCTTACCAGCCAGAATATGTGAAACGCGGAGTAGTTATCTCACTAGTCGACCGAGCCATCAAAATTTGCGACAAAAATCTCCTAGATGACGAACTTTGCCACATTCGGGACGTCCTGTTTGGAAACAAATACCCCATTCAACTGGTTGAACAGATCATCAGAAGACGACTGAAGCTGCATTCATCCCCCAAAGATCCTGTAAGTTCTACTAGTAATGGTGAGGTAGAAGAAAAAAATGCCCGCGTTTACCTTCCGTACGTTCGCGGAGTAACCGAAAAATTGTCCAAAAGTTTGAAAAAATACAACATCCAAGTCTTTCACAGAACCCAAAATACTTTGCTGTCCTACCTAAACTCCGGAAAAGATAAAGTCCCAAATCAGTACCAAAGAGGCATTTATTCAATACCTTGTGATTGCGGAAAGCATTACGTAGGAAGGACAGAGAGAACTTTCGGAAAACGACTTGCAGAGCATGAGCAAGAAATTGACCACGCCCTCTCCAACGGACACCGTCATAACTATACTTTCAAATCTGCACTTGCAGAACATATTTTCGAAAACCCATCCCATTCAGTATTTTTTGAAAAAGCCCAAATTCTTGCAACGTGCACCGGACTCCATCAAACCATTCGAGAAGCCGTTGAGATAAAGAAAAACCGAACAGGCATTAACCGAGATACAGGCGAGTACTCCTTACCGGAAACGTGGAACGGGGTTATTAAGGGAAGAAAATTTAAGCCTCAGTCCCTTATTAACAACAAAACCGAAGTCGATCAAAATGCAGAAAAAATGTTTTCCTGCCGTCGCCCCAATCGTGCAGCAAAAACAGCAGCCGTGTCAAAAATTAAATCTCAGCACTAGTTTTTCCGTGCAGTAATTATTCAAAGTAATAGATTCAGGCAAGTATTCATAATAGAAACGTAGAACGAGGTCATTAATACAATAATATTTAAGCTTTCAGCCCCTTATTAATGAAAAAACCGAAGTTGATCAAAATGCAGAAAAAACCCTTTCCTGTCATCGCCCCAATCATGCAGCAAAAACAGCGTCGTTGTCAAAATTAAATCTCAGGACTAGTTTTTTCATTATACTGGTACTTGAAGATAATTTACCTTAATAAGATATTTATAGTCGGTAGAAGCTTCAGTTATTTATTACAGGTTTGTTTCCTTCCCCGAAGGCGAAGCTGAACAAGAAGATTGACAGCCTGACGAGGACCCTTGCCAAGAAGGGTCGAAATATCGCTGATGAAAAACCAGAGCTGACGTATCCGTTGTAAACATTGTTTGAATAAATGTTTCAAAGTCAGCTTGGGCTCAAAGAATATTTATGCGGTTTTGTAGCCTAATATGTTCATTTTTGTTTGTGTGTTTGTTGTAGTGTTTGCTTATGGCTTCTGGCCGGAGTAAAAATCTTGATTTGAATTGAACAGGATTATCATCAACATCGTCAAAAAGGACTCCCTTTCAGATTCGGAGGGGAATCTGTTTTTGCTCGTGTTGGTTCAAGTAAAATTAATTAAAAACAATCAGAATAAACAAAACCAAAAATAAAGTGGATCCGGACTAATTTCGTCATTTGCATATTTTTGTTTTCGAGCAAAATCCGTTTTGAAAGTATTCCCCGTGTTCTCGTTGTTTCTGTACGCGGAGTCGCGTGGAGTGACTCCCTCTGTACTCGCCGTTCCCTTCGATTCCCCGAGGAGTCCTCGGGGAACACGAGAATACGCCTTAGGTCGAATGAAATGACGTTCAGATCCTTATCAGCCGTGTGTATCGCGAACGGATCCAGGGCCCTCTCCCTGGAGTTCCAGCATAGATTTCTAGAAGAAAACATCCAAAGTACTGTACTCAGTATTTTTAAAGGACCTGTCTTACCTATATTACTAACGCAGCCTACTTCCGTCATCACTCCCTAAACCCAGGGACCCCAATTTCGTACAGTACATTCTAACCCCTCTAACAAAACCATGCTGATTTTCTCACTTGCTGTGTTTTGCTACCTTCGATCTGGATCACGATGTCGACGGTTGTCTGCGAGAAATTTTCCCGTCAGAATAACCGGCTATATAAATTGTTTTCGTGTTTTCGCTATAAGTCAGTGGGTCTCGGAAAAGGCTTGAAACAGTCAAAACCGTGGGTTATTTGTTGAAAGCACAGCCTAGTTTTAAAGGACCCCTCTTGCTTATTCTGCCTTTTATAATATATTTAGCTCCCATACGGAATTGTAAACTTCTAAAATCCCCACCTTTCTCCATTGTTTCGTTTCGTTACTACGAATTCTTAGCGCGCTTTCAGCCTTGCCGAGCTTCCCTTTTACCCAACAAAAAGTTTGCCGGAATCTTCAACGTCCGCGAACAACTCTTTCACACATAAGAATGTGATGCTCTTCTATTTATTACTTCTTTTAGATTTCCCCACTTTTTAACCAAGGCGCGTCCAGTTTTCAAATGTTTTGCGCCTAGCCGCCGCGTCGGAGAGCAGAAAGGCTGGGTATAGTCGACAAGCGCTAACAAGAGAATCGCTAGTTTCAGGTGGAAAGTAATGGTATTTTCGAAATCTTTTTCTCTGATCCCTTTCATAGGGAAAAGATCATTTCTAGTAGGAGTTGTGCTTTAAAAGTATTTAAATATTTGAAAATACTGTAAGTTGAACAGTAAATAGTGCGAGGGGTCCTTTAAGCAAAAACTCTGAACATTATATTACCGGTCACTTCGTTGCAGGTTCCTGGAATACTTCCCGCCTGGTGCAGCCTTTATCGGAGTTTCCATCGCCATTCGAGTAATTCACGCTATTGGCAATTCAGCCTGTGTCGTTTCGACGTTCACATACAGCGCAGTAGAATTCCCTGATTCGGTCGCCAGGATTTTTGTAAGTAGCTCCCCTACCTTTATAGCAAGAAGATAGATATAGATAGATAGATAGATAGATAGATAGATAGATAGATAGATAGATAGATTGATAGATAGATAGATAGATAAATAAAGAGATATAGGGAGATATTTTGACTGTTCTAACTCGTAGCACCGAAATGGCACTAAATACGTCGATTATTACATTTAATGTGTCAAAATACTTGAACATATACAGTTGTTACATAAAAGAAAATTAAATAACTTGGAATTCATTCGTTTTGTTAATTTTTCTCAGTAAAATATGGTACAAGGGAATTCGAATACCTGTTAGTGCGACATTTACCAGGCACCAGAGAGCAAGAACAAATAAGCGCAGGAACCTCCGTCTCCCTATCTCTGTAATGCGACCATGCGGAGCCGAACAGATTCTCGATACATTGTCCGGTGCAAAAGAGTAGAGGGTAGGAGTTACGCGGAACATCACAACTCGTTACCTCTACAAACAGCTATATCGCAGTAGAGCCCCGGAGAAGAAGCGAGGGACTCGCTAGTACCGAGCGAGAACAATTTTGTAATTGTTATTCGCAGGTATTGTGAGTGGCTCTTTGTTTAATTTAGGCTTTTGAATTCTTCCAGTTTTGGTTTTCATTTTCGTTTGGTTGTTGGTTTTCTCGTTTATCGATCTTCATCCACGTTCATTGCGTTTTTTTTTTTCATTTTTTTTTGTAGTAGAATTTTGGCCGTACATATTCTGAACGCCATACTATAGTGTAGAAGAAAAAAATCCAACACAATCTAAATAACGCAGTGTATTATATAACAGAAAACTTGACTCAGACTTGACATCTAGTAAGCTGACATCTAGTAAGAAAAATTCTCGATACGACCATTGTAGTTTCCGGGCAATTCCTGAGAATTCGACTTTTGAGTTAGTAGAAAAAAAAGCAAAAGGTTTGTGTGCCGGGAGTAGGAATCAAACGCACGACCCATTGACTACTATCCCGATGTGTTAGTCAACACGGCCAAAGGCGAACTTTTACAGTGCTGAGCATAATTACAGTGCATAAGGGGCAAGGGCCTGCCTGCTAGCTTTGGCAACACTAAGGAGGGGGTTCGAGATAACAAAGAAGGAGGGTCCTGTCGACAATAAGTCCCTGTATCTTTATCTAAGCCCCCCAGGTCGTTTTGATGGCCGAAAGTTGCGTAGTCAAGTTTGTTGTGCCTTTACATGATGCAAAAATAAGTCGGCTTTTCAGTTAAACTTTAACTACATCCACTACTGCCAAGAACAGGGAGAGATTCGCGGAGACAATGTCCGCGGTAGCTCCTTTCGAAAACAGTTTAGGACTATTCCCGGCGAACGCAGTGTTATTTTTTGGTAAAAAAAAATAGCCCCTCCATCCCTCTCGTTGAGTATTTGTGCCCTGGGGCAATTTTGCTAAAAGGCGGAATAATTCAGTGAGGTTCAAGCGTGACAACGAGAGATAAAGGCAAGGGGCAAACAAGGGCGATTCTTTTTGTAGTCTTCAGCGAACGGAAAGGTCAAATGCCGAGAAAGTATCGAGGTTTTTAGATCTTTTAGGAGTATAGTGATAAGGGTGTCAATCGGGGGCAGAGCAAAATAACACTAGGGAGAAGCCCCAAGACTTGACATTGACACACACCCTAATAGCAGCGAAATTTGCACCACTAGCGGTAGAGAACGTCGCTACTCAAACTTATGCATTCTTGCTCCGATAACTTCATATTCTGAACAGAGCAAAAAAATGATAAAGCCTCTCCTGTTTCTTTGGTGCGTGCAGACCGCACCATTACTTTACTAGAAATTTCTAAGCACGCAGGTTTGTTTCCTTTTAAATGCCGCAAGCGTAGAGGACGGCGCTATGAATATGGCCTGTTTGCAAAGCATGGAAAGCATAGGTCTTGGCGCTACCCCTTAGTGTTAGTTTGCTCTGTTCGAGGGCTTAGAATGACCTGACTTCTAACAATAAACGAGATCCAGGCGAAGAAATTTAGAATTGAGCGGATTCGTGACCCATATCGATTCCGCATCAAGGTCCGGCCGGAAAAGCAGACGATTCGGATAAAAATTCGATGAAGACCAACTTAAGCTTCCGTCGTGAGAAAAAGGAGGCATATCGCTTCCCGGTGTCTTTGGATGTACGAACCCCAACCTCATCGTTGAAGTTTGCAGATATGTATTTAAAGCGTGCAAACTTGAAAGAGAAAGTTTAGTTTAGTTTGATTAAGTCCAACGTTCAACTACAACTTTCCAACTTTCGGATGATTAAAGGACAGCTGAATGAAGAGTACCAAGTATCTGTATGACTTCCGTTAACATTGCCTGCAGAAAACCCAATCCAAATACGAAATAGTGTTTCCAAGCAATGATTTTTGCCCCGTTTTGGATCTGTCCTTATTTCAGTGCCGAACAATTTTAGAAATGAACAAATGTCTCCAATCAACCCTTCTTCTGGAATATTGTTTTAACCAGTTAAGCCAAAATGTATATCTTGAAGAAATTCCAATACGATCCGGCCAGCGCTGTACAAGATTCGAATGAATTGCGCTTTTTGTCTTGGAGTCTGCATGTGCAAACCTCCAGAAACGAACATCCTTATTTTGAAAATGTCACGCGCAGGAGAAGAATGCTCTCCGTGGCCGTGTCTGTAAATGCATTCTCCATGGTGTGTTCAAGTATGGTTTAATTGTTCAGGTGTCCTTTAAATAAATATTATTATTTATAATGTAATTAATAATGTAATAATATTATTAATAATACTTACTATGAGATTTAGCCTGAAGACACTAACATCCGACCTGCATCGAGACATTTTGCCCGACTTCTCCGAAAAAAAAAAACGATTGCCGAACCATAAGAATGACGGAAATCTCGCGATCGATGACAAGAAGCAACTAAAGGTCCGTTTTTGGGATCCCAAAACGTAAGAGGAGGGATACCTATGACATCGCAAAAGTTGTCCGGCTGTCCGTCTGTAAGCACGATAACTCTCGAAGGGAATGAGATATTTTGATGAAACCTGGTGTGAGGATTGTCTGGTTCGAGGGTAAGGTCGAGTCCGTAGATGGGCTCTGTAGCCCTATATTTGGGGGTGGGGGCTCAGATTAAGGAACAAACAAAAGATTTTTAAACAGCTAATGTGATAGTCGATTATGGGGTAAGAAGACATGCTGAGCACGATGGTGAAAATCATTTTCTCGCCGGACAAGTAGTTCGTCCGGAATCTGGCAAAAACCGGAAAGTTGGTTAAAAGCAAATTTTCATTTGAAGTTGATTAAATGTTTGATTTAGGGGTAAGAAGACATGCTGAACCCGATGATGAAAACCATTTTTTCGTCGGTCAAGTAGTTCGCCTGTAATCCGGCCAAAACCGGAAAATATATTAAAGCAAAAGCTTTATCTGAAGTTGTTGATAGATTTAGGAGTAAGAAGAGACTCTGAGTCTGTATATGCTGATCATTTTTTACCCGTACATATAATTAGCCCGGAATCCGGTTGTACCCTCATTTTTGTTTTAAGTCAAAGTTTTATTTAAAATTTATTAGATGTTCTTTATACACCCGTTTCGTTTCTGAATTTTCATTCTTTGCTGGACTAGTAGTTTGCTCGGAATTCGGGCGAAACCGCAAATTTGGCAGTAGTAAAGCAGGAAGTTTCGGTCAGTATCGTCAAAATAGATATTATAACGGTATAGATAGATAGGTAGATAGAATATCTGAACTCGGTTTTCTCTGATGATTAGCCTGGCGAAGACAAGACCCAGTTGTCTGGATCAAATCTTAGATTTTTGGAATCCCATCGACACCTTTGGTCTTGTTTTTATGTAGTTTCGGTGTAATTTCACTGTAGTTTGACGATCTTTTGTTTCACTTATGAAAGTAAAGTATGTGTACCGTTTTACTTGTCTATTTCACATGCTGTACTCTCATAACTAAAACAAAAGTACGTCAAACTACACCGAAACTGCATAAAAAAACGCATTTTAAGTACATTAACCCGAGCGCTACCCGAAGTCTTTCGTACCGTATATTGTTAAAAATGTAATCGTTCCTAACTATAGGCGCATTCTCGCCGTTCCCCGAGGAGTCCTCGGGGAATCGAAGGGAACGGCGAAAATAGAGGGAGTCACTCCGCGCGGACCCCGCGTACAGAAACAGCGAGAACACGGGGAATGCTTCCAAAACGGATTTTGTTCGAAAACAAAATATGCAGTTGACCAAATTAGTCTGGATCCACTTCATTTTTGGTTTTGTTTATTCTGATTGTTTTCAGTTATTTTACATTGCACCAACACCATAAAAAATTGATTCCCCTCCGAATCTGAAAGGGAGTCCTTTTTGATGATGGTGATGATAATCGAGCATTCCCCGTTCGTGGGGACTCGCGAGAATACGGGGAGTGAGTCCCCGGGACAAACAAAAACGCGGGGACTCCTCAAGTGGAGTCCTCGAGGAATGGAGAGAATACGCTTTATATTGCGATTTCGGTCAGACGTAAGTAATACTTTTATTTATGAACTGATGTTAAAAAATTGACACCGCTAAAGCTAATTTATATATTTTGAAGATATTATGGATTAATTTCGCCAATACAGTTAACCCCAGAATGTGGCCATTTTTTTTTCAGTCCTGGACCCGTTTAATGATGAGCGTCGCACAGATGGCAGGACCGATCGTTGGAGGAGCTCTGTATGAAATTGGTGGCTTCAAGATGCCGTTTATTGTAATGGGGATTGTTCAAACGATTATGAGCCTTCTCTCCCTGCCGTTGCTTCCGGATTACGCAGGTAAGACCCGAATCCTCTCTCTTCGTTAGCAGCTGGTCGAAGCTCTGTGGTTGATGAGACCGGATCCATTCACGGCCTCTCAGGCTTAAATGAATGAATGAATGATTTATTTGCAAATTAAAGCCATCCGGCCATCATGCGACAAAACGAAACAAAAATTAAACAATCTTACATGCGCATATACACACTAACAAACTCTTAATATTTTTAATTTACACTGAATACTTTCTTAGCACTAAAAACACAATTTCCCCATCAGAAGAAATCTTTCCGGTGTTTAAAAGCTAACCTGAGGAACTTCCCAATAATTCTTATTTCTTTAAAATCTTTACTTCCCATCATTTTAATAATACATTTCTTATCAGTTCCCCCCACCACGAAAATCCCTTAGCCCCCGTAACTCTCTACAATCACACAAAAGGTGGCATATAGACAGACACTCCAAGACCAGGAAATACAGACGTGGTTATGCGAGGTGAGTAAGTCAGGATCTCTGAGGTTGTACGCTGCGGCAAAAGAGACGTGGGGTGAGGAAATATATTTTAAAGCAGGGTTAAGTAGGGAGGAGTTGGGTTTGTTAATAAGTATGAGGGCTGATGGTTTGCCGCTCGGTGCAAGAAGAAAGTATTTGGGGAAAAAAGAGGAAAGATCGGGTCCTTACTACTTCTGTCCTATGTGTGGAGAAATGAACGAGGATGTATGCCACCTTTTGTGTGATTGTAGAGAGTTGCGGGGGCTAAGGGAGGAGATTTTCGGGGTGGGGGGAACTGATAAGTAATGGATTATTAAAATGATGGGAAGTAAAGATTTTAAAGAAATAAGAATTATTGGGAAGTTCCTCAGGTTAGCTTTTAAACACCGGAAAGATTTCTTTTGATGGGGAAATTGTGTTTTTAGTGCTAAGAAAGTATTCAGTGTAAATTAAATATTAAGAGTGTGTTAGTGTGTATATGCTCATGTAAGATTGTTTACTTTTTGTTTCGTTTTGTTGCATGATGGCCGGATGGCTTTAATGTGCAAATAAATCATTCATTCATTCATTCATATCCTCGTTCATTTCTCCACACATAGGACAGAAGTAGTAAGGACCCGATCTTTCCTCTTTTTTCCCCATATACTTTCTTCTTGCACCGAGCGCCAAACCATCAGCCCTCATACTTACAGGGTCACAGAATATATTTTGTGCGAATCTATAGCGCTTTCTGCACTCCTTACATCTTGAATTGTTCCGGTGTGTATCACATTCTGCGAAAAAAAGACGTAAAGCTTTCAAGACGTGTTATTATAATCATTGTAAATTCTGACGTACCTTCCTCATTCCTGCCGCACCCACAGATTAGTTCAGAAGTTTGGCGTCCAAGATCTCATTCCTTCACCAGAGAAAATGTCAGCGTCACTACTATGTACATTTCGAGCGTGTTCCATCCTACTTACCGTAGTTACTACGCTGACGTCACGAATTCTGGCTTTTCGCCGTTCAAGGCTGGAACGATTTTTCTATTTTCCAGCAGGATCTCACGCCAGGGGCGAATCCGACCAATCACGGTACAGATATGCGTAGTTACTACGCTTACTACGGTCCCGAGCATGGTAAGCAAATAGTAACTATTAGTTACTATTCCGACAAGGTTGGAACGGTCAGCGTAGTAACTTTTCATGAGGATGGAACGGAAATAGTAACTATTAGTAACTATTGTTAGAAGGGTGGAACACGCTCTTCGTCATCCTGTTCATCGAGTACATGAGGTTTTTCATGGATTTTTCAGTTCCAGTTAAAAATTATGGATAAAACTCGTGTGTTTATACTTGTGTTTATTTTGTTTTGTTTTTCGTTCGCTACCACCTTGTGTATTTGGCAGGTTACAAATAAAATATATATACTAAAAATCAATAAATCACTAAAAAAATAATAAAAATTCAGGATCCGTAATCGAACAGGAAAGAGGCTAGGCATTAGCGTGGACACAGAACATAGTTGATCCGTCTCATTTCCAAGATTTTGTTGTTTCAGTTTGGGGGTACTGCGCTAATTTTTTTGTTTCCATGCTTGGTGTCAGGGATGTGCGAGTGGGTACTCGGGCTTAAAGCTGGTGCGAAGTCGGTATACGAAATAGCTAGTTATTTATTTACAACATTGACTAACGTATAAGAGAATGGTTGAATAGGCAATGCTTGGACGATCGAAACCGATCTCCGGTATATATATGATCTCTGAAGGTTATCTTCTTCTCCGACAGAAGTAGGCCTCACGTAATCTCAAGTTGTTGACTGTCCTACTTCTGTTGGGACTATCTCTGAGATGGGATGGCGGCTCCTATGTCATGGGTGACACTTGGCTTTTTCGAGGCGCTGAGCAGGCTCCGGTTATTACCTCTGGAGAGCTCATTGGGGAGAAATGCCGGCTATGCAAGTTTTTCCGTGTGTTTATTGCCGTCGACAAAAGCTGTCGCTTGATTTTGGTACAGGGTTGCTGAACGGTGCATCCCATCGATCCATACTGCCCCCTGATTTCAACCGACATCGAGAAAGACTCGCAAGAGCAGTGGCAAAAGCTGTATCTCTCATACAGCCTATTCAGGTGTCTCGAAACCGATATCTGGAAAGCTTTGTTCTCTCTTTTGTCAACTCGGAGCGCTTTTGAATGTTAATTTTTATGTTATTTGTATTTTATTAATCGTAGTCTAGCATGTTATTGACCATATTTATCATAAGATGTCGGTATAAATGTCGCAAAATTGTATATATTTGTTGATTGTTGTTATGATGTTATGTTTAGACGTAAAAACAACCCATCGGCTTGTCCGTTATCTGTTTTTTAGATTATATTGAATTGAATTGAATTGAATTGAATTGTTTTTTAACGCCAGTGCTAGTAAGTAATTGTGTACCTGAGGTTAGCTCTTTTTATTAAATGCATTGGACGATTACTTTTATTTTAAATTAATTCATAAGTGTTGAATGTAAATTGTATATATATTTTTATTGACGACCCAACTAATATTCGGCTTGTCCGCTTCACGTTTTAGAAATAAATCGAATTGAAAGCAGGAGGGCGAGCTAGTCTGAAAACAGCCAAGACGGGTTTGTAATCTTTGGTAAACCCAACAGAGTTGTATTGCTTCGGATGTAATCCGTATCTATAGCGGCCTGTGCTTTAAGGATAACCTTTATCTCTTTAGATGATTATGAGAATGACGGTCGACCGAAGCCCACCTTTAAGGATATCTTAAGGCTTTTATGCATCCCTGCCATTTGGATTCCATTTATGACCTTCATTGTATCCACGATGTCCAATGGCTTTTTGTCGATTAATTTGGAACCCAAAGTTCTTCGTAATGTAAGTAGAACTTATCTTATCTGAAGGTGCTCTTCACTGTAAAAAGTTTCTCCGAATAAGGATGCTGTATTTGCTACTGGGATTAATCTTGTCTCTATTAGGACAAAATTAATCCGAATTAGGGACAATCTTATCTCAGTAAAGACAAGAATAATCCCAGTAGCAGACTTTTTTTTAACAGTTATTCAAACAATGTTTACAACGGATACGTCAGCTATGATTCTTCATCAGCGATATTTCGGCCCTTCTTGGCAAGGGTCCTCGTCAGGCTGTCAATCCTCTGGTTCAACATCGGGGAAGGAATCAAACCTGTCAAACATTGTCAAACAAAATTTGTAAAACCTGTCAAACATTGTTTGAATAAATGTTTCAAAGTCAGCTTGGGCTCAAAGAAATTTTTTTTTTTTTACAGTGTTAAAAGGTTTACTGGAAGACCCTTCTGGACGCAGTTTGAGTATACACCTGCAGCGTTTCAGTTGCAAAGCTACTATGATCTTCACGGGCGTCACTATGGGCGAGGGGGCATTAACCCCCGTCCCCCCAAGGACTAAAGAAAGTGCTTTCGTTCGTCGGAAGAAGATCTACGAAAGTTTACTTGTTTGTTGGCGTGGATCGCCGTCAAACACAGAAGAAATAAAATTTCGTATGCTTTTGTCAGGCGTCGGTCGGCTCGTTAGCATATCGGGTTATTTTTACACGCAAGAATTACATTCTGAAAACAGTTGTCAGTGACGGAAGAAATCGAATTCTGTATACTTTTGTTGGGCCTCGGTATTCTCGTCGGCACGTCGGCCTCTTTTTATACATAAGTAATACAGGGAAAATACATTTTTTGTGCTCTTGTCGGGGGTCATACGCAAGAAATACGATTCTGCAGACATTAAAACACAGAAGAAATCGGGTTCTGGATGCCTTTGTCGGGCCTCGGCACGTAAGGTTCTTTTCATACAGAATAAATAAAACTTTGTATACTTTTGTCGTTCGATTCGTCGGCACATCGGGCTCTTTTTATACGTACGAAATCATATTCTGCAAACATTCGTCGGGCATACCCGGAAATTTCAAGCCACGTCAGCGCATCGGATTATTTTTATAAGCAATACAGGAAAAATACATTTTTTATGCTTTTGTCGGGCGTCGGTCCACTCGTCGACACATCGGGCTCTTCTGCAGACATTTGTCGGGCAAACCACAGAGACATCGAATTCTGTATGCTTTTGTCGGGCCTCGGCACATCAGGTTCTTTTTATACAGAAAAAATAAAAATTTGTATGCTTTTGTCGGGCGTCGGTCGACTCGTCGGCGCATCGGACTCTTTTTGGGATCCGAAAACGTAAGTAGAGGGATACCGATGACATCGCAAAAGTTGTCCGTCTGTGCGCACTATAACTCTCGAAGGAAATGAGATATTTTGATGAAACTTGGTATGAGGATTCTTTGGGTCAAGAGTAAGGTCGAGTTCGTAGATGGGCTCTGTAGCCCTACATTTGGGGGTGGGAGAGGGGGGTTTCAAATTAAGGGGTTACACAAATATTTTTTAAAAGCTATTGAGATAGTTGATTTAGGGGTAAGGAGACATGCTGAATCAGAATACGTAAGTTATTTTCTTGCCAGACAAGTAGTTCACCCGGAATCCGGCAAAAACTGGACACAAAATTTATCGACCAGTTTCCGGCAAACTAGTAGAGCTCTGCGCGTGGATGTCGACATTCATTTGTTTATTCTGTGTGACGTCGGAGAGATATAGTATAATCGAAGGTCGAAGGGGTTGTATATAATGTTCAAAGTTGTTCAAGCGAGGATGTTGTTCAATGAGGATTCACTGGGAAAGTACAGGTCAAGTTCGTAGATAGATCCTTTAGTCCTATCGTTAGAGGCAGAGAAGGGATTTCAAATTTACGGTAAGAAAATGTATGTTTCATAAGCTAATAAGATTCATTAGGGGGTAAGGAGGTCCGCTGAATCTATATGTGAACTTAGTTTTCTTGCTGGACAAATGGTTCGTCACGAATTTGGCTGAAACTGGAAATTTGGTTGAAGCTCAAAGTTGTTTCTGAAATCGATTAGAGATTCGGTATCGGGGCAAGGAAACACGGTGAATCCATTTTTGAACTTTATTTTAACAGTAAAAATATTCAAGGAATCTGACGAAGACCGAATGACGAAGACCGAATGGCGAAGACATGACCAAATTGTTTGAATGAAATATTAGATTTTTGGGATCCCATCGAAACCTTTGGTCTTGTTATACGTAAGAAATCAAACTCTGCAAACAGCTGTCGGGCATACCCGGGAAGTTCAAGTCTCGTCAGCACATCGGGTTATTCTTACACCTAAGAAATCAAGTTCTGTACAGTCTAGTCAGTCAAAAACACAGAAGAAATCAAACGACGTGTGGTGTTTTCGGGCGTGGGTATTCACGTCGGCACATCGGGCTCTTTTTACACATAAGAAATCAAATTCTGTAAACGTTTACCCGACGCATCCCAAAAGTTTCGTCCGCATATCGGCTTCTATTTACGCGTAAGAGATAAAGTTCTTTCCCGTCTTGTCGGGCAAAAGACAGAAAAAATTGAATTCTGGGCGTCGGTGTTCTTGTCGGCACATCGGGTTCTTTTGATACGTAAGAAACTCAAATCTGCAAATATTCGTGGGGTGCAACCGGAAAGCTTAATCTCGTCGTTAGATCGGGATCTTACTACACGTAATAAATCAAATTCCGTAAACTTTGGACTAATCCCGAAAGTTTATGTCTCGTCGCCAAATCGAGATTTTTCTACACACAAGAAATCAAATGACTGCAAAGTTTTGTCGGACGAAGACCCAAAGTTTAAGTTTCGTCGGTTTATCGGATTTTGGTTTTACACATAAGAAACCAAATTCAAGTCTCGTCGTTAAACCTTTTTTTTGTTTGTTTGTGTTTTTGTTTCTTTCGGACAGATAGCTTTTGGGATCCCAAAACGTAAGTGGAGGGATACCTATGACATCGCAAAAGTTGTCCGTCTGTCCGTCTGTGCGCGCTATAACTCTCGAAGAGAATGAGATATCTTGATGGAATTTGGTGTGAGGATTCATTGAGTCAAGGGTAAGATCTGGTTCGTAGATGGGCTCTGTAGCCCTACATTTAGGGGTGGGGGAGTTCAAATTAAGGGACGAACAAAATATTTTTAAACAGCTAATGTGATAGTCGATTATGGTGTAAGAAGGCATGCTGAGCACGATAGTGAAAACCATTTTCTCGCTGGACAATTAGGTCGTCCGGAATCCGGCAAAAACCGGAAAGTTGGTTAAAAGTAAAAGTTTTATTTGAAGTTGATTAAATGTCCGATTTTGGGGTAAGAAGACATGCTGAACACGGTGGTGAAAATCATTTTCTCATCGGACAAGTAGTTCGTCCGGAATCCGGCCAAAAACCTGAAAGTAGGTGAACAGAAAAAGTTTCAATTGCTGTTGATTAAATTTTCGATTTAGGGGTGAAGAGACATGCTGAACACGATGGTTAAAACCATCTTCTGGCCGGTCAACTAGTTCGCCCGGAATCCGGAAAAAACGGAAAATTTGTTAAAAGCAAAAGTTTGATTAGATCAGTGGTTCCCAACCGGTGGTACGCGTACCCGAAGGGGTACGCGAGACCCTTGCAAGGGGTACGCGAAGGTACCAAAGTCTGTTGAGTCTGTATTTTCGAAATATCACCTCACTAATATTGGATTGCCGAAAACCTAATATTACCAGCAGAGGCAACACTCCAAAAAGTTTTTTGGTGGCAATATGTTTTTACCAAGTAGCTGGTAATTTTTACCTACTTTTTTCGAAAAAAAATAACTGTTTTTACGAAATATTGCGGCGCTTCGCGTCGTCCAGTTTCTTTTTACCGACTGGCTGACCACTTAGGGGGGGGGGGGGGGCAGCCTGTGCGTGACGCCCATAAATGCAAGCCCTAGTGAAATCTATGAAATAATATTGATTCCAGAACAGCTAGCCTAATGCTGTAAAGTCTATTCCTGTGTCAAACAATATTGTTCAAAAACAAGTGAAGGCATTGCAAGTAATATTTTAATTCACGTCTAGAACGAAATTAACAAAACGTCTGCGATGCAGCTTGATGAAAGCACGGATTTGTGGAATGTGTGGGCAGTGGCCCCCCCCCCCCCCCCTCAGATGATAGTATTTGTCCGTTATCGAGATTCTGACATAAAAGAAAATATTCTGTTTTGCGAAAACCTCCAGCACCGAGGACAGCATGAAAAAAACTATTCGCGTGCCTGTTTTTTTTATCAGTTTACAGTGACAGGGTAGAACTTATTACTGGATTCAAAATCCATTTAGTAGAAAAGTGATGTCAAGCTCCGGTAAAAATGTGATAACTGTACAAAAATGTTGCCGTTAATGACATTGAGCCGAGATTTGGAAAACATTTTGCTGCAACGCAGCCTCAAATATCTCAATTTTGTATATATTTCTACACGTGTATGCCTTTTGATTTATGAAAAAAATATAGCCTTTTTCACATTCTGAAAATGGGGGTACGCAACCTTTTCGAACCTTGTTTAGGGGTACGCGGTTCGGAAAAGGTTGAGAACCACTGGATTAGATGACAGATTAAGAGGTAAGAAGAGAGGCCGAGTCTGTATGTGACAATAATTTTTTACCCGGACATATTATTAGTCCGGAATCCGGTTGTAACCGGTTTTTTTTTTAAGTCAAACTTTTATTCAAAGTTGATTACCGGTAGATGGTCTTTATAGGGGTTCTTTATATGCTGGATTTGTTTCTGAACTTTCTTTTTTTGCTGGAGTTTGCTCGGGATTCGGGCGAAACCGGAAACTTGGCAGAAGTAAAGCAGGAAGTTTCGGTCAGTATCGTAAAAATAAATATGGCTTATAGAGGTATATCTGAACTTGGTTTTCTCTGACGATTAGCCTGGCGAAGAGTGGATCTGGCGAAGACAAGACCCTATTGTCTGAATCAAATATTAGATTTTTGGGATCCCATTGACACCTTTGGTCTTGTTTTGTTCCATTCCATTCTTGCCGTCAAAATTCGACAAATCTGCTTTACTTTTTTGTTGGTTGGTCGCTTGTCTGTTCGTATCCGCAAACTGCCCGATTGGTTGATCTGGCTGTACATCGATGCTCGAAAAAATACCAATCGGCAAACTTGGATCCTTATTTCTTTTCTGGGTCGATTCTCGGTGTGTGCTTGAAATGCTTCAGGTTCCACAACTACAGTCATAGGCCCCTGATATTTGCCCATCCCGGAATAGCTTTGTCATTCTCGCTATCATTTCCAAATACTGATTGGAATGCGTTCCCCAAATGGAATGTATTTAATTTCTCTGGGGGGAAGAGAATGAGAATAGATTTCCTGCCCTCCTTTTCCAACGAGCCCGATCTGGAACAAATTACTTGCCGGCCATTGTTGTATGATGTCATTAAATAGTGCATAATGCTCATTTCCTGAGACTATTAGGCAAAATATGCTAGAATGGGTGGGTAGAAGCTTATTTTTGTCAGGGTTCTTATTGTTCTCTATTATCCAGTGGGAAGCCCATCGTTTGAGCGTTAGTAACTCGTGTCGCACTAACTGAGCCTCGTTTTTGTTGCATGCTGCAGGTCCACTTCTCGGCCAATTCCTGACTGATTCTTTTACATCCGTTTTTGCACTGCAGTGCTTCCGAGGAAGACGGCAGCGCTTCTCAAGAATCACGGACTTGAGCCTCGTTTTTGTTGCAATCGCGCTGCCGCATCGCTGCTGCAGCACTTCTTTGCTTTTGCCGAATATGCGTTTTTGGATACACTCTCTTCTTGGTTGAAGCGGCAGCGCTGCAGCATCTTGCAGGGAAGCACGGACTTGGTCGATGAGCAAGTCCGTGATTCTCGAGAAGCGCTGCCGTCTTCCT
Organism: Branchinecta lynchi; assembly: GCA_023053575.1. Classification (NCBI taxonomy): domain Eukaryota; kingdom Metazoa; phylum Arthropoda; class Branchiopoda; order Anostraca; family Branchinectidae; genus Branchinecta; species Branchinecta lynchi. The sequence goes on along the minus strand of JAKZAP010000021.1, from coordinate 17,601,254 downwards.
CGGAAGCGCTGCAGCGCAAAAACGGATGTAGAAAGAATCGGCCGAGAAGTGGACCTGCAGCATGCAACAAAAACGAGGCTTTGCTCACCGACCAAGTCCGTGCTTCCCTGCAAGCTGCTGCAGCGCTGCCGCTTCAACCAAGAAGAAAGTGAATCCAACAACGCATATTTTGCAAAAGCAAAGAAGTGCTGCAGCAGCGATGCGTCAGCGCTATTGCAACAAAAACGAGGCTCTGTATTCTCGTATTTGAGCGGTACATGTTGTGTGAAAAGATGGAGAAGGTGAAAAACGAGGCTCTGTATTCTCGTATTTGAGCGGTACATGTTGTCTGAAAAGATGGAGAAGGTGCTTTAGCACCAAGAAGCATAGAGGCTTCTTTGAACAGTTACTTGGCTTTGAAAAGTGCTGGTTTGGGCTAAATGGTAAAATTAAGAGGTAAAACTGCCATTCGGGTGAAAGAACTATAATGTATTTAAACTGATAAAAGAAAACTTCTTCTGAGATGTAATCAGTACAGTACAGAATTGAGAAGAAATTAAAAAATAAACCTATGATTTGTGTATACAATTCACGGTTGAAAATACAATTCATCAAAATACGAACGCGAATTAAAATGGCAAGTCTAGAAAACACTTATGAAAATAATTCGTCGGAAGTGTCATTACTATTCTAATATTAAAAAAAAAGAAAAAAAAAAGCCTTTAATATCTCGCTCCATTCTTAAACCCGGAGACCCGAATGCAAATCCAGTGCCAACTCTGTGATTTTCACACTTGTCCTGTTTCGCTATTTTTGCTTCCGAGTTTGCTCCTGACGACTATCTAGGAGAAGCTTGCTCATGAGAAAAACCGGATCTGTACTTTTTTCCCTGTTTATGCTTGAAGTCAGTGGGTCAGGAGAAAGGTTTATAATAGCGAAAGCCATGGATAATTTGTTAAAAGCAGAGCATGGTTTTAAAGAATTCAACAATTTTGAGTAGTGGAACGAAATAATTAAATAGTGGGAGGTGTGCTTTAAAGACGCTGATACATATTAGTTGCGTTTTTGCAGATACCATGGTATCTGTTACCACAGTAACTGGATCTGCAATTAGTCGTTTTTGCAGTAGCCGTGGCATCGTACGGTTTCTCTGCAAAAACGACAATTGCCGAAATTGCGCTTTTCGAAGTCATCCCAAAAGAAAAACTGATATTCAGTCACATCACTGCCAAACTCCTTTCCAATCAATTTTACAAAAACCGAAGAAAGTGAGATGACTTTTTCATCTGAATATCAGATGCCACGATAACTGCAACAACGCCTTTTGACCTTAGTATCAGATACCACGATAACTGCAGAAATGACTTTAGACCGTGGTATCAGATACCATGGTATCTGCAAAAACGCAACTATTACATATGTGAAACTTCAGACAGAAAAATAATTTAGACAGTAATATCAGTGTAGCACAGGTGATAAAAAATGTTGAGACGGCAACATTCTCTGATCAGATTGATTGGAATCACCATCGTAAATGGAGGTCTGATGGAGATTGTAATTTGTTTTCATTTTTCAGTTCGGAATGACACCGTTGATGGTCGGTTTGTTCTTCGGTTTAAAAGATGGCGCCAACAGCGTAGCATCTCCTATTTGGGGATACCTTTGCGACACTAAGGGATCAGTTCGAGTTCACATTATTGTGTCAACACTCCTTGGAGCTTTATCCTTGTTCCTGATTGGTCCGTTCCCACTTCTGCCGATGGAACAGACCATCACTTCAGTCGGCATTGCACTGGTTATCAGTGGTATTGGCTTTAGCGGTCAGCAGGTTGCTGGTGTTGTTGATGCTTTACGAGAGCTAGTCAATCAAGGTGAGTCATCTCTGTATTCCTTCAGTTCAAGCTGACTACGAATTATGTTTGCACTGTCAGAAGTTTCATAACAGATAACACGAGATGCGCGGTTTCAACAGATATTCCTTAACAGATAACACTTAGAATGTTATCTGTTGTGTTTCAGAATGTTATGCATAATACGCATTACCCAGCTTTCCGACATCATGACGAAAAGGAATAAGTCAGTAGATGGTTTTTTGGCTGTTCCCAACAAAGCTTGTTATGCATAACATTTCCTGTATAACGTTATCAAACACAACAGATAACATCCGAGTTGTTATCTGTTACGCACAAGGCCGTATCCAGGGGGGTTAGGGGGTTGAACCCCCCCCCCCCTCCGAAACATGAAAACAAAAACATAACGATTTTGTAGGCTTTTTCGTCTGATCTACGTGTTTTTTTATGGCACTTGAGCTTACTCAAGTGCCATATAGCGATTGTAATTTCTGTCCGTCAGTCGGTCTGTCGGTCCCGGTTTTGCTAGTTCGGGCACTTCCAGATAAGCTAGGACGATGAAACTTGGCAAACATTTCAGGAACTGGACCAGATTAAATTAGAAATTGTCGCTTCCTCGATCCGACCATCTGGAGGGGAGTGGAGGGAGGGGGAATCCGGAAAAAATAGGAAAAATGAGATATTTTTAGCTTACGAACGGGTGATCGGATCTTAATGAAACTTAATACATGGAAGGACTTCGTGTCTCAGACCCTCCATTTTAAATCCAGACCGGATCCGGTGACACTGGGGGGAGTTAGAGGGGGAAACCGGAAATCTTGGAAAACACTTAGAGTGGAGGGATCCGAATGAAACTTGGTGGAAAGTACAAGCAAAAGTCCTAGATACGTGACTGATATAACCGGAACGGATCCGCTCACTTTGGGGGAGTTGGGGGGGGAGAAGTCCGAATTTGTAGTGATCCCGCGAGTTCCGTGCTTCCTGATGTGCTGGGACGATGGAAATTGACAGGCATGTCTGGGACCCGACCAGCTTAAATAAGAAATCATCAATTCCCCGATTCGACCATCTGGGGGGGGGGGGAGTGGAGGGAGGGTGAAGCCAAAATTTGAGGTATTTTTAGCTTGCGAACGGGTGATCGGATCTTGATGAAAATTGATATTTAGGATGACCTCGTGTCTCGGATGATCCGATGACACTGGGGGGAGTTGGAGGAGGGAACCGGAAATTTTGAGAAACGCTTAAAGTGGAGGGATCGGGATGAAACTTGGTGGGAAAAACAAGCACAGGTCCTAGAAACGTCATTGACATAACCGGACCGGATCAGGGCACTGTGGGGGAGTTGGGGTGGGGAACCGGAAATTTTGAGAAACGCTTAAAGTGGAGGGATCGGGATGAAACTTGGTGGGAAAAACAAGCACAGGTCCTAGACACGTCATTGACATAACCGGACCGGATCAGGGCACTGTGGGGGAGTTGGGGTGGGGGTCCGGATTTCTAGCGATCCCGCGAGTTCGGCATACTTCCTGGTGTCCTAGGGCGATGAAACTTGGCAGGTATGTCAAGGATCCGAACAGATTGACTTGAGAACAGCCGTTTCCCCGACCCGACCATCGTGGGGGGAGTGGGTGGATGGGGAGTCCGGAATCTAGTGGCGTGCATAACTTTTGAACGGGTGATCGGATCTTGATGAAAATTGATATTTAGGATGACCTTGTGTCTCAGACACCTCACTTTAAATCCGGGCCGGATCCGATGACACTGGGGGGAGTTGGAGGAGGGAACCAGAAATTTGGAGAAACGCTTAAAGTGGAGGGATCGGGATGAAACTTGGTGGGAAAAACAAGCACACGAATTATCTTGACTTAAAAACCTGACACAACATACCCCCGGAAACTTCCGTTCCTAGATCCGAGCATTTTTGGGGGAGCAAGAGAAGAGAAATATGGACTTCTATAAATTGCGAACGAGTGGTCTGATTCGAGTGAAACTTCATGGGTGATACGAATCGATGGCCTCGACATGTAAAACATGCGTTCGAACCATATGCGACCACGATTAGGGGAATTGGGGGTGGGGGGACTTTTGACATGCACAAAAACCAAACGGATGGACCGAATGAGATGCAATTCGACAGTGCCGAGTTTATGCGGCCTAGATTTGTTATTTGGCGTCTGGGCCGGATTCGGCCAAGGTAGGGGGGGGGGTACTGGAAACTTGCAGATAGGCTATGCTCCAATTTCAGTCAAACTTGATGAGGGAATTAAGAGATTGGGCCCGAACCGGCTCCGACAACGTTGGTGGGAAGGGGGGGGGGGGTACCGGAACTTTCCAAAAATGTTCGGATTCGAGTGAAACTTGGTAGATGGTATAAACGAACATGCTTTAGGTGGTCGATTTTCTTTTATTCCGAACCAGATTCGGCCACGGTAGGTGGAAATAGAGTGAGTACCGGAAATCGTGTAGCACGTCTAGGGATCAAACAAATGGATTTATTCGGATGAAAGTTTGAACAGTCATGTGCATTTGCAATCGAGACGATGCCGGAACTGCTCAGAAATGAGTGAAACTAAATATCCTATTTCTATTTCCGAACCGCCTTTTTGGATGGCGGGTGTATTTTGTGACGTTTTCATCTACTTTCTTGTACAGCCTACTCGTACAAGTGCCATATGAGCTCGTAGCTCTTGTTGTACTTTTTTGTCCGACCAGCAGGCAATAAGCCCCCCCCCCCTCGAAAGGCCCCCCCCCCCTCCGAAATAAATTCCTGGATACGGGCCTGGTTACGCAATATCTGTTGAAACCGCGATCCTCGTGTTATCTGTTATGAAATTTCTGACAGTGTGGTGGTCCTGAAACCATTCGTCAGCTAATGGTGGGTTTACACACAGCGTAAAATTCGAGCGTATTTTGAAATCCGAGCGTATTTTATGCACGTTTTGAGCTTGAAAAGATTTCTAGCAATACGGACATATTTAGATACAAAACGGACCGTTTTCTCAAATACGTCCGTATTGCTAGAAATGATTTCAAGCTCAAAACGTGCGTAAAATACGCTCGGATTTCAAAATACGCTCGGATTTTACGCAGTGTGTAAATGGACCATAAGGGTGACATGTTGGCCGTTCTTGCAAGCCTCTTCAAGGAAGATCTGATTTAGTGTTGGGCGATATTTTGATTTTTCGACGCATCGATATTTTCACTTTCGATATTCAATATATCGGTATCGATATTTCGGGACCATGTTTCGCTGTAGTATACGTCTCGTTCCACCAAAATTTAAGAGCAAAATTGTCGTAAAAACTATCTTGGATCAAATCAAACTTCGAATAAATAAACACTGAATCATGAAGAACATATTGCTCCAGTTTCGGGGTTCAAATTAAAAAAATATCGTATCGTTCGATATCGATATTTGGTCCGATATATCGATATATCGTTATCGATATCGAATATCGCTGAACAATAAATTGATTATAAAGGTTAACTTCAGACATCGAGGTTGTTATACCGATATGAACCGAGATTATAACTTTTTCGAACAGAGTATTTTATTGGTTAGTCTTATTCTTCTTTTGTTGTACTTTTTCGCTAATGGAGGTAGGGAATTTTTATTTTAGTAAAGTAGCAACCCAAGCCTGCTGTTGACCTAAGAAAATAACTACTGTTGCCTGTTGGGACCCAAGCACTTCATTTTCTGCCAATATAGTCTTTACTTTGTTGGCGATTCAGATGCCATTTAGCGGTCATTAAAACCTACTACAGATCAACTAAAATGACCCTAGGGTTCGTGGAAGTAAAAAGTAAACAATAACAAACCAAACGTGAAAGGTTCTGACATAATTCAAGAAGAAAGACAGTGAGTATTGCTTAATAACTAGCCTTTTGAAAGCAAGGGATAGTAAGATGTTGTTTCAGTTGACAAGCTGTATTTTCAGTGGAAATCTGATTGTGTCAAAATGCAACCCAGGGCAAAGGCTGGTTGGCTATAAGAGTATGATGTTCTGTAATTTTTTCAGTGCTAAATAACTAGCTTTTGGAAAGCAAGGGATAGTATGATGTTGTCTCAGTTGACAAGCTGTATTTTGAGTGGTAATCTTACTATGACAAGCTATGACCTAGGGCAAGGGCTGGTTGTCTAAGACAGTAAAATTTTCTTGTAATTTTTCAACATTTATTCTATTTCTTCTTTTATTTTTTGTATAATTTTTTTTATTTTTTTTATTTTACTGAGTATTTTTTAATTAAATTTTTTGTGAAAAGTGAGCCTCTATTTTTCAGTGTTTGAGAAAAAGTGCTCGATGAACTCAGTATTTGAGCAAAGTGCTCGATGAACTTCTGCGGAGGTTGTTACGGCTTCGTATCAGCCTCTATGGAGGATGATACGATGTCATAACATCCTCCACAAAAGTAATTCTTATAAAATAACTTCCTGTGGGACACAGGAAGATATGCATTGCATATCTTTTCGAGAAAAGTTATTATTCGAATATTTAAGCACCCCTGCAATTATGGCCTGAATAGTATCACTACTGTAGTGTTAAAAAAAAGTTGTCTGCAGAATAAAACTATAGTCGCTCCTGTCGTTTTTTTTTTTTTGTCCTCTCAGTTTAGTTGGATTGAGTAGTGAGTTTTATGTCTTCCGCCTCCTTATCTCTGTAATACGACCATGCGGAGTCGAATATATTCTGACACCGTACCGATGCAAACGAGCGGAGAAGGACCTACGCAGAAGATCACAATTCGTTACCTCTACAAACAGCTGTATTGCAGTACAACTACACTGTCAGAAGTTTCATAACTGATAACACGAGGGTGCGGGGTTTCAACAGAAAATGTGTAACGGATAACACCAGGGATGTTGTCTGTTCTGTTTGAAAATGTTAGGCATAACAAGCTTTGCTAGGAAGAGCCAAAAAAGCATCTTCTGACTTTATACTTTATCGTCATGATGTCGGAGAACTCAGCAGATGCTTTTTGGCGGTTTTTTGGCCCTTCTTGATAGTAATGCTTATTACATAACATTATGAAACACAACAGGTAACATCCGAAGCGTTATCTGTTACGCATTATCTGTGAAACCGCGCATCCTTGGGTTATCTGTTATGAAACTTCAGACGGTGTAAGGATACTACACTGTCAGAAGTTTGATAACAACTATGAGAAAACGTTATAAGAACATAAAACATTTTGAGAACGTATAATAAAATAGGATAGAATAGTGTTTATTTAGCCGCGAATGGGCCATAAGCCTGTTTTATAGACACGACATACACATATATTAATGCATTGAAAACATAATCAATCAATCAACTTTAATCCGAATAGCTAGAGAAGAGTAGAGAGTAGAGATACATTTATTAAAACAAACAGACACTATTCGCCTTTCGCCTGCCAAGAAAGGCAATGAAGCTTGGAAGGGCAAGCGATGAAATTCATTTATATTTATTCACAACATTCATACCGAGCTACTCATACACTAAAAATTCAACTAATGAATGATAAAGATGAAAAGACAAAAAGAAGATGATACACCAACAAATAAAGAAAATCGGAGAACAATACCTTCAATAAAATGGATAAACATACCTTAAATAGAATGTATAACCTGGAACGGGTTTCTCACCAGCTAAAAGCTAGAAGACGATCCTTCTACTACATATGATCCTACTACAGATAAATAAATAATCTCCTATTTAAATCCCCCCTAACGTATTCTACCACCATTTTAATAACGTTGTCTTTGGTCGACGTCAGTATATCAGGGAAGAGCAACCCTCCCCCAAACTGATCGGAGTAGAGGAGACTTCTGCCACTTCCCTAGGCTATTGGTTTACGAAAATGTTCAACATGTTGTAGAAATGTTGAAGAAATAAATTCCTTCCGTCCTTCCCTAGGAGGTTATGATCTTTATATATCGTATTTTACGAAACTTAACACTTATATATATATATATTTATTTTTGCCCGCTTACAAAAGGGAAAAAGCGGGGTACATAAAGAAAAAGAAAAGAAGAAAAGAAACTAAAGAAGATATGTACACGCACTAAACATAATACTAAAATCTATACTACGAATCGAGTTAGCATATGGTTTGCGCAAGCATTTATAGCTCTTGCCCGAGCACTTTTTTCAATTTTGTGTATTTTTTCGGTGGGGTTTATTATTTTATATTTCGCTGATAACTCCGTGTTTGAACTTCGGAGAGGGACGCCAAGCAAAAATTTTGCGTACTTGTAGTACGTGGTGCGTATTTTTCTTTGATCTGTTATTTTTAAAAATTCCCAAAGTGGCGAAACATAAAGTACGTAAGGTGTAATTACTGCATTAAATAGGCGGGCAAGAACGAACCGGTTGACACTGTGCTTACATTTTACCGAGCGGCCGTAGCCGCCGCGCATCGCTTTACATACATTTTCAACTAACGTAGTCCTCACAGACCGAATATTCGATTTGTAAACTATTCCGAGGTACTTAAGAGAGTCCGTCTGCCGGACTAGGTGGTTCCCGATTGATATTGTGCGTTGCCCTTGCGTGACTTCATTAAAAACAATAAACTCAGTTTTGTTCACGTTCACGTCAAGACCGATCTTACTGTAGCCGTGGACTATCGATTTTAGATTGTCCCGTAGGCCATCAAGGGTACTGCTGATCAGTAGGAGGTCGTCCGCGTAAGAAATGAAACTAAGATCTGTTCCATCCAGGAAAAAAGTTCCTCTTATTGACCTAGTTACAGAATATACAGCACTGTTAAATATGACCGGGCTTAGAACAGATCCTTGTCGTACACCTTTTAGTAATGGAATGGGTTTTGACAGACGTTCTTTTCGACAACCGTTACTAAATTCATTACCGAACACAATAAAACTAACAGCGTGACGGTACCAATCATCTAAAACTAAAACTATTCTCGGGTCAACCCCAGCTTCCAGGAGCATAAGTAGCGACTGCGGGTGAAGGACAGAGTCGAATGCAGCCGAAATGTCGACACTGCACATGTAGACAGGTATACTAGTCTCTAGGCTTTTCTTAATTATTGCTTTTAAAACTCGGTGGGCGTATCCACATCCCAGATTAGATTGGAATCCTAATTGCTTAGCTCCCACTAGAGCGAACTTGACAATATACGGGAAAAGCACTTTTTCAAAAATTTTGCTGAGTAGCGAAAGTACAGTTATGGGTCTGAAAGATTTACATGAACTAGGATCTTTCCCCTTCTTAAGAATATTCGTTGTTCGACCCTCACAAAAGTTCTTTGGCACGATGCCTTGGGCAATGCACATCTGAAGTAAAAGGGCAATATGGTCAAATAGAAGGGGGGTTCCAAACGTTAGATGACGAGGAGAAATACCGTCTAGGCCTGGGGCTTTATTTGTCTTGAGCTTTTTCACTATATTTTCAACTGTGCTCTTACTAACTACGATTCCGCTTCGACAGTCTCTCACTGAACTAAGGCTATGTTTTAATTTACACTCGTAATCGCTGTTGGTTTCAGTGTTCACGCTGGCAAACACTGATTGGTAGTGGTTTGACCAGGCTTTGTCGCTGATGGTAGAAGTTGAGCCAGTTCCTTTGCTACCGGCTTTGTCGAATATTTTCCACAGTTGCTTATAAGAGTCGTAACAGAAGTTGTGTCTCAAATAACACTTAAAAGGGTCCTAACAGATATCAAGGTTTATTTAAAGTTTAACCGAAAAGGGCTAGGATACGACAGTCTAGTTACCCACCACTTGTTCGCTTAAATAATCTTGAAAACCCGATGAAAAAGCGTTAGTTTGTTTTTCTGATATTCCAAATAATCGATTATCCCATTGTGCTTGCCGCTCTTCCCGTTTTTGTGATATCTCTATGGTGCCTGGAACATTTGGCAACAACACCAGCAGCAAACGAGTAAATAAATCGTGTATCAAATAAACAAAGAAGTGTCTGCAGTCTGCAGTGCCAAAAACTAGTGCTAGCTAGTGAGGTGTCTTGTGTAGTGATAGTTTAGTGATTTTCGCGGGCGAATTGTGGACGGATTCACCATGGGAAAGCGTCCACATTCCCAACGTCCCTACTGAAGACTACTGTGGACAGAATGAAAATCCCCAATAGTTGTTGTAATAATTCAATGTATTTGAATCTAAGATGTAAAAATAAGTTGCCTGTTCAGTTAAACTTTAAACACTTCTGTACAAAATAACGTTATGTAAAGTGTCAAGCCGGAGACACAAGGTCAATTGACAAAATCCCGGTGCAATATCAAAACAAACCTATTTCTGGCTAGGCGACCAGTAGTTATCAAATGTAGAGTTTCAGTTTCAATTTTATTAGGATATGAAGAAGGGGATTGTAAATATTTTTGTAAAAATTAGAAGAGCCCGGTTTTGAAGAGTCTATATCGGTTTAATGTGAAATTTAAATATGGTCAAGCTGTAAATCAGGGAAAATTACGTAAGATGGAAAGTTGCAAAGCAAAGTAAAACAGGTGTAGATTTCACACGGAAAAAAAAATGCTGAAACCTCCGTTTTATACCGACTCCTTGGGCAACTTCAACCCGTGATTACAATGTTCTTTATGCACTGTAAAAATTTCTCAGAGTAAGGATTAAAGTTAAGTGCAGTATTTGCTACTGAGATTAATCTTATCTCTACTGGGATAAGATTAATCCGAATTAGAGATAGACTTATCTCAATAGAGACAAGATTAATCCCAGTAGCAAATACTGCAAGATTTTTTTTACAGTGTACGCTGTAAAAAGTATCTCCAAGTAAGGATTAAAGTTAACTGCAATATTTGCTACTGGGATTCATCTTATCTTTATTTCACATTAAGCCTATCTCCGTAGAGATAAGAATAATACCAGTAGGAAATACTGCAGTTAACTTTAATCCTTACTCGGAGATACTCTTTCTGGTGTTTGATCAGTAATTATATAGTTATTGACGAAATCAGTATCAAGAATATCAAGAACAAATAATTTAACAGAACCTCCGTCTTTGGTCCCACGCAGTGACTACGGGCACCCCGATGAAACTGAGTGGAGCTAGAGGTACATGCTGTGAGGTTAGATTTGTTTGAGGTTGTAGACACCGGGCTTCAGCGAGTTAGACATGATAGATAACCAAACAGCTGTAAAGGGCGACTCAGACGGCGTTCGTATTCTTCTATGTACACTGTCAGGAGTGTCATAAAAGATTACACGAGGATGCGCGGTTTCAACAGATAATGCGTAACACTTCGGATGGTATCTCTCGTGTTTGAAAACGCTATGCATGAAACGTTATGCATAACAAGCTTTGTTAGGAAGAGCCAAAAAATCATCTACTGACTTTATTCATTATCGTCATGATGTCGGAAAACTCACCAGATACTTTTTAGCGGTTTTTTGGTTCTTCCTGATGTTAACGCTTATGATGCACAACATTTTGAAACACAACAGATAACATCCGAGGTGTGATCTGTTACGCATTATCTGTTAAAACCGCCCATCCGTGTGTTATCTGTAATGAAACTTTTGACAGTGTAGCTGTGCTGGAATACAGCTGTTTGTAGAGGTAACAAACTATGATCTTTTGCGTAGCTTCTCCTCTGCTCGTTTGCATCGGATAGGGTATCAGAATATATTCGACTCCGCATAGTCGTATTACAGAGATAAGGAGACGGAGGTTCTTGTAGATTATTTGTTCTTGCAGTATTGTCATAACGATTAACACAAGGATGTACATACATGGGTTATCTGTAAGTAAGTAGGTTATTTCCGACCCGCCATTTGAAAAGCGGAGTATATCAAATAAAATAATAAAATAAAACAAAACTAATACAATATACAGTTTTTCATTCATCGGCCAGAAAAGAATGTAGAGTTTCGTTTGCTGGCTGGGCCCTGTTGTCCGTGATTTTTGGCAGAGCCGACGAAATTTCCAAAAGTGTGACGCTTGCATCTTTAACTTGGAAACGCTCCGTTAGCACGTGGCTGTGGTATAACTTTGGCAAATAAAGCAGTTGCTCTTCGTACTTAAAATAGCATCTTCTCGTCTTCTGCAACTCCTTCTCCCGTAGAACATGTGCGGCACTAGAACGAAATAAAATGGATGGAGCACAAACAGAGCTGTATAAATTTCCTAAAGCTTTCCGACTGTAGCGCCCAGGATTCGGGAAGATGCGTTCATAAACGGCACGGGTCGCTAATCATGCAGCGGCTGCTGCATGAAAACGAAGTCTAAAGCCCAATTCACACAGAGAGCGAATTTCGCCACGCCTGGCGACATTCGTCACGCCAGTCGTTATAAAACGCATCGTCAGGTAAAAAAAACGCTTCGAATCCGAGCCGAAAAAATCGCAACGCCTGGCAAATAATTTGAGATGGATATGGAACAGCTAATTAGCCTAGTTCAGAATTATCCAGTAATCTACGATACTGGTATCAAGGAGTGCAAAGACAACGGAACTAGGAGAAGAAGGTGCAATAAGTCATGTAGGGCAGCACAGCAGTATAGTCAGCAGGAAGCTCTTGTCCTTCATTTTTAGGTTGTGCCTAGATGCTAGCTGTACACAGGCTGTATTGATTTGGGTTGTGCTGTAGAAGAGCAAGCTACTGCTTTAGGCTCCATACACCTCTTTTTTTATGGCACTTGCCCTTCGGCCAATTGCCATACAGCGATCGCAATTTCTGTCCGTCAGTCGGTCGGTCGGTCTGTCCCGGTTTTGCTAGTTCGGGCACTTCCAGTTAAGCTAGGACGATGAAACTTGGTAGGTACATCAGGGACCGGACCAGATTAAATTGGAAATAGTAGCTTCCCCGATCCAACCATCTGGGGTGGAGGGAGCGGGAATCCGAAAAATTAAATTGAAAATTGAGGTATTTTTAACTGACGAACAGGTGATCGGATCTTAATGAAACTTGATATATGGAAGGACCTCGTGTCTCAGACGTCCCATCTTAAATCCAGACAGGATCCGGTGACATTGGGGGGAGTTGGAGGGGGAAACCGGAAATCTTGGAAAAGGCTTAGCGTGGAGAGATCGGGATGAAACTTAGTGGAAAGAACAAGCACAAGTCTTAGATAGAGGATTCACGTAACCGGAACGAATCCGATCGCTTTGGGGTGTTTTTTTTTTTTTTAGGGGGGGGTCCGAGTTTCTAGTGATCCCGCAAGTTCGGTGCTTCCTGGTGTGCTAGGACGATGCAAATTGGCAGGCATGTCAGGGACCCGATCAGATTGACTTGAGAATAGTCGTTTCCCCGATCCGACCATCTGAGAGGGGGGCTGGAGGGAGGGGGAATCCGGAAAAATAAGGTATTTTTAACTTACGAACGGGTGATCGGATCTTAATGAAACTTGATATGTAGAAAGACCTCGTGCCTCAGACATCCCAGTTTAAATCCGGACCGGATCCGGTGTCATTGGGGGAGTTGGAGGGGGGGGGCGGAAATCTTGGGAAACGCTTAGAGTGGAGAGATCGGGATGAAACTTGGTGGAAAGAACAAGCACAAGCCATAGATACGTGATTAACATAACCGGACCGGATCCGTTCACTGTGAGGGAGATGGAGGGGGGGGACGAATTTCTAGTGATCCCGCGAGTTCGGTACTTCCTGGTATGCCAGGACGATGAAACTTTGCAGGTGCGTAAGGGACCTGGATAGGTTGACTTGAGAATATTCGTTTCCCCGATGCAACCATCTGGGGGGGGGGGGGAGTCCGGAAAGTGAGGTATTTTTAACTTGCGAACAGGTGATCTGATCTTAATGAACTTATTATGTAGAAAAACTTTTTATTCAAACAATGTTTAAAACGGGTACGTCAGCTACGATTCTTCATCAGCGATATTTCGGCCCTTTTTGGCAAGGGTCCTCGTCAGGCTATCAATCCTCTGGTTCAACTTCGGGGAAGGAAACAAACTTCAGACGCCCGATTTTAAATCCAGACTGGATCTGGGGATCCTGGGGGAGTCGGAGGGGAAACCGGAAATCTTGGGAAACGCTTAGAGTGGAGGGTTCGAGATGAAACGTGGTAGGAAGAACAAATACAAGTCCTACATACGTGAATGTCATAACCGGAACGGATCCGGTCACTGTTGGGGAGTTGGGGGGGGGGGGGTCCGAGTTTCTAGTTATCCAACGAGTTCGGCACTTCCTAGTGTGCTAGGATGATATAAACTTGGCAGGCTTGTCAGGTGCCCGAACAGATTGACTTGAGGATCTCTTTTCCCCGATCCGACCATCGTGTGGGAGTGTAGGGATGGGGAATCCGGAATCTAGTGGCAAGCTCAGCTATTGAACCGGTTATCCGATTGAAATGAAACTTGATATTTGGTGCCTCAGGTGCCTCGTTTTAAATCCGGACAGGATCCGGTGACATTGGGAGGAGTTGGGGGGGGGGGGACCGTAAATATTTGGAAACGCTTGGAGTGGAGGGTCGGGATGAAATTTGGTGGGGAGAACAAGCACAAGTTAGATACGTTATTGAAATAACAGGACGGGATCCGGCCACTGTGGGGAAGTTGGGGGGGGGGTCGGAATTCTAGTAAGCGCGCGAGTTTGGTACTTCTTAATGTGCTAGGACGATGACACTTGGTAGGCATATCACGGACCCGAATAGATTGACTTGACAATAGTCGTTTCCTCGATCTGACCGTCGTGGGAGGAGTGGAGGAATTGGGAATAATCAGTCTAGTGACACGGACAGTTTTTGAATGGGTGATCGGATTTGAATGAAACTTGGCAAGTGGAAAGAGCTATCGTCTCAGGTGTTCCGTGTCAGGTCCAGGGAGGAATGGAGGGAGGGGGAATCCGGAATTTTGAGGTATTTATAACTTTCCAACGGGTGATCGGATCTTAACGAAACTTGATATTTGGAAAGACGCCAAATCTCAGACGATCCAGTTCAAATCCAGATCGGATCCGGTGACTTTGGCGGGAGCCTGAGGGGTGAACGGAAATCTTGGGAAACGCTTAGAGTGGAGGGATCGGGATGAAACTTGGTGGGAAGAACAAGCGCAAGTACTAAGTACATCGTCGACATAACCGGACCAGATTCGGACACTGTGGGGGAGTTGGCGGGGGAGGGAGGGCTTAATTCTGGCGATCCTGCAAGTTCGGAACTTCCTGATGTTCTAGGACGAAACTTGGAAGACGTATCAAGGACCCGAAACGACTGACTTGAGGATAGTCGTTTCCCCGATCCGACCATCATGGGGGTTGTGAAAAGCTTTTGACATTCACAAAAACCAAACGGATGGACAAAATAAGATGCAAGCTGGACAGTGCCGAGTTTATGCGACCTTCATCTGTTATTTAGCGTCCTGACAGGATCCGGTCAAGGGGGGGGGGGGAGGGGGAGCAAATAGGTTCTGCTCCGATTCCAGTCAAACTTGAAGGACGGGAAGAGGATAAGTCGGAGATGCGACATTTATGTTTTCGAGTCGTATTCAGTGACGGTGGGTGGAGTTGGAAGGGGAGTCGCGGAAGTTTTGTGGCTCACACAAGGGTCAAACAATTGGAGAGATTTGAATGAAACTTGGAAGGTACAGAGATCATATGCCTTAGATGAAATATTTTAAGGATCGAACCGGATCCGAACACGGTACGGAAGTTCCCAAAAAAATGCTCAGATTCGAGTGAAAGATAGGTGGTAAGAGAAAATGCCTCAGATGATCCAGTTAGGAGTTCGGACCAGATTCGGCCGCGGTATATGGGGAGTTGGAAGGGGTACCGGAAATCTTGGGCATGTCTCGCACATAGCGAGTTGATTTCTTGGGTTGAAACTTGGGAGGTTGGCGATGGCTTGGGGGTGATGTTGGAAATTTTCTGACTTGAGGGAAACTAGATATCCTAATTCTAGGTCCGAACCGCATTTTTGGATGGCGGGCTGTTTTGTGAAGTTCTCTTCTACTTTCTTGTACAACCTTCTCGTAACAAGTGCCATATGAGCCCGTAGCTCTTGTTCTTTCATATTTTTTGGAAATAAAATCTGGGCGTATTCGCTCTCCGTCTGACACACCCTGCGATTTCGCGTAGACGTCGCGAGACGTATTTTTGCCTTGCGGTTCTTAGACGCCCTCTGTGTGAATTCCGCTTAACGGGGTCGCTGATCACGCGATTTGCCGCGCATGAAAATAAAGTTGAAAGGGTCGCTGATCACGCGTTGGCCGCTGCATGAAAATGAAGTTCGACAAGGGTCGCTAATCATGCAGCGGCCACTGTACATACGTCTTTAACAATTGAAGAGCAAGTTTTAGTGGGTAAGACAGATAGTGGTCAGTCTTGGTAAGCTCTTGGAAAGGGGCTGTGCCCATTCCGTGGGAGGGAGAGGTTCCCTGCAGAAATTGTTTGAGTTGCGTGGTATTAGGGTCCCGCAGGAAGGAGCTGGAGGTTGCTATCCTGACTGCTGCAGACTGCTATGGTGACAGCTCCGACCAGTTCGTGGAAAAAGGAAACATCAGCTTACTGAAAGTTTGTTTCAGGTTTCCCCGATAGCCCATCTACACATGGCCTAGTCGCTGGTCTCTGGACGTCGTTCAGTGGCGCTGGTAGATTTATCTCGCGAGCCGGTACTGGAATCCTAGTCGACCATATTGGTTTCCAAGATTCGTCTATGATAATTTTCTTCTCGCAAGTCTTAGTGGTAAGTTTTCCTTCCGTGCTTTCTTTAAATATTCTTTGAGCCCAAGCTGACTTCGAAACATTTATTCAAACAATAACGGATACGTCAGCTACGATTCTTCATCAGCGATATTTCGGCCCTTCTTGGCAAGGGTCGTCGTCAGACTGTCGATTACTGCACGGAAAAACTAGTGCTGAGATTTAGTTTTTGACACGGCTGCTCTTTTGCTGCACGATTGGGGCGACGGCAAGAAACACTTTTTTCTGCATTTTGGTCGACTTCGATTTTGTTGTTAATAAGGGACTGAGGCTTAAATTTTCTTCCCTTAATAACCCCGTTCCGCGTTTCCGGTAGGGAGCACTCGCCTGTATCTCGGTTAATGCCTGTTCGGTTTTTCTTTATCTCAACGGCTTCTCGAATGGTTTGATGGAGTCCGGTGGACGTTGCAAGAGTTTGGGCTTTTTCAAAATATACTGAATGGGATGGGTTTTCGAAAGTATGTTCCGCAAGTGCAGATTTAAAAGTATAGTTATGACGGTGTCCGTTGGAGAGGGCGTGGTCATTTCTTGCTCATGCTCTGCAAGTCGTTTTCCGAAAGTTCTCTCTGTCCTTCCTACGTAACGCTTTCCGCAATCACAAGGTATTGAATAAATGCCTCTTTGGTACTGATTTGGGACTTTATCTTTTCCGGAGTTTAGGTAGGACAGCAAAGTATTTTGGGTTCTGTGAAAGACTTCGATGTTGTATTTTTTCAAACTTTTGGACAATTTCTCGGTCACTCCACGGACGTACGGAAGGTAAACGCGGGGTATTTTTTTCTTCTGCCTCACCATTACTAGTGGAGCTTACAATATCTTTGGGGGCTGAATGCAGCTTCAGTCGTCTTCTGATGATCTGTTCAACCAGTTGAGCGGGGTATTTGTTTCCAAACAGGACGTCCGAATGTGGCAAAGTTCGTCATCTAGGAGATCTTCGTCGCAAATTTTGATGGCTCGATCGACTAGTGAGATAACTCAGCGTTTCACATATTCTGGCTGGTAAGAATCGTATGGTAGGTATCGATCGTTGTGGGTGGGTTTTCTGTAGACTGAGCAGACAAAATTTCCTTCACTGTTAGCAATCAAAACATCTAAGGACGGCAGCTTTTGTGCATCCTTTTCAAATTCAATCGTGAACCGGATAGTCGGTTGGATTGGGTATTTTACATATATGCTAGGACGATAAAACTTAGCCGAAATATCAGGGACTCGACAATCTTAACTTAAACACAGCCGTTTCTCCGATTTGACCATCGTGGGGGGAGGGGAATCCGGAATCTTGAGTTATGTCCAACATCGGATCTGAATGAAACTTGATATTGGGAAAACTCATGTCTCAGTTTTCTCATTTGAAATGCGGACGGTTTCCGACCAATGTGGGGAGTCGGGGGGGGGGGGGGGCGCAAATTTTTTGACACGCTTAGAGTGTAGCGATTGCGATGACACTTGGTGGGAAGAACAAGGATAAGCTCTAGATACATCTGTGAGAGAGCCGAACCGGAATTTGTACACTGTTGCGGGAGTTGGAAAGTGGGATGCGGAATTCCGTTGATCGCGATTTAAGCTACTTCTGGATGTCCTAGGACGTTGGCTTCAACATTAGATTTGCTTAGAAATTGTCACTTCCCAGACTCGACCATAACTTAAAGTACTCATCTTAAGAGCACGAAGTACAAAAAATACTTTAAGAAAAATATACATTTTCATGATCCCCATGAGCCTATGATCATATTTGCCTCAAGGGTTTTGCTTAGAAATGAATCTCTAGCAACCTTAACCTCCTGAGACCGACTGTCCAACCCGTTGTACAACACATTAAGAATTTTTCTTGTCCAACCCGTTGTCTACACGAGCTTTAAGATGACATATTCTGAAAGAGCGCAACGGGAAGGCCATCTATGATTTTTTTCAATAAGCTACTAAAAATGGCTGACCAACCAGGTAACTTTAATGGGAAAAGTTTGAGAAGCAGAAAAAGTGGCAAAGGTAAGAAAATTAAAAAAATATTGAAAGGTTAGGCATATCAATACAAAAAAAATTAGAGAAGCTAGGCGAAGTTTTGATTGCACTTCTATGTTTTAAAAACGTGAACTGGTCTAATAGACTGCCATCTAGTTGTAGGTTTGTGTCAATGTCCACTGGATTGGACATTAGGTCTCAGCTTCCTGGTAGTAGAGCCGGATGCCAGTAGGTATTTTAGGTATCTAAGCTATTTGGAAGAGTTAGCGCTTTGGTTAACGTTCTAGGACCACGGATCTATAACCTGACTCTGGATTCTTGTAAAACTATACATGCCGAATAGTCCAGTTTGTTTTGCTGTGTTGGGGTTGGGTACGCCAACTCAGTACTCGATTTAGCATTTACAGTTTCCTTACGAGTTCTTTTCTTTCAGTCACGGTAGACCAGGCAATCGGTTTACTAGATGATAGTGACCTAAGTGACTTAGAACTGGAGAATAGCGACGATGACGGCGATGAATGGAGGCCTTTCGAGGATGACGGCCGTCTTCGCACTGATGACTGTCAATCCGAGTCCGAAGAGGAAGAAGAGACTGCTTCACTGGACACCTCCGCTCTAAATAATTTTGATTCCGTCTTTGATGAAGAAGAGGATGAGATTCCACTTTCAGCATTCAGAACCAGTGCTCCGCCAGCTACAAAAAACAGATCCGGAAAGGCACGTCGCCCTTTGTTCAAGTGGAAGACTTCGGACCAATTCACAGGTGCAAAGTTTGATTTTGAGCCTATTGATGAAGATCAGGGACCAGCTGCTCGAAGCGACTGGAAGCCTCACCAATATTTCCTATCGTACTTTTCGGACCAGTTTTTTGACCAGATGGCTTTCTCGATGAACTACCACTACCAGAAAACGTATGATAAACCGCTTGCGGCGACGAAATCGGAAATGAAAACGTTTTTCGGGATAACTATTCTAATGAGCAATTTGAAATACCCGAGGATCAGAATGTTCTGGAGCAAAAGATTTAAAGTCCCAATCATTGCCGAGAATATGAATCGAGACAGGTACTTCAAGCTCCGGAATCACTTGAAGTTTGTGGTAGAAGACGAAAATGACCAGAACGCCAGGGCTTCTGACCGTCTATGGAAGGTGAGACCACTTTTGGAAGAGGTCCGTAGCATGTGCACATCCCTTGAAAGAGGTGAATTCCTGAGCATAGATGAGCAAATGATCCCGTTTTCTGGACGATGTTCAATGAAGCAGTACGTTCCAAACAAGCCCAATCCCTTAGGTTTGAAGAACTTCGTACTAGCTGGATCTTCTGGTCTAGTCTACGACTTCATCATATACCAGGGGAAGACGACATTCTCAGAAGACCTGCAAGTGAAGGGGCTAGGAAGTGCTGCGGTGCTTCACCTGAGTAAAGACATTAAAGAAGGCACAAGCCTCTTTTTTGACAGGTTCTTTACTTCGATGAAACTTCTTGAGGACCTTGATGCCCTGAAGATCAAAGGAGCAGGCACATTGATGAGGAATCGCTTAGAGGGAGCTCCAGTGACACCTGAGCGAGAGTTGAAGAGGTTGGGTAGGGGAACGTCTGTAAGTTTCATTCGAGAAGACAGAAAAATTGCTTTGACTCAATGGTATGACAACAAGCCAATTTTCCTAGCCTCAAACAGTATCGCCAAACTACCTGAGGAAGACGTAAGGAGGTATGATAAAAAGCAGAAAAAGTACGTCGACGTACCAAGCCCCAAGATTGTACGCGAGTACAATCAGTACATGGGAGGCGTGGATCTCTGTGACAGGATGATCAGCTATTACAGATTCAACGCGCGGACCAAGAAATGGACAGTGAGAGTTCTTCACCACTTCATTGATCTGGCCCTTTCCAATGCCTGGTTGCTGTACAGGAGAGACTCAGTGAAACTTGGCCGCGCCTGTGAGCAACTCCTTTACTTCAGGTTCCACGTGGGTGAGTACCTAGCCATCGAGAAAGCCAGAGCAGTTTCAGCCGATCTTCTTGAGTCAGAAATTGAAAATGAAGACTTGGAAATGGAGGAGGAAGCGTCATCGAAGCGGAGAAAGCGCTGTCCTTTGCCCTCAGAGCTAGAGCGCTCGGTGGCAGCAAAACATCTTCCGAAATTCGACGACACCCTGAAGAATAGTGCTCGCTGTCGCTACCCAGGTTGCTCAATGCGTACAAAAGTATACTGCATCAAGTGAAGTGTCAACTTTTTCTCTGTTTCCAGGTTGGCAAAGAAACGAGACAGTGTTTTACTCTTTTTCATCAGTAACGCCTCTTGACTTTATTTTTATATGGTAATATACCCGATTAAAATATAAGGCTGAGACCCAATGTCCAACAGGTTGTACATCCCCCCTAGCCCCCCCTAATTTTCAGAAAAAATATTTGACCCCTGATATGTGTTCTATGATTTTTTTCATCGGCAAGTTTCAAGTTTCATCTGAATCTGGTGACGGGAACGTACTCGGGATCCAGGAGGTTAAATTGCGTATTTTAACCGAAAAGTAAAAAAATACTTTTGAACAAACCATCTATATTCATGATTCTAAAGGGCCCAGGATCATTTTTGCCTTAAGGCTTTTAACTACAGATGAGTTTCTAGCGCCCATAAAGTTCGCATCATCACAGACAAGTGCAAAAATAAAATATGTTTTAACCAAACGGTCCATGATAATTCTTATCTTAAAGGTTATGCTTGAAAATGATCGTAACAAACCAACGAATTAGCAAATTCCTACTTTCATCCTTTTGCCCAGCCTTGCAAGTGCCATATGAGCTTCTAGCTCATGTTTTGTTTCTGTTTCTCCATCTTTACCTGAATGTCCGTTGCCTGGTTTTGCTTTGAATTTCTTCACCCGATAGCGAGCATGACCTGGGCGCTACTTAGATCATTCTTCTTTTCTATATCTCTGCCCGTCCGTCTGTCCGTCCATCTGTTGCTTGATTTGTAAATATTAATCTTTTTTCAGGTCGCAATAGCCGTTCTTCACTCCCTTGTCGGTATTTACCGTCGTAAGCGGCGTCCGGTCATGCCTCTTTCTCTCCTGGAATCTGGCAAAGTGCCAGAAATGAGTTCGCCAGAGCCTCGCACCCCCAGTTTCCACTTTGTCTTCGTCGAAAGTGGCCGCGTTACTTTAGATCATTCTTATTTTCTTGTTCTCTATATCTCTGCCCGTCCGTCTGTCTGTCCATTCGTTGCTTGATTTGTAAATATGAATCTTTTTCAGGTCGCAATAGCCGTTCTTCACTCCCTTGTCGGTATTTACCGTCGTAAGCGGCGTCCCGTCATGCCTCTTTCTCTCCTGGAATCTGGCAAAGTGCCAGAAATGAGTTCACCAGAGCCTCGCACCCCCAGTTTCCACTTTGCCTTCGTCGAAAGTGGCGACTATGGCCAGCTCAGTGTTACCGTTAGTCAGCCAAGCTCTCCTGCTGAATCATTAACTACCAAAAGTGTCTCCATCCCTGTGCCGCGCCGCTCTCGTCGCACTGAGCGCCACCGCGCCGGCACTTTCGGCGGCTATCCAAGCTGAGGAGCGTAGCCACTAGTGTCATTCCAAAGTTATCGATAATTCGTGAGAAGTTACCGTGGGACCGAATGGACCCCTGTGCCGTTAATTTTCTTGTCGATCTGAAGGTGTTCGAACTTGGGAGTGCCGAATTCTCGTTGTTAAGTAAGTGTCTGTGTATGTTACGTTAGCGCGGGACTGCAAGTGAGGCGGTTTTTGGCAGTTCACCATTGTCTTCGAATTGAGGAATATCTTGGATTCTTCAAAAGACCTCAGTTACATAGTTTGTCGGCGTTTACTTTTTCCACAGTCGGGCATCATGATTTTGTGGCCGTGTGTATTTTAAACCCTATCCAAATATTTTGTATGGGTTTTCATCGGGTTATATGATCTTTTAATTGGTGTGCACTGGAACAATGAGCTATAGGCGTCTGAAATTAAGCACAGCTATCCATACAGGGAGCTGCACAGGATATGCTTTACATTCAAACGCGATAGCTATAGTTCTTTTACGTGTGGCATGCGTTAAAGGACCTGTCTTACCTATAATACTAGTGGAACCTATTTCCATAATCACTCCATATATTTCTAAACTCGGAGACCCCTATTTCATACGGTACATTCTAACCCCTCTAACAAAAGCACGCTGATCTCCTCACCTGCAGTATTTTACTACCTTCGGTGTATATTACGCTGTCGACGGTTATCTGCGAGAAGTTTTTCCATCAGAAAAATCGGTTATGTAAATAGTTTCCCTGTTTTCGCTACAAGTCATCGGGTCTCGGAAAAGGCTTAAACAGAAAAAACCGTGGGTTATCTGTTGAAAGCATGGCCTAGTTTTAAAGTATTCAGATATTTTTAAATACTGTAAGTTGAAGAGTAAGTGGTGCGAGGGGTCCTTTAAGCGTGTCGTTTCTCGGTGCTTTTTCTGCTGTCCTCTGGGGTAACCTCCGAGTGACCTGGGTAGAACTAAGAATAGTTGAGTCCGAATTTGAACTAGATGAAAACGCCTGCTTCGATATTTTTGATGATTCGTGCGCGTGTGGATATCGAGTGGGAATCATAGGGTTTGGATTTCAGCGTGAAGCATAGGACTTTCTTGTAACAGCTATAAGTTATTTTTTTTTATCTGAATTCTCATTTCTCGTACTCTTCTCGCTTCTTCCTTTTAAAGACACCAATTTAGCCAGGGATCGACTAAAAAGAGGCATGGCACGGCCGTTATGGCACAGGAGGCAGGAGTAATAAAAGAAATTAGCAAATAATAGAAATTGACGAGTAAGTGAGAGTTCGTAACTCCAGAGCCTAAAAGAAGGCACGTCAGAACATTGTTCCTGCCCCTCAGTCCGAAGCCTGAAAGGTACCTTTTTAGTTTTCGTGCCTCTTTTAAGTACTCCTGCCTCGTACACTAAGTCGTGCCTCTTTTTAGTCGATCCCGTTTAGCCACCCGTCGTTGCCTGTTAATAATAATTTGATGCTTTAAAAGTCCGAGGGCTAACATATTGAACATTCGCCCGTTGTTTTCGGAAGGACTATGGAGAACAGGAATCGAGAAGTGACTACCGAAGCAACTTCTCGATTCCTAAGAACTGAAATGCTTTCCTCGTTGTTCTTTCTGACATAAACGGAAGAAAAGGAGGATCTCATCTCGGTAGTCAAAAAAGCGCAAAACAGGAGAATTCTGAGGAGGAGAATTGAGATAAAAAAAACACGACTATAGTCTGCTATCTTTTACGAAAACTATTACCAAGATAACCCTTCCCCCAAGTTTTAAGAATGTTGCATCTCAGAGCAGTTAAAGATAAACTGTGCCGTGAGTTTTGTCTGTGGGATATTACCAAGTGTAGTAGAGGTATCTTTCTTTGAACGTTAGTGAATTTGAACAGTGCCATTTTCATGCACTTGCTTAGACAAAAGCCAACTTCCGTGTCAACCTAACTAGCCAACTAAGGGCTCCTAATAACACAAGAACGAGTGAATTGGGTCTTCATTTTACCATTTAGCCGAAACTGTACTGTTCACAGTTGACTAACGTTCAAAGAAGTGCTGTTTAATGGAATCCAAACGCGAGATGACTTTCGTCCTATAAAACAAGTTCAAGAGTTGTCGATTGCAAGAGTTCCGGGGTCACCACCATCCGGAACTCATGAAAAAAAAAGGAAATTGTTTTCTCTTTCCTGTTGCTATGAGCGTGTCCCACCCTACTTACCGCAGTTACTACGCATGACGTCACGATTCTGGCTTTTTGCCGTCAAGGCTGGAACGATTTTTCTATTTTCCAGCAGGATCTCACGCCAGGGGTGAATCCGACCAATCACGTTACAGAGATGCGTGGATACTACGCTTACTACGCTCCCGAGCATGGTAAGCAAATAGTAACTATTAGTTACTATTCCGACTAGGTTGGAACTGTCAGCGTATTAACTTTTCATGAGGATGGAACGGAAATAGTAACTAATAGTAACTATTGTTAGAAGGGTGGAACACGCTCTATATATACACACTTTGTTAAGGTACTAGAGATCCTAACCCCCTTTGGAAGTATAACTTGTGGGAAACCTCTGCTACACAAAAATTAATAGACACAGAATAAGAAATAATACAATAATCATACGTTGACCTTTCCCACCTCTCAACGTATAGCTCTTGTCGTAGACTACAGTAATAGGCAAGATCAAGTTTGATGCCCGTAGAACGCGGATTCAAATTCACCGAGGTGAATTCGTCGTCGCTAGCGGAAAATTCATGTCGTGAAAATTCATACTCTTGATGACTATCTCTCCTTGCTGAAGCAAAATCGCCGGGTACTTTGCGGAAGAGCCAAAATCGCTATCACCTCAGGTCTCACAGCTACTCCCGAAGATCGCCGTGATTGTTTGACAGAGGATTTGAGTTGTTGAGTTTCAGTCGCAAGTGAGACGTTTTCTCGTTCTTCCTGAGGATCAATGGCGTGTTTTCGACTTAGTCATATAAAGCGTATTCTCGCCGTTCCCCGAGGACTCCACTTGAGGAGTCCCTGCGTTTTTGTTTGTCCCGGGGACTCACTCCTCGTATTCTCGCGAATCCCCACGGACGTGGATGCTCTGATTATCATCACCATCATGAAAAAGGACTCCCTTTCATATTCGGAGGGGAATCAATTTTTGCTGGTGTTGGTGCATGTAAAATTAATTGAAAAGAATCAGAATAAAGAAAAAGAAAATTTAGTCAATCCAGACTAGTTTTGTCAACTGCACATTTTTTTTTAGAACAAAATCCATTTTAGAAGCATTCCCCGTGTTCTCGTTGTTTTCCGAGGCGGAGTCCGCGTGGAGTGACTCCCGAGGACTCCTCGGGGAATCGAAGGGAACGGCGAGAATACGCCTATAGATTATTCGGCTCCAAGTGGAAGTTTCGTTCCCGTCGCGGAAAATATTCGCGTTCGGTAGGCATCAAGCTTCAAAGCAGTATTGCTGCCCTAACTTCTCAGCAAAATCACCTCTTCCGAAAATAATTCCTTCTTTATAAGAGTAATAATAGTTAAGCTTGTTGTCCACATGACGCGAATCTTTTCCGCGATTCAACGCGAACAAATTTCGGCTTGGAGCTGAAATCGGCGAGGTGCGAATTTGTTTTCGCTGGCGACGCCGAATTCGCCTATGCTATTGCGAATACTCTATATGACCAAGTCCAAAACACGCCAGTGATCCTCAGGAAGAACGAGAAAACGTCTCACAAACAACTCAAACACAACTACTCAGATCTTGTGTCAGTAAATCACGGCGATCGCTGGGGACAGCTACGGTGCCGCATCCAGCTCTTCCGCTAGGTACTCGGCGATTTTGCATCAGGAAGGAGAGCCAGTCATCGAGAGTATCCGCGTTCTTTCTGCACCAAGCTTTAGAGAGAAGACGCCTTTCCTGGTTCGCTGTAAAGTTCAAGTGGGAGGAGGATTCGGCGGCTGTTAGAGAGTCATCTCGTGGTTACTATTGTATACTATGTTACCGTGGGGATAACCGTAATCTCTACTCGTATGCAATGACTTAAAGGAATGTTACCGGTAAAACTGTGTGCCTGTCGCATTCATGCCGTCTGTAAAGCATTGTCCTAATAGGTGTAATAAGGTGTATTACCGCGTATAAGACTTATTACAGATTCCTCTTTTCCTCGGAGCGCGCTGTAATAAGGAGAATAGACTAGCGTTCTATTCTGGCGTATGCAGGGCCAATCAGATCGCTTGGTTGGTTCAGCCAGCGGGCCGAGGAAAGGAGCAGCGTCGTCAGGGTTGCCACGGGAAGCAGTAAAGTTATACTTTGTTGGAAGCTGAAGAAACAAATTTTTTTTCAAAATAACACGTTTTGTTCTGTTGCGACTGCCTAATGCTACTTCGAAGACCAATGCTGCCCATCCGTAGATTTAACTGCTGTTTACAATATATTGGGCGTCAAATTGTACTGGTGTACTTCAGGTAACACTAAGAACACTTTTCTTATCTTCAGATACTCGAAACACTGTATAACCTTGGCAACACTGCTCGCTGCATTGATAAGAGCCTCTCGGGTTCGTATTTGAACGGGCGTGTGTATTAAGACGTAAACGTCGCGTATAGCGTTATTCAGCTTATTACACCTATTAGGACAATGCTTAAGTTGTATTCATACATTATGGCGCTGCGTAACTTGTATTATAGCGCTTTGCACTCCTGAATATCTTGGATCAGTTTTGAAATATGTTCAGATTCAGAGAAGTTTTTTGTAGCAACACGCGTATAATGTCTGAATGGATTTCGGCAGTGTATTCTGGTCCCTGGATCATATTGTGCTATTTTATCGAGCTATAGATAACTCAATCTTGTTATTGCGATCTGCCAGAGTAGTTGCAGTATCGAGTGAAACTGTTTGAAATCGGATTTTTTGTTGAAATGAAATCACTATTTTGTTCGAATCAGCGTTGTCTGTTCTCTAGGTTGGATATCAACCGAGCTTAATATCTACATTCCGGATGTTAGATTCCAGTTCTCGCTTAGAGCTTGGTCACACTTGGCTCACTTCCTGGCCTTTTGGGTTGCAAAAGTAGATAAAAGAAAAAGAACAGGATAGAACTAATACTGAATGTTGTCGTTTTAAATTCAGGAGATCAATTAGAGCACAAAAATAATAATAACAATAATAACGACGTTTATTTCCTGAATAGCTCATATAATTACTCGCTAGCGTCGGATCGTCACACAGTTCTTAACACGGCTAAAACTTTATAATCACTTTTCAACAATTACCTTAAAATTTGTCTATGTATATACAATTAATAACGAATGTATCACGGTTCAGAATTAAAATAATTTACGAAATATGGTACAAATGACGAAAGATACCGGTCAGTAGAGTCTGGTAGTAGAGTCTAGTGTACCAAGTCTGGTACAATTACGGATTGCAGCGCGAAGCCTTGTTTCAGGTCGAGTTTGGTTTGGGGCCTCGTAATCCGGTAGGAGAGACCTGTGAAGATCAGAAGACAAGCATTTACGTCCAAAATCCATTGTCAACTTGTGGCGTCTTTCAGACAGAGTAGACAGACCAAGCCTGTCTAGACCCGCTTCATACGAAGTGTAGGTGGAGCCTAGCATGATCTTCACTACTCTCTTCTGAATCCCTTCAAGTTTGTCCCTCTGACAATCATTAAGTCCCGGATGCCACACTGCACAAGAATATTCTACGCACGGACGGGTGTACGTACAATACATTGACCGCATGACTCTTGGTGAAAGACCAAACCTACGAAGGATAGAATACGACTTAAGGAGTGGGGCTGCATTCTGGTGAATCATATCAACGTGGGAATTCCACTTCAGATCATTATCTAAAATAACGCCAAGAAGTTTTAGGCTATCTCTACATTCCAGACCAATTTTTTCCATAACTGGAAGATCTCGCTTAAGGAAAGAAACTCTTAATACAAAACTCTTGGTAGAACTGACTGACAGTTTAACATCAGCCAGGTCCTTCGTCATTATATCAAATATAGCTGAAAGTGTTTGCTCGGTCTGGATTGGAGGGATAGTTCGAAGTGATAGAGACGACAGAGCGTGTACAGGCGTGTACAATGATGTTACAGGTACCGTAGTTGAACCCTTGCGGCCTCTCATTGACTCCAAGCTGCCACAAAGCACATCAAATCTCACGTCCTCTAGGGATCTTCAGTTGTTTGTCGAACATTCGGCTCAAGCCAGGCCAAAACGTTTGGAAGTCAAGGGACATTGGATGCCCGAGACCCCAAAATCTTGAAATTTGTCATGGTAGAAATTGATGGGATAAAGAAAGGGAGACTGATTGGCAGTTGTCGGATGCTAAGGGTATGCCAATGGGAATCTCGGAAATGTTGAAGGATGGCGAAATCAGCGAGCGAGGGATGACCTAATTAGCTACCAATCATTATCATGGAAGTCCGGAAAGATAGCTATGCAGGTGCGGGGGCTCCCGTCTGGGGCGAAGACTCGGCTTGTCCGTAAACAGACGTTGGCAATTTTCTGATGAAGGTAATTTTCGAATTCTAGAAATATTAACCTGCGACCTTGTGAAGGCGTTGTATGTGGCGGTTTGTACCGAAGAAAGGTGAAAACATGGAGTAAGTTTAAACATTTAAGCCTGAAAAGCGGGCAACCTGAGGGGTGTAGCAGAAGAGGGCAAATGTAGAACACTTTTCGCCGCACTTACCAGTCAACGCGTCCACACAGCAAGAATGGGTAGATGCAGTCTAGTACACTAGCCCCTTTTCAGGCACGGTGCTCAAACGTCTAGCACCATGCCTGGGTGCTAGACGTTCAAGCACTGTACCTTGGATTTCATGTATGGTGCATGGATTTCAGTATACAGTGCATACATCAAAATCACAGTTTCTGTCTTAACAACTGAGTACCAGCTCGGACAGGGCTGAAATTACTACCATGAATTAGAGAAATCAAAGACAATCCTTTATATATTTTTCACAACAAAAACAAAAGGGCTCGGCTGATGACAAATGTGAAAAACCTTATTTCCTTTTCTACATAGTCAAGGGTTTTGCATGCAAAGTGTCCTGTGCCTCAGCTTTTTCTACCTAGCAGCCAACCAGAATATTGGCTCTTGGGGAATAGATAGGAAAAATACATGGAAAATAGATAGGGTGCTGTAGGTTTTTCATCTCCATCATCATTAGAGCCCTTTTGTTTTTGTTGTGAAAAATATATAAAGGATTGTTTTTTATTTCTCTAATTCATAATAGTAATTTCAGCCCTGTCCGAGCCGGTGCTCAGATGTGATGACAGAAACCGTGTTTTTTCTGTATGCACTGTATACTGAAATCCATGCACCATACATGAAATCCAAGGTACAGTGCTTGAACGTCTAGCACCCAGGCATAGTGCTAGACGTTTGAGCACCGTGCCTGAAATGGGGCTAGTGTACTAGACTGGGTAGATGCCCTGGGCAGCGGCTTTTATAATAAGTGTTGGGATTCTGCCGTGTTATGGCATTCATAAACCTTGTCTATAGTTGAATTAAACAAATAATATATTCTGACAGAAATACTTCCGATCGGTCAAATAAGATGAAGATATAAAACTAAGATACAAGATAGTTAAACTTACTCTCCGCTCAATAGCTTTCCTCAAAGACAAGGTAATATTCAGTACGGCACAGGTAAGGTTTAGTTGTGTTCTCCCTTCTCTCCGAGTTCGCTCTGACGCCAAGGTCACCCGACCTCGCGTCCTTAACTAATTCATTCAACAATTGGCTATTGTTATGATGGTTGACTTTGGAGAATAAACTGCTGAGTGGAGAGCTAGAGCGTGTTCCATCCTACTTACCGCAGTTTGCCAGTTACTACGCATGACGTCACGAATTCTGGCTTTTTGCCGTCAAGGCTGGAACGATTTTTCTATTTTCCAGCAGGATCTCACGCCAGGGGCGAATCCGACCAATCACGTTCCAGAGATGCGTAGTTACTACGCTTACCACGCTCCCGAGCATGGTAAGCAAATAGTAACTATTAGTTACTATTCCGACAAGGTTGGAACGGTCATCGTAGTAACTTTTCGTGAGGATGGAACGGAAATAGTAACTAATAGTAACTATTGTTACAAGGGTGGAACACGCTCCTAATTGCCAGAGATAGTGTAGCACGAGAGAAAGGGCTGCGTGAGAACGCATCCCACAACAAAAAGCGATTGTTCTTATATGCTCCACACGCCTGAGGAAGTCTCGAAAGAGGGAAAGAGCAGCAACAACAGCTTTGGAGCAAGAGAAAGTTTTTTTTTTTTAATTTCTGCTTTCATACAGCGTGCTCCAGTTAACCCTAGTTAGAACGCATGACGTCAGGAGTTCTGGCCTTTGGTGGTGAGGCTGGAGCGCGTTTTCTATTTCAGCGATATGTCGTGCAATGGGCTAATCCAGCTAATCATATCACAGTGAGCCTGTTCCATCCTACTTACCGTAGTTACTACGCATGACGTCATGAATTCTGGCTTTTTGCCGTCATGGCTGGAACGATTTTTCTATTTCCCAGCAGTATATTCTGCCGCGGACGAATCCGACCAATCACGTTACAGAGATCCGTAGTTACTACGCTTACTACGCTCCCGAGCGTGGTAATCAAATAGTTACTATTAGTTACTATTTCGAGAAGGTTGGAACGGTCAGCGTAGTAACTTTTGGTGAGGTCAGCGTAGTAACTTTTGGTGAGGCTGGAAAGGAAATAGTAACTAATAGTTACTATTTGTAGAAGGGTGGAACACGCTTAGTGATTCGCAGTAGCGTGGTAAGCAAATAGTTACTATTTTTACAAGGTTGGAACGGTCAGCGTAGTAACTTTTCACGAGGTTGGGGGGAACACGCTCAGCATGTAGTGAAAACACTGGAAAGTGGAGACCCTGCTTTGCTGAAGCGGAAATTTTAAATGTAATTAAACACGTGACGAGACGAGAATGATTCCGAAAAGAGAGGTTCTGTCAGTTTCAGATCTTTCTAAGTGGGAAAAGTCACAAGCATATGACGTAAGTCACTACCTGCCATGGATGATTTTATCCAATCTTAACCAGGTCTCAACTGTCAGACTAGGGCCGCATTGGGCCGCATGGTTCAAAACTATTTGAATCTTTGTCTTTGGCTTGTTGGCAGTTTGTAGGACACATCGTTAATTAGATTAATCCCAGTCATGCACAAATCCTCAATTTTTGGGCATGGTGCCCCAACGTCTGGGCATGCCCGAACGTATGGGCATGGTACCCATACGTTGGAGCACCATGCTCTGGAGAATGGGCATGGTACCCCTGTGAAATTTGGATAAACTGAGACTGGTTACATACCTAAATAGGGCCTTCTCCCTGTCCTAGATCAAAAGATACCTGATTTTACTTTCTATCCAACCTCATTTTCCAATTTACAAAATGTTAGAGCACTTCCAAGATACATAGGGTTTTTTGGAGGCCACTTCTCCTCTAGTGGGCTTATCCTATCCTTTTCCAGAAAATTGCTGCTAGGTAGCATGGATGAGGCAAGCTTTTCAATCTGTTCACTGGAGCAAATATTTCCTTTAGATTGTTTGTCTTTTATTGCATTTATTTTGAGTTATTTTTTTTTACCTGTTTCTACTCTGACTTTTGACTTTTTGACAACATGGAAAAGGATTGAGTAACCTAGTGGCAACTACCTGTAAAAGGATAGGGTAAACCCACTGGGAAAGAAGTGGCCTCCACAAAACTCTCTGTATCTTGAAAGTGCTCTAACATTTTGGAAATTGGAAAATGAGGTTGGATAGACAGTGAAATCAGGTATCTTTTGATCTAGGACAGGAAGAAGGCCCTATTTAGGTATGTAGCCAGTGTCAGTTTAACCAAATTTCACAGGGGTACCATGCCCATACTCCAGGGCATGGTGCTCCAACGTATGGGCACCATGCCCATACGTCCAGGCATGCCCAAACGTTGGGGCACCATGCCCAAAAATTGAGGATTTGTGTATGACTGATTAATCCTCCATATTTTGGTTGATATTAGCTTGTATTAGCTATAAGGAATTAACTAATTGAGCAT
The DNA here is from genome assembly GCA_023053575.1 of Branchinecta lynchi. NCBI lineage: Eukaryota > Metazoa > Arthropoda > Branchiopoda > Anostraca > Branchinectidae > Branchinecta > Branchinecta lynchi. The sequence goes on along the minus strand of JAKZAP010000021.1, from coordinate 17,569,268 downwards.
TTGGTTTTAGAAATTAGGTCTTAGGGTCTAATTTCTTTCTTTTAGTTTTTTTTTGGCCCTATTCATCATTGGTGATAAATATTCCTTCCACCCACTCAGCTTGGGTGGAAGGAATATCTATCACCAAAGTACGGAACTTCAAATCGCCCACAAATGCTTCCAACAAGTATCCATCTTAGCCTGATCTTAGCTGGAATGAAGAAGAAGAGACAGACAACTCCAAAACAAAAATGCAAGAGAATGTTTACTCTTTCGACAACCCAATCGAACAGCAAAAATAGCAGCAATGCCCAAAATGAAATCACAGCACCAGCTTTAACTCTAACCAGTTTTCAGAGAAGAAGTCCACAAAATCAGATATTTAAGAATTAATCTTTGATAGTTTTTCCACAAGTTCATTTTCCAGTTTGAGCGGCTTGAGCCTGATGAGGACCCTTGCCAAGAAGGGCAGAAAATATTGCTCTGTAGCTGACTTATCCGTTTTGCGCCGTCAAATATGATTTGCAGTCAGCTTGGGTGGAAGGAATATTTATCACCAAAGTACGGAACTTCAAATCGCCCCCACATGCCGCCGACAAGTATCCATCTTAGCTGGAAAGAAGAAGAAGAGACAGGCGACTCCAAAAAAAATGCAAAAGAATATCTACTCTTTCGACAACGCAATCAAACAGCAAAAATAGCAGCCATGTCCAAAATGAAATCACAGCACCAGCTTTAACTTCAACCAGTTTTCAGAGAAGAAGTCCACAAAATCAGATAGGCTAATTAAGGAAGAATCTTTGATTGTTTTTCCACAAGTTCATTTTCCAGTTTGAGCGGCTTGAGCCTGAAAAGAACCCTTGCCAAGAAGGGCCAAATTATAGCTCTAAAATGTAGCTGACTTATCCATTTTGCACCGTCAAATATGATTCGCAGTCAGCTTGGGTGGAAGGAATATTTCCCACACATTTTGCCCACGCATGCCGCTGACAAGTATCCATCTTAGCTGGAAAGAAGAAGAGACAGACGACTCCAAAACAAAAATGCATAAGAATGTGTACTCTTTCGACAACCCAATCGAACAGCAAAAATAGCAGCCATGTCCAAAATGAAATCACAGCACCAGCTTTAACTTCAACCAATTTTCAGAGAAGAAGTCCACAAAATCAGATATTTAAGGAAGAATCTTTGATTGTTTTTCCACATGTTCATTTTCCAGTTTGAGTGGCTTGAGCCTGAAGAGGACCCTTGCCAAGAAGGGAAGAAATATAGGTCTAATAAAATGTAGCTGACCTATCCTTTTTTTTATATTTTTTCCCTTAAAGTCTGCATATATCCAACATCAAATCAAATCAAATCGTTTTAATTCTTCACAATAGCATACAGCTAGCCTCAGATTGTCAACATCAGAGGCTTTACTAGCCAAAATGTTTGTGGGGGGGACGAGGCATTTACCGACTGGTATTTTTTACAGACTTTTTCTGCAGAACGACTACGACTATTTTGATGAAAAATCAACCAATTTTCAGAAAAACCGACTGTTTTCACGAAAAAAAACCAACCGTTTTGACGAAAAAAAAACAACTGTTTTGACGAAAAATCGCGGCGCTTCGCGCAGAATCTGTATTCTTTACCGACTGGCCGACGGCTTGGGGGGGGGGGGGCGTCCCCCCCCCCAGTCGTGATGCCTCTGGTCAACATTACAACGGATTACAATCATAATACAATACATTCAAAGATTTGTCGAGTTAAAATGCTTAATAAAATAAGGGACAAATGAATTAAGGTACCTCTCGGATGATTGTGGACTTGTGAACATGGTCGTGGACTTCTTATTCCCAATCTAATCTTCATCATTTGTTTCTTAGAAATCCACCCTCATTTGTTGTGGTTATTCGTCAAGGTAAGACACTATTTCAGGTACGGTACAGGATAAGCATGCCAAATGTTAGATATACCAGGGTTTGGCGTAGGATGGCGTAGCAGACTTTATCCATCAAAGAAAACATTAAAGCCCATATCAAGCAACTTTTATTGTAAAGTTATATGCAAAATCATAACAGATAACTACTCGAGTGTTATCTTTTGAAACTAAACACTCTTTTGTTATCTGTTATGAAACTTCTGACAGTTGAGTCACAGATTGGGAAGGATGACGAGTTTTGAATACAAGCACTTATAAAAACAGAAAATTATTCAATTTACTTTGGTGCAAAAGGTGGCTGAAACAGTCAGGGGCGTCACTAGCCTTTTACCTTTGGGGGGGGGGGACGTCCGGTTTGTGCCGACGGACTAAAAAAATGTGCCGACCAAACACGCCGTTGCCGCTTCGCGGCAACGGCGTACATTTCCCGCCAGCACAGAATAGAATTGGGGTAAAACTAACTGCAATGCATCAGTCGAGATTATTCCTTGATCTAATTTCGTATTTTAAGTTCACATATTTGGCTTTTCATTTTAGCCTTCGCTAAAAAGCGAAGCTTCCAACGACTGTACCAAGAACAAGTTTAACTAAGCGCCGCAGGCGACATTTTTTTAATTTGCCTTTTTTCCGGAAAAATTTAGCTATACCTACCATACAAGTTCTAGCTTTTAACGTGTTTCAGCGAATTTCAATCCTAAAACGTTAAGCTAAATGAAACACTGTTCTTCTAAATAAAGAATACTACAAAATGCGCCGCAGACGAAATTTTGTGTGGACTAACTGCAACAACGCATCAGTTGAGATTATTCCTTTGGTATAATTTCGTATTTTAAAGTTCACCTATTCGGCTTTTCTTATTAATTTTCGGTGAAAAGCGAAGATTCCAACGACTGTACCAAGGCAAGTTAAACCAAGCGGCGCAGGCTAAAAATTTTTAATCTGTTTTTTTGCGGTAAATTCAGCTATAGTACCATACAATTTCCGGCTTTTAACGTGTTTCAAACCCCAAACACGTCTATCCTAAAAGGAAAACTAAATGATACACCATTCTTCCAAATAGGGAATACTACAAAATGCGCCGCAGGCGAAATTTCGTGTAAAACTTACTGTAATGCATCAGTTGACATTGTTCCTTTGATGTAAATAAATATATTTAATTTCACATATTCGGCTTTTCGTTTCAACTTTTGCTAAGAAGCGAAGCTTCCAACGACTGTACCCAGAACAAATTGAACTAAGCAACGCCGGCGAATTTTTTTTTAATCTGTATTTTTCCGGAAAAATCTGCGACCGACAAATTTGATTTCTTACGTATAAAAGACCCGGTGTGCGGACAAGAACACCGACGCCCGACAAAAGCATTCAGAATTCGATTTCTTCTGTATTTTGCCCGACAAGATTGTAAAGGACTTTATTTTTTACGCGTATATAGAAGCCGATGTACCGACGAGACTTGAACTTTCGGCATGCGCCCGATAAAAAGTTACAGAATTTGATTTTTTTTTTTTTTTAAAGAACCGATGTGCCGACGAGAATACCGACGGCCGACAAAACCATCGAGCATTTGATTTGTTCTGTGTTTTGCTCGACTAGACTGTACAGAACTTGATGCATACGTGTAAAAATAACCCCTTGTGCCAATGAAACTTAAACTTCCTGGGTGCGCCCGATAAAGTTTGCAAAATTTGATTTCTTACGTATAAGTAGAACCCGATATGCCGACGAGTCGACTGACGCCCGACAAAAGCATAAAAAAATATTTCTTCTGGATTTCTTATGTATAAAAAGAACCCGATGTGCCGACGAACCGAGGCACGACAAAAGCCTGCAGAATTCGATTTCTCCAGTGCTTTGCCTGACAAATGTTTGCAGGATTTCATTTCTTCCGTATAAAAAGAACCCGATGTGCCGACGAGTCGACCGACGCCCGACAAACACTTAATTTGTTTTTATTTCTTCTGGATTCCTTCTGTATAAAAAGAACCCGATGTGCCGACGAGAATACCGAGGCACGACAAAAGCATGCAGAATTCGATTTCTTCAGTGTTTTGCCCGACAAACGTTTGCAGGATCTCATTTCTTGCATATAAAAACACCCGATGTGCCGACGAATCGACCGATGCCTGATAAAAAGCATACCAAATATTATTTTTTCTGTGTTTGCCGGCGCTTCGCACCGACAAACAAGTGAACTTTCGCCGGGCTTTGCCCGACGAAAGTACTTTCTCAGGACCTTTAGGGGGGGGGGAGTCCCCCCCCCCATCCCCACCCATAGTGACGCCCCTGGAAACAGTTAGCTGTTAATTTAACTGATGTAAGTTTTGATATTTTGACTGTTCTGTATGCAAGAATAAAACCAAGGTATGAAAAATTGAGAGAAAGAAAGAAAAGCATACCTCTACTGCAGAGGCGTGAAGAGCCAAACTTTTGACGTGGGGGGACGAGGAATTTACCGACTGGCTGGGAATAACGACTGTTTTCAACATAAAAAATAACATGTTTGAAAAGAATCAAAGATTTTCAGAAAAAAACTACTATTTTGACGAAAAATCGAGCAATTTTAAGAAAAAGCGACTATTTTCATGCTTTGCTTCACGACGACTCGGTTATATTTTACCGACTGGACGACAGCGTTGGGGGGGGGGGGGGATCCCCCCCCCCCCCCCCCCATCATGACGCCCCTGCTCTACTGTATTAAACATTCCTGTCATCAGAAGTAATACATTTGAATCAAGACATCCACCTTTGTCGCTGGACAATGCGATTTAAAGGTAATTTAAGGTAATCAATGGAAAGAAGGCATCCAAAATGTCTGCAAGGATCGACTGTTTAGATGGTGTCTAAAACTCACAAATATGCTATTGATAATTACTCACAGATGGTTAATTCTGCTTACTGGAGAAATCTAGTTACCAGCAGCACCAGTTTAGATCAAAGAGAAGCAAGTGATGAGCAGAACAGGTGAAATTGGGTTCACAGTCACAAGTATATAGGAGAAAAGGAAAAAGCAAAAAGATGGCGAGTTTCAGTGCTCAGGTAGTTTCGGTTTGTGAACATGTCTGATTAAACTTTTTTTTGTAGGACTACTTGGACATACTTCTGTCATTAAATGAAGCTGTTATCAACAAAAAAAATACAGATGAATGCCATATCTCAAATGTTACAAGAGGAGTCCTCGATGTCCTCGGTAGGCTAAATGATTTCATAGACGAGATTCCTCCTATTGATCAGCCTCAGCGTTTTGGAAATAAAGCCTTCAGGGCCTGGTATGAAAAACTAAAAGAGGTAGGTATAATGTAATGTATATGTATATATAACAAACATAGGAAATTACAAACTGTGAATAAAAAGTAAAAGCTGGTAACTAGCTCTGTTGTAGACCAGGCATGCCCTGAAAGGGAAACCTATCTACTACGTCCATCCAAGATTAGAGTTTAAATAGCCTATCGCCCTCCATTGAAGCCACCCAAGTTTTCTTTAATAGTGTTCCAAACCAGAGCCGTCATTGTACAGGGGATAGGGGGACCCCCTCCCCAATATTGTCGGCCAGTCAGTAAAACAAGTGCGCAAGCGCACAGACTTGGAGTGTAAAAGAATGAATTGAACTGACTTAGATTTCTCTGTTCCTGTAACGTTTAATATTAGTTGCTCCTGAAACCAACAAATGGGCTCTCGAAGAATCTCCAGACACGTCTTTGGCCATCTCTCATACAAGCAGTTCTGCTCGCTATGAGCACTCTAGGTTTGTTCCAGTACACTTTGTTTACTACCTTGCTGTAACACCCTGATCTCAAAATCATAAATTTTCAAAGTGCATCTCATCTGACACCTTCCACGCGAGAACACATGTTAGTTCACTTAGAAACACAATCCCCTCGCGTAAATCGTAATTCGGTCTCCAATCACAGTATTGCCCATCTTTGTCTTTCCAGTTTTGCTTCGTATAAATCCCGTAGACTTGTTCCAATACACTACTATCGTGTTGTAGACATGTTGGAGATGTATGGATGTAGATTAATATTGGCCTTCTTTTACGGTTATACCAGCTACTTTATGTAGAAGGTATCTCCTTACAATGGAGTTGCTTTTAGTCGTCACTCGTTGCCCTTATGGTAGCGTGGCGTAACCGACCGTGACAACAAAACACAACACAACATTAACAACACCTTCGGAGACTTGGTTCGGATGGTTCTAGGGAATAGGAATTGATTTATTTATAAACAGAACTTACGACCAAAAATATTTTATTAATTCTCAGTGTTCAGGATCTTCCACCAAGTCAGTTTCTTATTTCTTCTGCGAGATGCTCGGCCCGCAAACCAAACGTAGTCAATTCAAGATTAGTTTCCCGTCCCCAAGAATTCAGCCCAGAATAGATCTTAGGATTAATGAGAACCAGTGGAACTCGTGCCCAGTTGGGCGAGGGTGATTGCAAGCAAGACCCCCTCGGGCTTCTCTACCCAACCTCCGAAGAGGTGACCAGTTGGTTCTTAATTGAAGCTAATGAGAACCAGTTGGATCTCGTGCCCAGTTGTGCGAGGGTGATTTTCAAGCAGGACCCCCTCGGGCGTCTCTACCCAACCTCCGAAAAGGTGACCCGTTTGTTTTTAAAGTTCAATTCTTAGTTTGCAGTTGCACACCCAGTTGGGTACAGGGGGTTAATCTTGTGTTGGTCCCTAAGACTTAATCTCCGAAGAGGTGACCAGTTGGTTCTTTTCGACGCACCCTAGTTAGGGGTTAAGGGCAATAAACCCTAGGCCGAGACACTACTCGGCGTAGGCTGTACGACGACCCAAGTTTGGGGTAAAAGGCAATAAACCTTTTTAGGCGAAACCAGTTAGCCTAGAGACAGTAATTCCAGTTGGAACTATACTGTCTAAAGTTAGATGTGTGCTCCGCGTATATGAAGGTTTAGGATGGAGGATCCTGCACGTCGCAGAACGTGAAAGAATTAACTTGTTCAGCGATGACTTCATCTGGAAGGTGAATCAGAATTCTCGTCGCAAGAATAAAATAACATAATAATCTTCTATATGGTTATCATTACCATACTACTGACTGTACTTTCATCAGTCTTGAAATGTTTTTCGTTTGTTATAACTTGTTCAAACATACTACTTTCAAAGTCATAAGCTTTCAGATCCCATTTCATCACCCTTCCTGACGCGAAAACACATGTTGTGACTAATTGACACCTCAGACCATTTGCGAAACATGAAACCAAACCAACGTTATGCACATCTTGCGAAAAGTGCTGTGTACAAGTATACGAGATTATAATTTGACGAGTGTCCTCGCAAACTTAACACATGGGCAATCTGGGCCCCGTTGTAAACGAAGGGGAAGTGTGGGCGAGGTGAAACTCCTAAAGTATATTCAAGAGCCTAGAAACCGTAAAGAAATGAAATTTCGTTGTCGTATCTCTAATTGTGGTCTATGTTACGCAAATTGGTCACTGGGGCTAGTAGTGTCTGAAAAGTCCGGAAGTTCGAGGCAGTACCTGCCCCCTCCTCCTAAAAAAAACATACACATCTAGACCCCAATGACGTCAATTGTTCCAAGTTTCTACTTGATATCGGCCATGGTTTGCAAGCTATGAACTAGGCACAGCTGCCCCTGAAATTGAGAAATGGTGAAGGTGTGTGTTTGTGTGTGGGCGGGGAAATAACTTTCAATAGACCCCAATATCATCAAGTATACCAATTTTAAATTTTGATACCTGTAACCTTGTACAAAATCGGGTGAGTGAGGTTCAGTCTAAGGATATATCTAGGTAGCCAGAGGATATAGTTACAGGAATGTTCGTCATTCTCTCCTTTTACCACGGGGGGAGGGTCTCTCAATATGCTCCTATACCTCACCAACTGTACATTTATTATATGGCACACTGCGCCTCCAAGTATGACCAAGTCTAGCCGTGGTAAAGTTTAGATCTTCCCGATGAAAAATTTATCTCAAAATAGTACTATGGAGTAGTACGAAAAAGTAGCATGCATTACTAACGATGCTACTACATGCTTCTACTTCAAGGCTACCGTGTTACAACTACTATTTGCTCCTATTAGCAAGACTGGATGCTAGTATGGCAAGACAGGATGCTACTGGATACTACTACATAAGATTGGACCAGTCTGAAGCATTTTAAATGATAGTATTCTTTGCTATTACATAGTATTACATGCAACGTGTTCGTACTACTACCATACTACTACGCAGGCTACAAATTTTGTATCGGGTTAGCCACATTTGGACCCGATTGCCCCAGTACCGGGTGAGTATGGGGATTTGGGACCGCAAAAAGTACAACTACATCTCAGTCCCAACAATAATACCAAGTTTCAAATTGATGCCTGTCATGGTTCACGAGTTATGATTGCCCCTGAACCAGGTGGCTGGGGGGGGGGGGCCTAAAAAGAACAACCAGACCCAAGCGCCAATACTTGTACCAAGTTTCAACTTGATGTCTGTCATTTTTCACTGGTTGAGATCTCTATTCAATGGCAATCTGGGCCTAATTACCCCTGAACCCGGTGGATGGGGGGGGGGGGGGGAGGGACCCTTATTAAGTACAACTAGACTCCAGCGCGAATAGTTGTAACTGCTTTCAACTTGATATCTGTCATTGTCCACTGGTTATGAACTCTATTCATTGGGCAATCTTTGCCCAATTGCCCTTGAACCGGGTGAAGACCCTCAAAAGGCACAACTAGACCACAATACCCACAATTTTACCAAGTTTATCCCAAGTTTAACCTGATACATGCACTGGTTCACGAGTTGTGAGATTGGCAAAAAAATATGAAAAAAAAGAACCGACAGCCGCTCGCTTTGTCATCGACTCTTCGGCGTATCGGCGGAGACAATTTCAGATCATGGTATTGCAAGGCGCAGAAATTCAAAAACTCTCGGCCATGTTCGAAAATCAATCAATCGTCTTGTAGAGCTGAGTCACGACTCACGAGAGTGCCATGGCTGCTAAAATAAACCGTCTCCGGAAGACCGCAGCGCTCGCAATAGTGGGCCCTTCCAAGGCACAACTCCACTAAAAATGCGCCAGCTAAGCGTCACGATTTTTATCAAAAATAGTCGTTGTTTTCTTAACAACCATTTTAGTCAGTTATTTCGTAAAAGTGATCGATTTTCGGAAAAAATAGTAGGCTAAGTTTTCTGAAAAACAGTCGATTTTTAGTGAATTGTTCGTTTATGAAAACTCCACTAAAGCACTCATGCAAGTTCTGTAGCAGCTTTCAGCTTTCGGTTTTTGCTTTTCACCGTTTTTTTGTTGAGCTCATCTCGTGAACTAATGCATGTATAAAGTTTGAACTTGGCAGTTAGCACACCTGTGTGTATTGGGGTCTAGTTATACCTTTTGCGGGTTTCAAACCCCACATCTACCCGGTTTAGGGGAAAATGGGACCAGATTGCCCAGTGAGTGATATTCACAACTTGACCAGAGCTGGACATAGGGCAATGAAATTTCTTGTACTTGTAGATCCTCCGGCGGGGAACTTGGTTCTGGGGCAATCAGGCCCATGTTGCCCATTTTTAAAGTTCAATGGGCAGATCTAACAAGCTTGATGCCACATTAAGTGTTACCCTTTTGGATGTTTCTTCGTCGCTATAAAAAATCATTGACAACAGAACCCAACCAGCGCACGACCTTCTACACTGCTTCCTGGCCCACGATTGAAATTAAGTGTCTTTTTGTGTATGTTTATGTGTTTTATTTACTTTCTTCATTTACTCCGCTTTCTGAAAACGGCGGGCTATAAATAAATTACTTACTTACTTACTTATTATCACCCCCTAGAATACAATGTTACATCAGAAGTCAGCAGATTCCTTGACAACTTATTTTCGCTAATAGATCGTCACGCCGTTTTTTGCTGACTGCCGTACTCCGATTTACTAGCTTCGACAAATATAAGCAGAGTTTCTTTTTTTTTATCTATTCGTTGTTATGATATACTCCTGGTTATTTATTTGTTGACAAATATTCATTTTAACGGTGGTGGCTGAGAATACCTTGTAAGCTCTGGAATCAGCTCAGCTGCAAGTAGGTCGGTTATATTTATACATTTCTGGCAGTGTTGTAACTTTACATCCAGAAAACTAAACTTTTCTTCTGTACTGCAAACAACAGAAAGTTTCATCAGAAAACACTAGAGCATTCTGCCAGCGACAGAGACGGTTTATTTTAGCAGCCATGGCACTCTCGTGACTCAGCTGTACAAAACGATTGATTTTCGTACATGGCCGAGAGTTTTTAGACTTCCACGCCTTGCAATACCATGATCTGAAATCGTCTCCGTCGATGCGACGATGAGTCAATAGTTTCGTTTTTGATTGCCGTTCGTGATCTCGGTTCTTCTTATTTCTTGTTTTCGATCACCTTCCAAGTTCGCAGTTTGCTTAATTCTCGTTTTTGCTGAAACGGAGACCGTGTCAGTCCTCGGTTCTACGACTCCTGCGAGTGAAACGGCGAACTGTGACGCAGACGCAGTTCCCGGTCCGAGTTCGCCTGTCATGAATAAATTAACCTAAGTCCTGGAAAGTGTGTTTGGAAATGGATTTTTAACTACAAGAATGGCCTTTTCACTGCCAATGTAACTACCCTTTGCTGACTTATTTAAGTGATTTATGAATGGTTTGCCTGGATGCTTATTTTCCGTTTTTATTCACCTGCGTCTTCTTGTAACGGCGAAGGCGTCAGGCGTCAGGGGAACTGAGTGTAAAAACGGAAATTAAGCTGCAACGGCGAACTCACAGGGGAACTTGCACAGGCGATCAAAAACGCAACTAATGACAAGCGATAACAAGAAAATGGCTTATTTTTGAAGTGCTATCTAGTCAGAAATGTGGATTTCTTAAGTATGTTGTAAAAATTAAAGCATAGTTAGTGGCCATTGTGCTTTAAATGTGCTTAACTTGACAATAACTGGACATAGAGCGATGAAATATCTTGTAATTTTAGATCTTAGGGTTGGGCCTTGAACCACCCTCCGCGTTCATGGGCAAGTGTGCCCCAATTGCCCATGAGTTAATTTTCTGACCCATGATTGGAATCAAACTCTAAGCTGGTATACTCGAGGATATATTATTCTAGATACGCATTTCGATGGGTCCCCCCCTCCTTTTCCTGGGCAGCTGGGCCCAGATTTCCCATGAGTTAAGTTCTTCTGTGACAGGTCTCAAGTTCAACTCCTGTTTTTGTGGAAAAATATGTATAGATTTGGATTTGCGTGTAACAGCAACAAACAAAACCAAGCGACGTCCTTCAATCCTTAATGAAAAGCTGGAAACTCGACGGTTTTGTCATATGGTCGATGATATGCCGTTCTTAATGAAGTTTTGACGATGGAGATACTAGGCTGCAAAGATTTGGTTTATTGGACTTGTTATTACGTTGTTATTTAAAGGGTCGGACTGGCTGGCAAGACATTCAGAATTGTTCTTGCAAGATGTTCAAGTCTCTTTGGATTTCTAAGTGCGGTTTGTTCACATTGAAAGTGGGATGATACTCTTGTATACTTGTAGATATAGATGTATAGATGTGGATTTGGTGTAAAAGCAACAAATAAAACCACGCGACTTGTTTCAGTCCTTAATGAAAAGTTGAAAACTGGGCGGTTTTGTCATATATCGATAATATGCCATTCTTAATGAAGTTCTTAACGAAATTAGGCTATTTAATACTTGTTTGGTTATTGCGCATGTGAAATAGCCTATCTTGGTTCTAACGCTGTCTGTATATAAGATGTGATAAACATTTTACTTTCACGCTCCACGTTTGATCTCTTGCCCACCTGTCCCGAAAAGAAGTTGGTAAAAATGACCAGCTGGTAAGTAGTTTTGGATAGTAACGACTCTGCTCTAGATAACTTTGGGTTATTCGTCAGGACATATCCTGGGGCTGTCAGGCCTCTTCTATGTAACTCTTTCCTCTTTTCACATGGATATAGCATATAAAATGATACAAAATAATCACTATATACAGCTTGTGGTAATGTGTGATGGGGGTCTACAGACTTGAAAAAAAAAAAGTCCTACACCTGGCGAGCTTCTTCGGTCAATCTTCCTACTTCCACTTCTTCCATGCATCTCAAGAATTGAATGGACCTCTCCGGCGTTGCTCTCAGAATAGTAATATATTCCGACCCGAGACCTACTCGGCCGAGGTGATTGAGTATATGGGGAGAAGAAGCCCGTGAGAACCCCTTCCTTCCACTGTCTCCCACTATTCCGTCCTTCCGGCATCCAAAACCTTCCTACCTTACCTTATCGCCATGCCCATACCCAATATACAATTCGGGTAGGAATTCTGTTGTCATCCCCCTGTAAGCTGACTGTAAAAAAATTTTTTTTTGTTTCAGACTGCCGATGGTCTTCTACTCTCTGCTCTACCCGAAGAGTATCATTCCTTTGTCGAAGAGATACAACCTTATCTAGTCGAGTCTTTCGGCAACCCAGTTAGGATAGATTATGGAACTGGTCACGAGATGGCCTTTGTGATGTTTTTATGTTGTCTTTTCAAGATTGGCGCTTTAAAAAAGGAGGATGCAGCAGCCACAGTTATTTGCAGTTTCAACAGGTGGGTCTCAATTTCAGTTTTGATTTCACTTTGTTCGACAAACATGCCATGGACTAAGCCGATTATTTTTGTTCATAAATAAAAGAGTAATATAAGAGTATCAGTCAACAAGGTCCGGATTTATAGATGAAAAAAATTATAAGATTTATTTGGCCGCTAAAGATTGCACACAAATTAATAAATAATACAAAGGACAGCCGATCAGGGTATAACGGTCCTGGAATTCCTGACAAGACTGTCAGCATCCTTACAGAAAAGTTTAATTTTTGTTTAACTCTTACGTCCTTAAAGGACACCTGAACGACGAAACCATACTTGAACACACCATGGAGAATGCATTTACAGACATGGCCACGGAGAGTATTTTTCTCCTGAGCGGGACGTTTTCAAAATAGTCATGTTTGTTTCTGGAACTTCGTACATGCAGACTCCAAGACATCAAGAACAACTCATTCAAATCTTGTACAGCGCTGGACGGATCGTATTGGAATTTCTTCTAGGTATATGTTTGGGCTTAACTGGTTAAAAAATATTCCAGAAGAAGGGTTGATTGGAGACATTTGTTCATTTTAAAATTGTTCGGTACTTAAATAAGGACAGATGCAAAATGGAGCAAAAATCATAGCTTGGGAACACTATTTCGTGTTTGAATTGGGTTTTCTGCAGGCAATGTTAAAGGAGGTCATACAGATAGGGATGATACTTGGTACTCTTCATTCAGGTGTCTTTAACAGCTTAAGTTTAGCAAAACTAACCAAAGAAAATTGCATCCGCCCGCACCATCGGGGTCGGGTGATCGCAGAGCCGAATTCCTTCAGGATGTTCGATATATCCATCGTCAGTACGGGAGACGTTGACTAAACTTGAGCCGATTATCTACGGGTCGTGACGTCACACGAAAGGTCTATAAGAATAATAATAATAATAACTGTATTTGAAAAAGCCCGAGGGCCATATGATGAATGATGAATGGTGTATTTAATTCAGCCAAAAAGCCATAATCTAACAAAAAATAAATAATAAATAAGGAAAAATAACACATCAACAAAGCAACCGCTAACTACTTATTTACAGGTACGGGTTATTAAGACAGGTACAGGCTATTACATATATAGGTACAGGTTATAAATACACAGAAATGTCAATCAACATACAACTAACCTACGGTGTAAACGCGTCTGGTGCCTCGCTGGTTGCTCGTCTATATATATATAGATATAAATATACATTATGCAACATTAATTTAATCGAATTTTCCTATTATGAAAACGTCATGGACCGTAGATAATCGGCTAAAGTTTAGTCAATACCAAGAGAAAGTTGAGATTTTTCAGCCTTTTCTGTTGGTTCTTCTTTGTGAACGAAAGCCCAACTGACGCGAGAAAAGATTATTTCAAATCTAAACACTGGACAATTAGTTCAGAATCTTTAAAACCAACCCCGTACCTGCTAGACGCTTGCGCTCGTCACAAGTTAAGTGAATAATTTCGTAAACCGCATTGGCCTGATATAACATAAAAAATCAACGAAGAAACCAACGACAATGGGGTTTGTAAAGGGTTTCAGTATATTCATTGGTCTTTACAAACCCCATTTTCGCTGGTTTCTTCGTTGATTTTTTTGTGACAAGTTGCGTGACGCCAGAACGAATTTGGATGACAAAACGTGGGGGACGTTTTCGCGTGGATGGCTGTAGAGCTGAAGGGGTGATCTCGTCCACGCGAAAATGAGAAAATCGATTGGGTGTTGAACGGCTCAAGAAGATCCACGCAAAAATGCCCATTCAGCTGGAAGAATTTTGAGGAACAGAAGAATAGAATTTGTTTTTTTCAAAAGAAGCCGTCACAGCGTTACCGCCGAATTCGACCTTTTCGTCATAAAAAAACTATGAATAACATAACACTCAATCACTCAAAGGGGTGTTATGGTGATAGAGTTGGGAGCATATGAGTGGGAAGGTCCACATAATATCTCCGTTCTATGGTGATAGAGTGTTGGGGGTGTTATGGTGATAGAGATGGGGGCATATGAGTGGGACGGTCCACACAATAGCCCCTTTCAGCTGAGCGCTGCCGTCGGAGTGGTGTTGAACGGGAGGCGTCCATCTAGCTGGATGGCCCGTTCCCCTGTCCATCCATTCACGCGTAAATGACAACAGATTGACGGCATCCACGCGAAAATGTCCGTCGAGGTCGACGGGACCAAAGCCATCCGTGCGAAAATATCCACCTGGTGTGCGATACTGCACAATCTTGTTTAGTGTCATGTGGTGTTCTCTTCCCTGGTATCTTAAAGTCGACAAATAAAAGTGTAATTCGTGAGGTAGTTTCTTTTCGTTTTGAATGCAATGAAAAGAAGAAAATAGTTTGTGTTTCATTATTAGTGTTATAAATTGTTGTTGGCGCTTCAGGAATCTGTTGTATGGCCGTATTAGGCTTTTTCCAATAAATTATTATTATTATTATTATAATGCGGATATAGACACCAAAAGATTGACGAATAAAACACGTTACACTTGACTTTAAATACAAACTCAAATTTGTTGATGAAGCCCCATGAGCTTTGGGTTAACCCCCATGTGAATAGGTGATCAGATACTACTTAGTTACTGAATGAACAAACTGGGTCGCAGAATTAATTACTAATATTACACCATGCATGTATGCTGTAACGTTAGGCGCATTTGTCACATTTCTGATAGTTTGTGCTCACTATAGGTGTTTCTCTTGTAAATAATTCTTAGTCTCACGATCTTCGGGTGACTTCTTATCGGAACCGGCCTCCTGACCAAGTTCTCGTTAGTCCGCACGGGTGAGGTAAAGGCAGACACTAGTGAGTCCAGAGACGGGTTGTAACACTAGGGAGCAGTCGCCAGTAAATCAGAAACCTTTAGAGGCTTTAAAGGACCTCTCGTATTTATTCTGTCCTTTGAACCTTCTTTAGCTCTCCTACAACATTATAAGCTGCCGAAATTGCCACTCTTTGCCATTGTTTGGTTTTGAACCTACAGCTTTTTACCGCTGTTCGAAACTGAACCAAGCTTGCCAGTCAAGCAGCGCAAAATTTGCTGAAATGTGCTGAACAACTCTGTGAAGAAAAAGGGGGAGATAAAAATCAAGCTTCAAGCACAATGGACGCTTCTAATGTTTTACTTTATATTAAATGCTTCACAAATAAACATTTCCGACTTCCTTTAGAAGGCGCTACGAAAATCGGCCGTTTTCTTGTTATCCCTTGTCTTTACCTCTTTGGCGTTTCGGCGATCCAAATCTTAGGAGCTGGGATATCGTGGCATGAAATTCAAAAACTCCCAGCAATGCTGGATAGAAAAGGATATATTTAAGATGTCACCCAAGTCAAGCCGCAGATGCAGTTTACCTGATTGTTCTAGTGTTTCATCACAAGTTCCGTGGCTTAAAGTGCCTATTAAAAGTTTTTCTTTGTGGAATAAATAGTGTTGTGAAGCTTGATTAACTTGCTTAAAAAAATGTACCAGGATATGCAATAAGCTTATAAAAAATAGCATAGCTACAAAAATCATTCAAAAACAAATAACGTATTCAGATCTGAATTATACAAGCTGATTTATGCTTAAAAGAAAGATCTACTAAGTATTATAAGAAACATCACTCTTATCTTTGTCCAAGCTAGTAAATTGAGCATGTACCGGCCCAAAAAATTACGCTTTGAAATATCACAGAGAGGAAACTGTTGAAAAAGCTGCTGATCTAGGGGTAAGCATTGTTCCTAGGTTGTTACAGAGTGGGATTGGGGTAGTTTGATGTGCCCATTGAACTTTCAGTATTTTGTGTTTCATTTTAGCAGGCATGGTAGACCAAGAGGTCTATTTTGTGTGTCATACAATGCATTTCCTGGCAAATTTAGACTTCTTATCTTTTGCTTGGTTTTGCCCAGCTTTTTTTTTTTTTTTTTTTTTTTTTTTTTACCACGGCATGCACGGGTTGTCAAATGTTCTGAGTCTAACCTCCACTTCGCAAGGAGAGTACAAAGTACAAAGTGGACTAGCGCTAAAAAAAAGTGTTTCAGGGGGTTGAGGGGGGAGGGAGCGAGTAAGTAAGTAACGTATTTATTACCCGTATTTTTTCCTTAGAAAAAAACGGAGTAAAGAAGAATGAGTGAAAAAGAAGGAGAACAAGACCAAAGGTGCCGATGGGATCCCAAAAATCTAATATTTGATTGAGACAATTGGGGCTTGTCTTCGCCAGATCCAGTCATCGCGAGGCTAATCATCAGAGAAAACCAAGTTCAGATATACCTCAATAAGCCATATCTGTTTTGACGATACTAACTGAGAATTCCTGATTTACTTCTGCCAAGTTTTGGTTTCGCCCGAATTCCGAGCAAACTACTAGCCCAGCAAAAAAAAAAAAGTTCAGAATCGAATCCGGCGTATCTCCTTAACAAACAACATATCTAATCAACTTTAAACAAAACTTTGGCTTAAAAAAAAAAATTCTGGTTACAGCCGAATTTTGGACTAATGATATGTTGGGGTAGAAAATGATTGTTATATACAGACTCAGCCTCTCTGTCATATAATCAAACTTTTGCTTTTAACAAATTTTCCGGTTTTGGCCGGATTCTGGGCGAACTAGTTGTCCGGCGAGAAAATGGTTTTCACCATCGTGTCCAGCATGTCTTTTTACCCCTAACCCGGACATTTAATGAACTTCAAATGAAACTTTTACTTTTAACAAACTTTCTGGTTTTCACCGGATTCTGGACGAACTACTTGCTCGGCGAAAAAATGATTTTCACCGTCGTGTTCAGCATGTCTTGTTACCTCTACATCGAACATTTAATCAACTTCAGATAAAACTTTTACTTTTAATCGACTTTTCGGCCGGATTCCGGACGAACTACTTTTCCGGTGAGAAAAGGTTTTCACTATCGTGCTTAGCATGCTTTCTTACCCCATAATGGACTATCACATTAGCTGTTTAAAAATGTTTTGTTTGTCCCTTAAACCCCCACCCCTAAATGTAGGGCTACAGAGCCCATCTACGAACTTGACCTTACCCTTGTCCAATCAATCCTCACACCAAGTTTCATCAAAATATCTCATTCCCTTCGAGAGTTATCGTGCTCACAGACAGACGGACATTTTTGCGATGACGTAGGTATCCCTCCACTTACGTTTTGGGATCCCAGAAACAAAAAGGAGAGAAATTTATTGCGCACCGTAGATGTATACAGATGTACATTATTGGTAACGATGTTTCTGGTCTATCTTATCGGAACAAGTAATTGACAAGCGAGAATTATGCTTTCAGGAAGTTTTGGACGATAGTTATGATTTTGTCTAAAAAGAAGTATTATTGAATGAGCTCCTTACTTGTATGTTCGCTCCCGTAGGCCGCATGTTTTTTTTTTAGTGTGTGTTAAATAATCTGAACAAAAATAATCTTGTTATTATTTATTTGATTACATCAATACCTGAGAAGGAATATACTAATTTTAAACAATAAAACGTCAGTCAAATTCACACAGCTATACTTGCATTTAAAGCAGCTGACTTAGCATATACACACAATAGCCTCCGTAATCTACAGTCAACTACGAACACATAAAAAATATATTTTGTCTTTTCTCTCTTTTGTTCTTTATTTCTTTTTCTTCCATTTACTCCGTTCTTTTTTCAGTTTGAATGTAACGGGTAATAAAGAATATACATACTTATCAGGGTACTTTGAGACTTCTATTTCTTATAGTTATTTAAAATTGGCGAGACGTCTTCAGATAGTTTACAGAATGGAACCAGCTGGAAGCCACGGTGTTTGGAGCTTGGATGATTATCAGTTTGTTCCGTTTATTTGGGGAAGTGCGCAGCTGAAGGGTAAGTAAGTCCTGATCTCTTTAGGTGCTGAGGGTTTACAGATCCTTACAGGAACGGTCTCTCTGAGGGGTCGCTTCCTCATTGGTATTCTTTCAGCCGAATGACTGCCAGCCATATTTGATGACAGGAACGGTCTCTCTAATGGGTCGCTTCCTCACTGGTATTATTCCAGTCAAAGATGACTGCCAGCCATATTTGATGGTGCGAAAGGCACAGGACAGCTTTGATTTAATCCTATGATATTTCCGTCCTTTCTTGGTCCTCTTCAGTTTGATAAAAGACAAAAATGCTGCTCAACTGGGATTTGGACCACGGACCTTGGGCTTTGTAGGCCAGTCCTCGACCACTGAGCAAACGAGGGGGTTGTGAACATAGAGGACGTTTTAGTGCATGCCGTCTATCTTTTCGTCATTTTCGCGTGTACGGATGAACAGGTGAACGGGCCATCCATCTCGATAGACGCCTCCTGTTCAACATCACTTCGAGGGCATCGTTGAGCTGAACGTGGATAGAAAAAGGCATGCAAAGACTGATGACAGACAAAATGTGGACCTTCCACTCATATGCTCCCATCCAGCTGAATGGGCGTTTTCGCTTGGACAAAACCCATGTTCCTCAGCCGTTGAAAGCCTGATCGATTTTCTCATTTTCGCGTGGACGGGATCACCCGTTCAGCTCTACAGCCATCGACGCGAAAACGTCCCAATAGTTCGTGGACCACTGCAGAAAGCAGATAGGGGACGTTTTCGCGTGGATGGCTCTGGTCCTGTCACCGTGGATGCTGTCGATCTTTTTGTTATTTTCACGTGTACGGGTGAACAGGCCCATCGAAAAGAAACCACCGCATCCAGCTCGGTGGTCACCTCCCGTTCAACACCGCTCCGAGGGCAGCGTTGGGCTGAACGGGGATATTGTGTGGACCTTCCCACTCATATGCTCCCATCCAGTCGAATGGGCAATTTCGGTTATTTCCTGATTTAAACCTGATTTAACTAAATCTGCTGAATTATTTGGGTTCTGCCAAGGGATTTTTTTATTTTCCACTATCTACTCTAGTTATAACGTTCAGAATATCTGCGGCCGTCCCCACATCGAAAATTCTACTATGATGCGGGAATTTTAATCTCAACACAAACGAGCCTTTTCAGTGGGCAGTGGTGAGCTTGGTGAAGATTGCTTAGTGCCTGAACAAAAAAAAGTCATAAATCTTTCTAGTAAGGCATAAAAGCGTATAGAGGTACCACAAATCACAAGGAAATTCCACTATTTGAAAATCGATTATTTGTGAATACTCTTGATGACTATCTCTTCTTGCTGATACAAAATCGCCCTGTACCCAACGAAAGATCCGGAAGCGGTATCACAGCTGCTTCCAAACATCGTCATGATTGTTTACCATTGAGTTGTTGATTTCGAGTCGTTAGTGCTACGTTTCTCGTTCTTCCCGAGGATCACTGGCGTATTTTGCACTTACTCATATAGATTATAGCGGAACCGATGTAACGCATTTTCAGCGGGTCTTCGAGCCAATTTTAATGAATAAATGATGGGTAACTAGATTGTCCTATCCCAGCCCTTTTCGGTTAAACTTTAAAGACTAATTTTGGTACCAGAAATCTAAAAAAAACTCTACGGAATTTTGAGACTAAAAACATGTCATCCAGATAAACGCTATCTACAGTTTTTTTAATTCATTGACAGTCTCTGCAGCAACCACGTCGTCTAGTGAACTACAAGCCTGATGTTTCTGCCGAGGGTGACTTTCACTCCACTTTGCGTAGTTCGCTTTGCAGTAGAGGAGGAGTGGGGCCGTTTTGGAGTTACCACACGAACAGACGATCAGATTTTCCCGGCCTTTCATGTTAATAGCGATAGTTTACCTTTCTTGGCAAGGGTCCTCGTCAGGCTCTGGCTAGAAGAACAAACCTGCATTCGAACTGCAAACAATGGTGGGTAAAGGCAGCTTCGGTTCAAGGGGTTTGGTTTGGGGTATTTCAGCCCCAACTAACACCGGTTATTACAACGCATCCTTTTCTGTTTTCTTCTAGTTAAGGTTCTTCCAGATGTGCCAGGATGATGAAAACTGGCTTGGACGTTAGAGATTTGACAAGATTGGCATGCAAATTGTCACTTACCCAGATCCGACCATCCCTTAAAGCACAATGGGCACTTCTAATGCTTTACTTCGTATTAAATGCTTCACTTAAACGGCGCTACGAAAATCGGCCGTTTTCTTGTTATCCCTTGTCTTTACCTCTCTGGCATTTTGGCAATCCAAATCTTAGCAGCTGGGATATCGTGGCAGGAAATTCAAAAACTCCCAGCAATGCTTGATAGAAAAGGATATATTTAAGATGTCACCAAAATCAAGCCTCAGATGCAGTTTACCTGATAGCTCTAGTGTTTCGTCAGAAGTTCCATGGCTTATAGTGCCTATTAAAAGTTTTTCTTTGTGGAATAGTGTTGTGAAGCTTGATTAGCTTGCTTTATAAAAATGTACCAGAATATGCAATAAGCTTATAAAAAATAACATAGCTACAAAAATCATTCAAAAACAAATAACCTATTCAAATCTGAATTATACAAGCTGATTTATGCATAAAATAAGGATCTACTAAGTATTATAAGAAACATCACTTTTATCTTTGTCCAAGCTAGTAAATTGAGAATGTACTGGCCCGAAAAATGACGCTTTGAAATATCACAGAGAGGAAACTGTTGAAAAACCTGCTGATCTAGGGGGTAAGCATTGTTCCTAGGTTGTTACAGAGTGGGATTGGGGTAGTTTGATGTGCCCATTGAACTTTAAAGTACAGTAGAGGTATGCTTATGTGAACAGTTACTTTAATGTGAACAGTGCAGTTTGGGCCAAATGGTAGAATGAAGATCCGAAATACCTATACAGGTGTTTTCAGATACCCTTAATTACCTACTTTGGCTAACTGGTAGTTAGCTTTAGACACAGCAAGTGCATGAAAATGGCAAAGTCCACTGTCAACAAACGTTCACATAAGCATACCTCTACTGCACTAATCCTAACAGCAAAGTACAAAAATACTTTTAAGCAAAGTTATACCCGTCAACAAAGCACATCAGACACAGATCTCTCAAGGTTACATGTAAGTTTCTACACAGAAACGGTTGCGAGCTCAAAAGGCGGTTTTTCCGCGACCATACAAAGCTTTTTTGGCTCGAAAAGTGTGTCTCTGCAGTTATTTGGGTGACACATCTCCATAGTAACAAGGTTAGATCTCTTCCAGTAAACATCAGAACAAAATAACACTAGGAAGTAGTGCCAAGACCTATGCTTTCCATGCTTTGCCAATATGCCATACTCGTAGCACCGCCTCCTTCGAGTGGCATTTAAAGCGAGATAAACTTGCGGGTTTAGAGATTTCTAGTAAAGCCAAGTATGCGATCTGTACACGCCGAAGAAACAGGGGAGGTTGTATCATTATTTTGCTGTGTTCAGAATATGAAGTTATCAGAGCCAACGCCGGTGCACGAATGAATGAGTTTCAGTAGGGTCGTTCTGTATCGTAATTGTAATAGCTTTATTCCGGCCAAAAACCATAATCTACACTCTACAATGCAAACTTAAACAAACTCACTGTTTATATAATATCACTGGTGGTGCTAGTATCGCTGCCATTCCCGATTAAAAATGATCTCAAAATAGTAGTATGAAGTAGTACGAAAAAGTAGCATGCAGTACCAACTGATGCTACTGCGTGCTACTATAGCAAGATTGGATGCTACTGGAGCAAGGCGGGGTACTACTGAATACTTAGCCAGTGTGAGACAGATTAAATTAAAGTATTCTGTGCTACTGCTTATCGCTACATGCAACTTTTTCGTACAATCACCATACAACTACACAGGTTACACATTTTTCATCAGGATTGAGGGTGTGTCAATTTTGTCCAGTGTTGGCGCTACACCATAGTAATGTAATGTAATGTAATGTTTATTTTTCACCCATCGTACAGGAAAGAGAAAATGATGGAGTATAAAAAAGAAAGAAAGTATATATTGCTGATAGTATTATTTTGCTCTTGTCAATAGTTGCGTTTTTGCAGATACCATGGTATCTGATACCACGATCTAAAGTCGTTTTTGCAGTTATCGTGGTAGCTGATACCACGGTGAAAAGGCGTTTTCGCAGTTATCGAGGTATGTGGCCAGTTTTCGTGGTATCTGAAAAGTCATCTCACTTTCATCAAATTTTGTCAGATTGGTGAGAAAGAAGTTTAGCACTTACTGAAGTAACTGAATATCAGTTTTTGGGATCCCAAAACGTAAGTGGAGGGATACCTATGACATCTTAAAAGTTGTCCGTCTGTCCGTCCGTCTGTTAGCACGATAACTCTCGAAGGGAATGAGATATTTTGATGAAACTTGGTATGAGGACTCTTTGGGTCAAGGGTAAGGTCTAGTTCGTAGATGGGCTCTGTAGCTCGACATTTAGGGGTGGGGGAGGGGGTTCAAATTAAGGGGCAAAAAAAATATTTTTAAACCGCTAATGGGATAGTCGATTATGGGGTAAGAAGACATGCTGAACACGAAAATGCAAAAATTTTCTCGTCCGACAAGTAGTTCGTCCGGAACCCGGCAAAAATCGGAAAGTTGGTTAAAAGTAAAAGTTTCATTTGAAGTTGATTAAATGTTTGATTTAGGGGTAAGAAAACATGCTGAACACGATGATGAAAACTATTTTCTTCCCGGACGAGTAGTTTGCGCGGAATTCGGCAAAAACCGGAAAGTTGATTAAAGGTAAAAGTTTGATTTTGAAGCTGATTAAATGTTAGATTTAGGGGTAAGTAGACATGCTGAACACTTATGTGAAAAGGTTTCCTGGACAACTAGTTCGCCCGGAATCCGGCCAAAACCGGAAAATTTGTAAGAAGTAATAAGTTTTATTTTGAAGTTGATTAGACGACAGACTTAGGGGTAAGAAGAGACGCTCGAGGACGCTGAGTCTGTATATAACAATCATTTTTTTACCCGGAAGTATAATTCGTCCGGGATCCGGTTGTAACCGGATCTTTTTGTTATAAGTTAAAGCTTTATTTTAAGTTGATTAGATGTTCTTTATTGAGATAAGAACATATGCTGAATTCGTTTCTGAATTTTCTTTTTTTGTTGGACAATTAGTTACCTCGGAATTCGGCCGAAACCGGGAATTTGGCAGAAGTAAAGCAGGAAGTTTTGGTCAGTATATCTGAACTTGGTTTCTCTGGTGATTAGCCTGGCGAAGACTGGATCTGGCGAAGACAAGACCCAATAATCTGGATCAAATATTAGATTTTTGGGATCCCATGGAAACCTTCGGTCTTGTTCTTTTGGGATGACTTCGAAAAGTGCAATTTCGGCAATAGTCATTTTAGCAGAGCAACCGTGTATCAGATGCCGCGGTAACTGCGAAAACGACTAATTGCAGATTCAGGTACCGTGGTAACAGATACCATAGTATCTGCAAAAACGTAACTAACACTTTACACAAAATGCGGCAGCGTATTTTATGCCACTAATCGGATGAGTCAGCTGATACCTGTTCCAGCGGTATTTCGGCCCTTCAAGGTAGAGCATTCCATCCCGGTAATTGTGCACAATCCCGTGACATGGGGATTTGCATTGCTTTGATGGATCTGCCTTCGGCGGGATCGCTGTTTGATGAGAGACAAGGGAAAACTTGCATAAAAGGTATTCCTGACCAATTAGCTCCTCGGAAAGGACAAGACCAAAGGTGTCGATGGGCTCCCAAAAATCTAAGATTTGATCCAGACAATTGGTTCTTGTCTTCGCCAGATCCAGTCTTCGCTAGGCTAATCATCAGAGAAAACCGAGTTCAGATATTCTATCTATCTATCTATCTATCTATACCTCTATAAGCCATATCTATTTTGACGATACTGACCGAAAATTCCTGCTTTACTTCTGCCAAATTTGCGGTTTCGCCCGAATCCGAGCAAACTACTAGTCCAGCAAAAAAAGAAAATTCGGAAAGGAATCCAGCGTATCTCCTTATCTCTATAAGAACATCTAATCAACTTTAAATAAAACTTTGACTTAAAAAAATGCAGGTACAACCGAATTCCGCATTAATTATATGTCCGGGTAAAAATTATTGCTATATACAGTCTCAGCGTCTCTTCTTACCCCTAAATCTATCATCTAGTCAACTTCAGTTAAGACTTTTCACTTCGAAAAGTGCAGTTTTCGGCAACAGTCGTTTTTGCAGAACAAAAACGGTAACACCGCGCACACACGATCAGGATTTTCATCACTTTCATCATAAATTTGAACAAATTTCAAATTTTTCATATGGAAGTGATGATGGTACGAAAATCCGGACAGGAATTCCAGTCTGGGAGCTTCCGATCCTGATCGTGTCCAAGGCATAAGTGCAAAAACTACTTATTGCAGATTCAGTTACCGTGGTAACAGATACCATGGTAACAGATACCATGGTATCTGCAGAAACACAACTAGTATTATATTTGCGACGGGTCGTTTAACTTCATTTCTTTCACTCCACACTCTTCGTATGTTCTTCTTTCTTTTTCAGACCATAAGCGGATTTTACCCAAATCCATAACGAACGAGGAGATTGCATCCGGTTTTGCCAAGGACTATATGTTCTTGGGATGCATTGATCACATTCTGAAGGTACCTTATTTTGTTTTGTTTTCGTCAGTCTTCCATTGTTGCTGGGTAAAAGAGATGCTATAGTTTTTATTTATTTCCAACCCATCATCAGGCTTTAGCCAGAAATTGGCCTATCGGCTATCGACTAATGCCCGGGCCACATTCAGTCACATCTGTACGTAATTAGGTTATCACCCACTCATACGTTTCATCCTGTACACACCTGGCACGAAGATTTTCAAGATATACTCCACCATCATCACTCAGAGGTAAACAAAGCTAGCTAGATCAGTCGTCGGTCTATCTTCTCTCTTCAGACCCGGATCCTTCGGTCCAGTAATCCACTCCTTGTGGTTCTCTCGGGCCCAAACATGCGGCTATCCTTACCTGTGTGGATGGCATGGAATCGTGAGCTGTATTCAGCATTTGATGTTGGGTAGCTTATTGTTTTTATATGTTTGCCCACACCCATTGTTAGTTGTTAATATTTATTGTTAGTTGTTTAGTATGGCCCAAGCTGACCGTTTTATTAGATTAAATAAATAAATAAAATAAAGTCAGTGACTGTCGTCTGTGATTGGTCCAAAGTTACGTTTCCAAATGACAGAGATGGATTTTTCCATCTTGTCTATTTTACGTTTTCAGCGTCTTTTCTTCCTAATTTCGACCGTAAGACGGTCTTATTACCGGCGTTATTACCAAGTGTGACTATAGTGGGGCCCGGGCTTAAGGCGTTGGACTTATGCTGCGTTTCGCTGCAGTGAGGGCTGTTTCTGGTTTTTGATGGCCGGGGTTCGGTTCTTGTCCTATTGCGCGTTTTTCGTCTCACAGGCAGGGGCGTCACTAGCCTTTTACCTTTGGGGAGGGGTGGACGTCCGGTTCGAACCGACAAAATGCGCCGTTGCTGCTTCGCTGGCGTACATTTCCCACCAGCACAGAATAGAATCGGTGTGAAACTATGACTGTAAATTGTAATGCATCAGAAGAGATTATTCCTTTAATGTAATTTCGTATATTGAGGTTCACATATTCGGCTTTCAGCTTTCGCTAAAAAGCCAAGCTTCCGACGACTGAACCCAGAACAAGTTAAAGTAAGCGCGGCATGCGAATTTTTTTTAATCTGCCTTTTTTTCCGGAAAAATTTGCCTATACCTACCATACAAGTTCTAGCTTTTAACGTGTTTCAAACCCCCAAGAATGTGAATATAAAACGCCAACCAAATGAAACACTGATACAACAGAGAATACTACAAAACCATTAATACTGCATACTACAGAGAAATCTACAAAATATGACGCAGGCGAAATTTTGTGTAAAACTAATTGTAATTCATCAGCTGAGGTTATTCCTTTAATATAATTTTTGTCTGTTAAAGCTCACATATTCGGCTTTTCATTTCAACTTTTATTAAAAAGCCAAGCTTCCAACGACTGTACCAAGAACAAGTTAAAGTAAGCGCTGTAGGCGATTTTTTTTTTTTTAATCTACCTTTCTTCCGGAAACATTTTGCTATACTTACCATACAAGTTCTATCTTTTAACACGTTTCAAACCCCCAAGAATGTCAATCCTAAAACGCGAACTAAATGAAACACTGATCTTCCAAATGGAGAATACTACAAAATGCGCCATAGGCGAAATTTTTTGTTAAACTAATTTTAATGCATCAGTTGAGATTGTTCCTTTAATGTAAATCCATAGATTTAAATTCACACATTCGCTTTTTCGTTTCAACTTTAGCTAAACAGCGAAACTTCCAACGATTATACCCATAATAAGTTAAACTAAGTCGCATGTGAAATTTTTTAAATCTGCGTTTTTTTTCCGTAAAAACTTACACCCGACAAATGTTTGCAGTATTTGATATCTTACGTATAAAAAGAGCCAGATGTGCCGAAGGAATACCGACGCCCGACAAAAGCATTCAAAATTCGATTTCTTCTGTGTTTGCCCGACAACTGTGAAGATCTTTATTTCTTACATGTAAATAGAAGCCGATGTGCCGACGAAACTTAAACTTTTGGGATGTGCCCGATGAACGTTTACAGAATTTGATTCTTACGTGTAAAAGGAACCCGATGTGCCGACGAGAATACCGACTCCCGGAAAAACCATACAGCATTTGAAATCTTCTCTGTTTTGCCCGACTGGGCTGTACAGAAGCTGATTTCTGACGTGTAAAAACAACACGTTGTGCCGACAAGACCTGAACTTCTGGGTGCGCCCGACAAAGTTTGCAGAATTTGATTTCTTGTGTATAAATGAACCCGATGTGCCGACGTGTCGACCGATGCAAAACCAAAGCATACAAAATTTTATTTCTTCTGTTCCTTATGTATAAAAAGAATTCGATTTGCCGACGACAATGCGAGGCTCGAAAAAAGCATACCGAATTCGATTTCTTCTGTGTTTTGCCCAACAAATATTTGCTGGAATTTCTTGCGTACAAAAGAACCCGAGCTGTTTGTTTTGTTTTTTGTTCGTTTAGTGTATGTTAGACTCGTTTTCATGTTACAATAATCATTGGAATGCTTTTCATTGATTTTGAATTTTAATAGTTTTTTTTTATTGTAAAAAGTAAAGGTGAAAATATTAAAGTAAATGTTGATTTATCAATAGCATTGTAAAGATAATATAATTTTTGAAGTAAAAATAGAAAGAGTAAGTGCCACCACAGGAGAAAAAAAAAAAAAAATCGAGCTGCCGACGAGTCGACGACGCTCGACAAAAGCATATGAGTTTGATTTCTTATGTATTCCTTATGTGTAAAAAGAATCCGATTTGCCGTAGAGATTACCGAGGTCCGACAAAAAGCATGCAGAATATTCGATTTCTTGTTTGTCTTGCCCGACAAATTTTTGAAGGATTTTATTTCTTGCGCATAAAAAGAACTCAATGTGCCGACGAGTCGACCGACTCTCGGCAAAACATGCAAAATTCTATTTCTTCTGCGTTTGCCGGCGCTAACAAGTGAAACCTCCTCCCCCCCCCCCCCCCCGTATAGCTAACCGGTGACGTCACTAGAACCTGCCTCCCGAGCGGGTTCTGGTTAGTCCGGACTGGTGAGGACTAACCAGACACTGGTTAATCCGAAAACAGGTTATAAGACCGGGGAGCAGTCATCGGCGAATGCAGAAACGCATTTAAGAAGCAAGATGAGGAGTTACCGAACCACGAACAACGCAAAACAGTGTTTGTCGGAGTGTCGGGTGCGTTGACAAATGTCAACTACGATCCGACAAACGCCACGCGTTTTGGGGGGAGGGAGAAATTCAAGGCTAAAAGATACACTATGGCATTTGCCCTTCGGCCAAGTGCATAGCGATCGCAGTTTATGTGCGTCCGTCGGTCGGTCCGGATTTTGCTAGTTCGGCACTTCCACATAAGCTACAGTAGAGCTATGCTTATGTGAACGTATGCTAACAGTCAACGATCGCCGAAGACAAAACTAAAACCCAAACCAGGCATTTTGTCCCATAAATACTAGTAATAATCACTCACGCTTTTGTCACTTTTTGAATATTTTGCTAATTCACCATTCACCTATGAAAGCGACTCAGCTGACACCTCTGTTTTGTTTTTTATAATTTGAAAAGTTTGCCGGGAGGAACGCACCTTCAATAGAGAAGATGGCGGTCCGAACCGTCAGATGCCTTCAAAAGAGGAAGGACCTTTTTAATAAATTCAAAATCAAAGAAATTTAATTGAATTTCTGCTTCAAGTTTGTGCCAGGATAACCCTGAAATAGTTGGCTGTTACCTGATATCAAGTCTGTTATTTTTCTTTTCCATTTTACTTTTTTATATGCAAGTAAGAAAGCCAAGGTAGTGGAACAGTTCAAAAAGTGTTCAAGTGTTCAATAGTCACTTCCCCGATCTGACCATCCGGAAAATTGAGATATGTATAACTTCCGAACGGATAGTTGGATCTTGATGAAACTTGATATTTGGAAAGACCTCATGTATCGGACGAACCGCTTCAAATCCGGACCGGATCCGGTGACTTCGGCTGTAGTTTCAGGAGGGAACCGGAAATCTTGGGAAACGCTTAGAGTGGAGGAATTGGGATGAAGCTTGGTGGAAAGAACACCATAAGCCCTAGATGCATTGTTCAGTAACCGGACCGGATTCGGGCACTGGGGGGGGGGGGGGATTTGGGGTATCCTATATTCGGTGATTCCGGGAGCTCCGTACTTCCTGTTTTACTAGAATGACAATGATGGAAAGAACGCAGGAAATGTAAAAGAAAACAACACACACTGACAGAATCTACACTGGGAAAGGCATCTGCTGAGCTAAATTAATGCTGCGCTTAAAGCGCTCCTGCCTTTCCCCAACAACAGATACAGGTCGTTACTTGCCACTATCATTAAATGATAGTATTTTTTACTATTACACATCAATGCATGCTACTTTTTCCTACAACTATCATACAACTACGCAGGCTACAAATTTTTCATCGGGTAGCTTAGAGCCTGTTCCACCCTACTTACCGTAGTTACTACGCATGACGTCACGAATTCTGGCTTTTTGCCGTCAAGGCTGGAACGATTTTTCTATTTTCCAGCAGGATCTCACGCCAGGGACGAATCCGACCAATCACGTTACAGAGATGCGTAGTAACTACGCTCCCGAGCATGGTAAGCAAATAGTAACTATTAGCGGAGCGGAGCGGAGTAACTTTTCGGGAGGATGGAACGGAAATAGTAACTATTGTAAGAAGGGTGGAACATGCTCTTACTGACATACTGGAAAGTCTAGAACTGAGCGCTATATTTTTTTGTGTCTAGGTTAAAACTGGGGTCTTTGCCGAACACTCGAACCAACTCTGGAATATCAGTGGCGTACCTGGATGGAAGAAGGTTAACGAAGGACTTATCAAAATGTACAAAGCCGAGGTAAGGGGAGCGTAACTTGCGTTGGCCAACAGCGTTGCCAAGAGCTCGACTAGAGTGTCACAATTGGTGACTAAACGGTGCTTTTTAATAATAATAATAATAATACAATGCAAGAGAAAAGGCTTTCGTCTCTAAATACCTCTAAGAAATTTTGAGTAGTCGAACTGATCAGAGTTGAAAATCCCATCAACAATGCACTTGAAACTATTGACCGATTCAGCATTAGCCGCATCTTCGGTAAGGCTGTTCCAAGGATCAACAATTCTGTTGCCAAAACTCCACTTAAAAACATCCTTTTGGAATCTTGATTTTGCAAGCTTGTACGCGTGCCCCCAATGATGACGGTTGATGCAGAATCTTACTAAATCAGTCACTTCAAAATTTCACCTCGATTTTTTGTGCATCCCGCTGTACAACGCGCAAAATTGGTAATAACTGAATTTGTAACAACACTTTTCAGAACATTTCTGGACTGTTACATCACAGTTTTGTATCGGAATTTATTTGGAAATGAGCTTTATTTAAGGCTTCAAACTGTTTTTGTGTACACAAAAAAAGTACATGTTTTGCCAGTGTTTTGGGGGTGGTGATCCGTGGTAATTTAGTAAAGTAAATGCAAAAATGTCATTCGTAGAAAAAGGTGTCACTTTCAGAGAAAAGGTTTCACCGTGTCGCCCAGATACAAAAAGTGTCAAAAATCACCAAAAGTGTCACACTTGGCAACGCTGTTGTCCAAGTTCTTTAACTTTACTCACAGTGTTCGCATGTAAACTGCGTTTTCTGTTTCGTATCCAGTCGGTGCGCCCGGGTTGATGAAGGTCTTATCAGGATGAAGAAAGAAAAGGTTAAAGAAGCGAAACGTGTGGCTCCCCAAGTACTTGAATTTAGTAACGTACTTTCCCTGGTTCACGTCGTCAGCGCTTATCATATTTAATATATGATGTAAGATATTATATTTGGTCATTAAGTTACGGGGAGTTGAACTGGGGCTGCTAAACCTTTAAATTTGCCTTATATCCCGATGAAAAATTTGTAGCCTGCGTAGTAGTATGGTAGTAGTACGATAACGTTGCATGTAATACTATGTAATAGCAAAGAATACTGTCATTTAACGTGCCTCAGACTGGTCCAATCTTATGTAGTAGTATCCAGTAGCATCCAGTCTTGCTAATAGTAGCATATAGTAGTATGTAGTAACACGGTAGCCTTGAAGTAGAAGCATGTAGTAGCATCGTTAATACTGCATGCAACTTTTTCGTACTACTTCATAATACTATTTTGAGATAAATTTTTCATCGGGATGCAACAGTATGGCCTGGTCCCGCTGTAGAGAGATTGCACTGAGAAAGGATCTGAGAGAGCCTTGAGAATGATCTATGGTCAGGGCAAAATGCCTTGAACCCTCCTCAGTGAATTCCGCCTCCCAGCCCTAGCAGCCGGACGCGTTACTCCTTGCACCAGTTTCGGGAATAATCTGCGTTCCTACCCAAGATTTGAGCACCTATTTGCAGCCGCATATTGCTCGCGAAAACCTCGATTACCTCGAGCTAATGTAGCGTTTACACGAGCCTCGTTTTTGTTGCAATAGCGCTGCCGCATCGCTGCTTCAGCACTTCTTTGCTTTTGCATAATATGCGTTTTTGGATTCACTTTCTTCTTGGTTGAAGCGGCAGCGCTGCAGCATCTTGCAGGGAAGCACGGACTTGGTCGGGGAGCAAGTCCGTGATTCTCGAGAAGCGCTGCCGTCTTCCTCGGAAGCGCTGCAGTGCAAAAAGGGATGTACAAAGAATCAGTCCGGAATCGGCCGAGAAGTGGAACTGCAGCATGCAACAAAAACGAGGCTACGGACAAGAAATCCCGTCGAGTAGAAAGGAATTCGGGTAGACCTCGAAAGGATTCCGTTCGGAAGACGACTAGAACAAAAGTCTAGCGGGACGAGAATCCTTTCATGATGAAAGGAATTCCGGTCTACTTGAAAGGAATCTCATCGGCGGCGCTGGTAAAAAGAAAAAAAAAGACTAGCTAGCTTTTGACAGCAGAGTCATCAGCACTGATGTCATAAATGCTCTCAAAACATTTTTTTATTGGCTATAGGGACTTTATTTTTTTCAGATTTTCTGGTTTTAAGAATTTATTATTTTCCATCTGCGTGTAAACATAATCTTGTCACCAAGATCGGATTCTGTTCAAGTTTTCCTGTTCTTGTAAACGCTGCTTAAAGCACAAACAGTTCCGGTTCTGAACCCCGTCAGTACAAGAATCGAGCGTTAAGCATTGTCCAAATTACAGATTATTACAGATTCCTCTTTTCCTCGAGGCGCGCTGTAATAAGGCGAATAAGGAGAATGGAGCTCGGCTCTATTTTCCCTTATGCAGAGCCAATCAGATTGCTTGGTTGGTTCCGCCAGCGGGCCGAGGAAAGGATCAGCGCCGTCAGTGTTGTCACGGGAAGCAGTAAAGTTCTACTTTGTTGGAAGCTAAAGAAACAGCTTTTCTTCAAAAGAACACGTTTTGTTCTGTTACGACTGCTTACTGCTAGTTCGAGGACCATTGCTGTCCATCCGTAAATTTAGTAGCTTTTTACAGTATATTGGACGTCAAATTGTACTGGTGTACTTCAATAGTACTAAGAACACTTTTTCTGATCCGTAGAAACTCGAAAAACTGTATCAGCGTGGCAACACCGAACGCTGCATTGATAAGAACTTCTCGGGTTCCTATTTCAACAGGCGGGTGTATTAAGACGTAAACATCGCGTATAGCGCTATTCAGCTAATTACACCTATTTCGACAATGCTTTACAGAAAGAGCTTTGTACCAGCGTTCGTCAAAGTTTTGGACAAATGACAAGCTTATCCCCCGCAACGTTTTAACTCTTTAATGTTTTATTTTGATTGGTCATTTTTTTACTATTGCCTTTTCCTTATTGTGCGAAGTGGGTGTTCTAGCTCCTCTTGAATCATCAAGAGGATTAGTTGGGTCAGACGAAAGGGTCAAATATTGTGGTAGGTCCATCGCCACCGTATGTTATTTGCCAACTTATTAGTGCAGGTAGCTGGCCCATGTAATTCCAGATCTAAATCCTTACCGCCACCAACGCAACTCTACGCTAATCCTAGCTAATACGAAGACTGAGCTTAATGTTTCAAATAATTAGTTATTGTAAAGGACACCTGAATGAAGAGTACCAAGTACAATCCCTACCTGTATGACTTCCGTTAACATTGCCTGCAGAAAACCCAAACCAAATACGAAGTAGTGTTTCCAAGCTATGATTTTTGCTCCATTTTGTATCTGTCCTTATTTCAGTACCGAACAATTTTAGAAATGAACAAATGTCTCCAATCAACCCTTCTTCTGGAATATTTTTTAACCAGTTAAGCCCAAACGTAATTGTGCTTTTTGGGATCCCAAATGTAAGTGGAGGGATACCTATGACATCGCAAAAGTTGTCCGTCCGTCCGTCTGTCTGTAAGCACGATAACTCTCGAAGGGAATGAGATGTTTTGATGAAAGTTGGTGTGAGGATTCGTTGGGTCGTCGGACCAGTGAAGTTCGTAGATGGGCTTTGTAGCCCTACATTTAGGGGTGGGGGAGGGGTTTCAAATTAAGTTGCAAACAAAATATTTTGAAACAGCTAATGTGATAGTCGATGAGAATCATTCTGGGTGATCATAGTATTACATACGAAGAGGCTCTCATTAAACTTGCCATTCCTAAATTATCTGTACGTAGAAATACTCTTTCAAACAAATTCGGAGCTAAGATAACGTGTTGTCCCCAGATGACCCATCTATTCCCCCCTCCCCTCCCGTCTTCCGTGCGTCGGTCCGAGAGGAATACTGGCAATAAATTTTCCCCATATCCCGCTGATTCTTCTACCCAATTTTTACGTAGTTTCATTCCATCATTTATTTCTGGTAATTTCTTGTAAGTGTATTAGTTAAATTGTTTCTTGTGTGTCTGTGTATTTTGTAAATTTGTATTCCTTTTCTAGCTTTTAGCTATTCGGATTAAACTTGATTGATTGATTGATTGATTGATATGGGGTAAGAAGACATGCTGAACAAGATGGTGAAAACCATTTTGTCATCGAACAAGTAGTTCGCCGGGAATCCGGCCAAAACCGGAAAGTTTGTTAAAAGTAAAAGTTTTAGTTGAAGTTGATTGGATGCTGAACACTTATGTGAAAACAATTTTCTATCCTGACATGTAGTTCGCCCGGAATCCGGCCGAAACCGGAAAATTGGTAGAAGTTAAAGTTTTATTTCTAGTTGATTAGATAACCGATTTAGGGGTAAGAAGAGATGCTGAATCCGTGTGTGACAATCATATTTTACCCGGACATATAGTTCGACCGGAATCCGGCTGGAGTCGGAAAATTTGTTATAAGTTAAATTTTTAATTGAAGTTGATTAGATGTGTTATTGGGGAAAGAAGATACCCTGAGTTCATTTTTTAGCTTTCTTTTTTTCGCCGGACAATTAGCTCTGGAGTTTGGCCGAAATCGGGAAATTGGCGGTAGTGGCAAGAAGTTTTTCTCAGGTGATTAGCTATTTGGCCTTAATCTGTTTCTGAATTTTAATTGTAAAAATGTTCAAGGAGTCTGGCAATGACTGGATCTGGCCAAGACAAGACCCAGTTGTCTGGATCAGATATTGAATTTTTGGGATCCCATCGAAACCTTTGGTCTTGTTGTCTTGGAGTCTGCATGTGTAAACGTCCAGAAACGAACATCCCTATTTTGAAAACGTCACGCTCAGGAGAAGAATGCTCTCCGTGGCCATGTCTGTAAATGTATTCTCCATGGTTTGTTCAAGTATGGTGTCATTGCTCAGGTGTCCTTTAAGTCCAACTAAAGAAACTGTACAACTTCAACAACTCAAGACCCCCGAACTATTCAGATTTCAAATTATTATCTTACGAAATTATGGTGTACCTGACAACGTTCGGCGATCCAATGCTGTGAAAGGTCGTTTTAGAATAAATTATCAGAGAAAATTCGTACGAATCGTAGCGCAGATTGCTCGTTATAATTCTTCAGTTGAGTCCCACCCCTGGGCTATGATTTTGCAACAGTAGTTGGTATATGCTACTGGTTGTTGTTTCTTTTTTGTTGTCGTCAGAGGAATAAATTGTTTTCCGTTGCATTCATTCATTCATTCATTAGAAGTCTGGTAGTATTCGTGGTAATGATCACTTGGAAGCTAGGCTATACACCGAAGGTGCAAAGACCAACCAATAGGATGCCAGACTTATTTTATTTTGGCGAAATAGACGGCCTGTGGTAAAAAAGGCCTTCGTCCGTTTAGTAAATTTTATTTATTTACCGCATATCGAATTGATTACTATGATTGACCAGGTTTTCTTTTACAGGTGTTGGCAAAGTTCCCGGTGGTTCAGCACGTCTTATTCGGTGACATACTTTCAATTAAGCCAGTCCCGCTAAGCAGCATGCCCCCTCCTACCCTTTAATACTATTTAACACGGATTTTTAATATTTGAATGTGATTCTTCAATTTATCTGTTTCACCGATCTGGCATTAAAGTGTTTCTTATTTCTAATTACTATGTTGACAAGTATGGCGGCTTTTCGGGGATTGGGGCTCGCGGGAATCCGGTATCCACGTTGATCATAAGCGAGCAAAGGTCATCGTGGAACCCGCAGGGAGTCGCTTTCCATATTCATTTACATCTTTTCTGGAACAGGTGTGTAATGCACACCATTAGTAGACTTGATAGACGGTAGTCTTCACACAGAAATTTAGCAGTAGTTATGACTTCATATCAACCTCCAGAGATGTTAATTTTAAGTTACTCACCTCGAACTTCCTGTGTGACGATTGTTGACAGTCCTATGTTATCATGTTGTGAAACAGATATTCAGGAATATTTGCAACTGAAGCACTACAGTTATTTTTAAACCAGTTCTATTCTATGCTGACGGGAAAATGTATGCCACGAAGCGGCAACGGCGTGTTTTGTCGGCAAATTTTTTACTCCGTCGGCTAAACCGGACGTCCCCCTCCAAAAGGTAAAAGGCTAATGACGCCCCTGGTCTTGAGTCTTGACATTCCGTTTTGCGGCAGTTCGGTTTAATAACAGGCCTCTGGTCTCTTATCCTTTAATTGGTCTAAGTGGCTCTATCCTTTCAAGCCGTGTTAACCAGATGGTGATTGCGCCGTTTACCTTAAATTACCTTAAAATTGCACTTCGGAGTAGTCTATGGTATAATCCTGATGCGATGCTCCTACGGTTTGTGATTCTGATAATAATTGGTTTCATCTAGTTATGGCACTTGCCTTCCGTCCAAGTGCCATATACCGATCACTTCTCCGTCGGTCTGTCGGCCGGTCGGCTAGTCCGGTGTTTGCGAGTAAGGGTACTTCCAGATATGCTAGGACGATGAAACTTGGCAGGCGTATTAGGTTCCCTGCTAAACTAAGATGGAAATAGTCACTTGCCCGATCCGACCATCGTGGGGGGAGGGAGGGGAGCCGGAATCTGGAATTTAGTGGCATGCATAACTTTCGAACGGGGGATCGGATCTTAACGAAATTTGATATTTGGAAAGACGTAATGTCTCAGATGTCCCATTTCAAGTCTGGAACGAATCCAATGAATGTGGGGGCGGAGGGGGGGGGGCTGGAGTGGGCCGGAAACCATGTGACACGCCTAGAGTGGCCTAGACTTGGTGGGAGGAACAAGCACAAGCCCTAGCTACATCATTGACAAAACCGGACCAGATTCGTGGACTGTGGGGGGAGAGGGGGGGGGGGGGGGGTACGGAATTCCGGTGATACAGAGTTAAGTTACTTCCAGGTGGGTTAGGACAGTGAAACTTGGCAGCCAATTAGAGACCCGACCAAAACAGCTTGGAAATGGTCACTTCCCCCGTACGACCACCGTGGGGGGAGTTAAGGGAGGGGGGATCCTGAATGAGGTATCTATAACTTCCGAACGGGAAATGGGATGTTAATGAAGCTTGATGTTTGGAAAAACCTCGTGTCTCAGATTTCTCGTTTCAAGTCCGGATCGAATCCGATGAAGGTGGGGGTCGAGGGGGAACCGGAAACCTTCTGACACGCTTGGAGTGGAGCGATCAGAATAAAACTTGGTGGGAGGAACCAGAGGCGTTACTAGCCAAAATGTTTGGGGGGGGGACGAGGAATTTACCGACTGGCTGAAAACTTTACCCGACTTTTTCTGCAGAAAAAACGACTGTTTTCAACAATAAAAATGACATTATTGAAAAAAAATCGAATGATTTTGAGAAACATCTACTTATTTTCATAAAAACCGACTATTTTGACGAAAAATCGACCAATTTTCAGAAAAACCGACTATCGCCGGTGAAAAAAATCAACTGTTTTGACGAAAAATCGCGGCGCTTCACACCGACTCGGTTATTTTTACCGACTGGCCGACGGCATTGGGGGGGGGGGGCGTCCCCCCCCCTCCCCCCCCCCCAGTCGTGACGCCCCTGGGAGGAACAAGCACAAGCCCAATGTACATCAGTGACAGAAACCGGACCCGATTCGGGCACTGTGGTGAGTTAGAGGGGGGGGGGGGATTCCGGTGTTCCCGAGTTAAGATGCTTACACATGTGCAAGGACGATGAAACTTGGCAGGCACATCAGGGACTCGACAATTTTAACTCAAGAACAGTCGTTCCTCCGATTTGACCATCGTTCGGGGAGTGGAGGGAGGGGTAATCTGGAATCTTGAGAATGTCAACTTTTGGACGGGTGAAATGATCTTAATGAAAATTGATATTCGGATAGAACTCATGTCTCAGATGTATCATTTCAAGTGCGGACAGGATCCAATGAGTGTGGGGGAGTCGGGGGGGGGGGTGTCTGACACGCTTAGTGTGTAGCGATTGGACGACAATTGGTAGGAAGAACAAGCGCAGCCTAACATTAAAGATTTGACAAGATTGGCTTAGAAATCGTAACTTCCCAGATCCGACCTTCCCTTAAAGTACTCATCTTAACCGTAAAGTACAAAAAATACTTTAAGCAAAATCTGCATTTGCATGATCCCCATGAGCCCATGATTATCTTTGCCTCAAGGGTTTTGCTTAGAAATGAATTTTAGCACCCTTAAAGTGCGCATTTTAACCGAAAAGTAAAAAAAAATACTTTTGACCAAACCATATATATTCATGATCCTAAAGGGCCCAGTATCATTTTTGCATCGACGGTTTTGATTAGAGACGAATTTCTAGCGCCCTTAAAGTGCGCATCATCACAGCCAAGTGCCAAAAAAACTTTTTTTTTACTAAACGATACATTGTCGTGATTTCCAAGGGTCTATCGTCATTCTTATCAGAAGGGTTTTGCTTACAAATGATCACAACAAATGATCACACAACTTTCATCCTTTTGCCAAGCCTTACAAGTGCCATATGAGCTTCCACCTCTTGTTTATTCATGGTACTGGATTCCGGCGCATCCCAGTACAGCTAAAATCGTGTCTAGAGCCGTTACTTTCCAAAATGTACGGGGAGAAGGGGATGGGGTATTTATCGACTGCTTGGTCATTTATACCGACTGTTTTCAAAGCAAACGATTGTTTTGAAGATAAAAAATCGACTGCTTATACATAAGAAGTCGTAACTCATAAATTACACCAAATTAAAATTTAAGAAATGTCTCTTTTAGTATTTTGAGAAAATCCACTGTTTTAGGAAGAATCTGTTATATTCAAGAAGAATTTCAGTGCTTATCGCCGACTCAAGTTTTTGGTATCCCAAAACGTAAGTGGATGAATACCATGCATCGCAAAAGTTGTCCGTCTGTCCGCACGATAACTCTCGAGGGGATATCTTGATGAAGCTTGGTGGGAGGACCCTTTGGGTCAAAGTACAGGACAGGTTCGAAGATGGTCTCTGTAGACCTATATTTGAGGGTGTGGGGGGGGGGGGTCAAATTAAGGGGCAAATTTTTGAAAGCTATTCGAGATGGTTGATTTAGGGGCAAGGAGACATGCTGAATTCGAATATGAAACTTATTTTCTCGCCGGACAAATAGTTCACCCATTTGCATATGCCAATCATTTTCTCACCGGACGGATAGATCGCTCGGAATCTGGCTGAAACCGGAAAATTTGTTAAAAGTAAAAGTTTAATCTGAATTTGACTAGAGGTTGGATATAGGGATAAGGAGACATGCTGAATTTGTTTTTAAGCTTTAGTTTTTTGCCAGATAAGTAGTTTGTCCGGAATCCGGCCGAAACCGGAGGTTGGGCAGAAGCAAGTAAGGAAGGAGATACAACCTAGGCTATAGGGTAAACCATACGCTGAATCCATAT
Source organism: Branchinecta lynchi (assembly GCA_023053575.1). Lineage (NCBI taxonomy): Eukaryota > Metazoa > Arthropoda > Branchiopoda > Anostraca > Branchinectidae > Branchinecta > Branchinecta lynchi. The sequence goes on along the minus strand of JAKZAP010000021.1, from coordinate 17,530,057 downwards.
TTGAATATTTGACAGTGCAAAACGTATATCTGAATATATCTGAACTTGTTGAAATTTAGCTGGCTTATCCGGTTTGCACTGTCAAATACGAACTTGGTCTTTTCCCGATTATTACCGTTGGCCTTAACCTGTTTTGTAAATTTTAAAAGTAAAAATGTTTAAGAAGTCTGTTGAAGACCGAATATCGACAAGTCGCCTTTTGTCAAGCCCCTTGCAACACTGGTTTCACTTGGCGGGAAAGCTTTCAAATTTAAAAAGCGAAAGAAACGCGCGATCGGAATCAGATACGGGACTGTAGCATTTCCATTGAAAATTGTTTGTGAAGGAACACAAAAAATGGGAGAAAATCTGCTGCAAAGTGAGAGTTTCATTCTATTGTCTTACTGTGCTCCAAGCATGGCCAGGCTGCCAATAGGTTGCAGCAAGGCAAGGGTTTTGTATTAGGTTACGGCTTTCACCTTTCTTTGAGACTGAATTACAGCTGTTGTTTACTATTCTGAGCCTGTTTTAGATCATTTGAAATTCCGTTTTTATTACTTTATCAGTTAATTGTACAGTTTTTATAGTTTTGTCAAAAAGTTTCCTGCGAGGCACATTCCCCGCGAACGCATCTTACAACCGTTGTAATAATAAATTGTAACATATCAAATGAGATGTTTTTCAAATGAAAGTTAATGAATTTGCCATTCGCTTCCTGGCACCAATGGTTATCAAATGGAACCAGGAACATACTATGCAGTCAATTGTCTTGCAACAATTGTCTTGACGGGAATTTCAAACTCATAAGTCACTGAATAAAGTGGAATAGTTCCGAACTGACTGTACCATCTACAGCCGGATCAACCTGAAAGGGCAGTTTATGGCTAGGAACAGAGAGTGTGTTCCATCCCCCACGCCCCCCCCTAGTTTCGCCATTGGTCCTAGCACATCTCGAAGTACCCTAACTCGAGATCATTGGAATTCCGGTAAACCCCCTCCAGCTCCCCCCACTGTGACACAATACAGTCTGTCTTGTCAGTAATGTATCTAGGGTTTAAGCTTGTTCTTCCCACCAAGTTCCATCCCGATCCCTCGATTCTGAGCCTTTCGGAAGATTTCCGGTGCCCCCTTCCGCCCCTCTCCCAGTTATCGTATCAGATCCGAGTTTGAAAAGGAACATCTGAGGCACTTGTTCTTGACACCGCTCAAGTTTCATGCACGTCCTATTACCCCTTCCAAGGTTATGCATGTTACTGATTTCCGGATTCCCCATCCCTCCATTCCCCCTATGATGGTCGGATCGGGGAAACGACTATCCTTAAGGCACTCTGTTCGGGTCCCTTATATGCCTACCAAATGTCATGGTCCTCGTACCGAACTCGCAGGACCACCAAATTCCTCCCCTCCCTAACTCCTCCCACAGTGCCCGAATCTGGTCTGGTTATGTCAATGTATCTAGGACTTGTGCTTGTTCTTCCAACTAAGTTTCGTCCCGATCCCTCCACTCTTAAGCGTTTCCCAGGATTTTCGGTTCCCCCCTCTAACTCCCCCCAAAGTCACCATATCCGGTCCGGATTTTAATGTCTGAGGCACAAGATCTCTCCAAATATCAAATTTCATTGCTATCAGATCACCCTTTTCAAAAGTCATAAATACCTCAAGATTCCGGATTCCCCCTCCCTCCACTCCCCCAACGATGCTCGGATCGGGGAAATGAAAATTTCCAACTTAATCATTTGGGGTCCCTGACATGCCTGCCCAGTTTCATCGTCCTAGCTTATGTGGAAGTGGCCGAACCTGCAAATCTCGGACCGACCGACGGACAGAAATTGCGATCGCCATAAAACCGACTGTGTTGACGAAAAATTGGCCGATTTTAAGAAAAACAACTATTTTTAGGAGAAACCGACAGTTTAAAAAAAAATTGACTGTTTCCAAAAAAAAAAATCGACTGTTATTACGAAAAACTGCGGCGCTTCGCGCCGACTCGGCTATTCTTTACCGACTGTCCGACAACATTCAGGAGGGCCAAAGTTTTCCAAAAGTGTTTCAGCAAATTTTAGTAAATTGTTCACCAGATAGTTGTCGGATGCATTCTGCCTTTTCGACCCAGTAAGTGCCAGTTGGGACTTTGGAAGGTAACTAAACTGATTGCATACACTTTTTGTTTATCGTTAGTATGTTCGAAAGTTGCAACAGCATGTCTCCTCACCATATATGGACTATATTATTGGGTTTTAAAACATCATGCTAAATTTCCGGATTCATAGCGAGCTAGTTGTCCGACGTGAAAATAATATAATTTTCAAATTGGATTCAGCATGTCTTCTTACCCCTACTGCCTACATCAAATATCTCATTAGGTTTTTAAAAATATTGAATTTCGCCCCTTAATCTGAAAACCCTCCCCAACCCCTAAATATACAGCTTTGGGGCCCATCTACGAACATGACCTGTCCCTTGACCCAAAGAAACCTCACATTAAGCTTCTTCAGAATATCTCATTCCATTCGAGAGTTATCGTGCTCACAGACGGACGGACAGACGGGCAACTTTTACGAAGTCATAGGTATCCCACCAATTACGTTTTGGGATCCTAAAACCAGACAAGATGGCATTTCTGCCAGATCCACCTTGTGGATTGAGTCTGGATTGAAAGTGTGGCACAGAATTCTCTTTCCAAAACAAACACTCAGAAATATTTGGCGTACATATGTGCTTCACAAAAACAGACAAACAAACCTCACATCCTGTTGGTTGCTTTTTGGATTTCGTCAGTAACAAAGGGTTCCGGACCGCTTTCCCGCCTTATATTGTCTGGTCGCGATGAAAAAATTTGAACAATTAGTTACATGGAGTTGTAAGATTTAATAGCATACAGTAGTAACTGTTACCACTGCCTGCTACTGTTAGCAAGACTGGATGCTACCTTGGCATTACAAGATGCTACTGGATACTTCTGCTTAAGATCGGCCCAGTCTGAGGCACATTAAATGGTAGTATTCTGTACTATTACGTATCAATACATTCAAGTTTGTCGTACAACTATCATACAACGGAATAGGCTACAAGTTTTTCATCGAGGTGTTATCAAACTTCTGGCAGTATACAACTACCCGATGCAAAATGTGTCTTAAAATAGTAGTATGAAGTTGTACGAAAAAGTAGCATTCAGTACGAACTGATGCTACTACATGGTTCTATGTCGGGGCTACAGTGTTATTACATTCTACTGCATGCTACTATCAGCAAGACTGGATGCTACTGTAGCATGACAGGATGCTACTGGATAAATCTGCTTAAAATTGGCCCTCTGGGGCACATTAAATGATGGTAATAATAATAATAATAATAGATTTATTGCCTGCACAAAAAAGACAAACAAACCTCACATCCTGTTGGTTGGTTTTTGGATGTCCTAGGCTATCGTAACTGATCAGTAGCCTAGGATGGAAGACTTCAGAGACAATGACATAAACGTAAAGCAACTGACCAAGACCTGACCAAGACTATGGAAATACAATATAACCTGCATTCAAACAAAATAAGATAAACAAGAAAAGTTATCAGTGATTTTAGTACCGTAACAGGGTAGCTTAGTGACAAATTTGTTCTTAGGTTCAAGCAGCTTATACCATTGTAAGTAAGCCAGCACAAATTAAAGGTATGCTTCTTTCAGTGTTAGTTAACCAGGAATAGTGATATGTCGTCCATTTATTGTGACAAAAGTCAACTACCAGTCAGTCTTAAGTAGCTAATTAAGATCTTCTAAGAACACCTGAATAGATGTTCTGGGTTGTGGGTTAATCTTACGATTTAGCCCAGATGCACTGATTAGCTGACATTCTCTGCTATTCCACCTGCAATACCTGACTATGGTAATGTATCATTTTTTAGAGGCGAGAATGAAAGAGCAGTCGTTTGTCTGGTACACTTACAAAGGAAGTACAGCTGATGGCCTTTGGACTGCTATGCTGCATGAAGACGTTGAATCATTCTGCACCTCCCTGCATGAGGCATTGGCACCCCACTGCTGTTTCCTTGTAAGTAATAACACAAACTATAGAAAAGTAGATGCTGTGAAAAAAGGAGTTGCAAATCCATATGGCATAGTCAGAAAAGGCTTGTGTCATGATCGTAAATTTTGTCAAGCAAATTCGTTGACACATGTGTGCAAATATATGGATATGGATGAGAACCAAGAGAGTTGTAGCCTCCTCATGATAAATGAAATTGCTGCTGGGCTGGAGGACAGATGGAAATACGTTGACGATTTGTCCCTAGCGGATGTCGTATCTGAGGGTTTGAAAAGTAACGCTGCCGGCTCATCGACCAGGTTACCTGAGAAGCGATTGAAATGAATATGGTCGTGAATAAAGATAAGTGCTCGGTTACGACCTTTTCTTTTCTTAGAAATTCTCGCCCGTCTTTCGAACCTCCTATCGACCCCGGGCTCATCAGTGATAAAACAACGCTACTAGGTGCAGTGATCTCTTCTGACCTTTCATGGTACGAAAATACAAAGAAAATTGTAAAGAAAGCTAACAGCGCAATTCAAATGCTAAAAACACTGAAAAAGTTTCGGGTTCCTAAGGACAAGCTAAAGCTAATGTTTTGCTCTTTCATTCGACCGTTAGTCGAATATGCTTGTCCGGTTTGGCACTTTGCTCTTACCCAAGGTGAAACTGATACAATAGAGCGAGTTCAGAAGAGATCGCTTCAAATTATCTATGGTGGTTCCCCCCTACCATACTCTTTTTACCTCAAAGAATTTAAAATTGAATCCCTTTCTTCCCGCCGCGGAAAACTAAACCGCAACTTTTGGCTCCTCTCTTCTCCAGCACCCCATGTAGCGTTCATTCCTTCCCCCACCCTTTGTTCCTGTAAGATCTCGTCCCCCCCCCCCCCGAGAAGTGGCTGAAAAGGTTCCCAATCTACTGTAACACTATGCGCTACAGTAGAAGCTTTGTGCCTAGCTTCGTAAAGCAGTACAATGATCTTTAGCATTATCTGCCTTGTTATTTTTATTTCTTTTAAATTATTTGTTGACAACTTATTTTATCTCTGTTTATGACTACAAAAACATCGTATTTGGGCTCTGCCCACGAGAGATATGTTTTGCTTTATTATTAAATAAACTGAAATTGAAAATTAGGAGAAATGCGATGCAGTTTTCGGGGTTCGTGAATGGTTTTAAAGATTCGGAATGGGCTGAAAAAATACAAAAGTGTCATGCCTGCTTGTCATTTTGTGTTTTAAGCACTAACCAGGCCAAGTCCACTGCAGGAACTTAGATAAGACAGAGAATAAGGTAAAATAATGTTGTCATGCATCATCAGCACCATGGGAACATATGAAAGAAGTCTGTTAATTTTGCTCAGAGACAGGAGCCAGAGACTCACAGACAGCAGTATTATTTATTTTCAAACCGCTTGACCAATAACCTCAAGGGAGAAAAAATAGCTGCAGAGTCAGCAGATACATTTAAACGTCGTCTACCTGTTCGGTGGATGGACACGCGAAAATTCTGAGAGGCCCCAGTATTTCCCACCAGAGCCCAATCATTAGGACATAAAATGATAGCGCGAGGGTTGATCAGCATGATGAAAAATCCCTACTTCACTCCAGTCTGCGATTTAAGTTAGTTTTGTTAATATAGTGTGTCGTCAACCTCCTGAAAGCTACCAGTACCAAATTTTGTTTTATAGAGCTATTGGTAGAAGATTGGAACGCATCCTATAAGATCTTACAGTTTTTAGTGCTCTTCCTGTTATAATTCTAACTGATTGCATTGTTAACGCGTGCAGGAGGTTGAAAAGGACAGTTCAGCACTGGCGCGCGTCTACATTTCAGTCAAGTTCATTGAGGAGCCCAAAACGAAGAAGGCAAAAGACAAGGCAAGAACTCAAAAACCAAAAGCTGTGGTGCTCATTTTCCTGAAGGATAAAGACGTTTTCTTCTGTCAGAACACTCAGCTAAAACCCATTCTTTCAGAGGTAAGATTTAAGTTAGATTAGATAACGTTTATTGCAAACAAACATATACCACGTAATCTGCATCACCTGCAGGGAAAGTCGAGAGGGACTTGTTAAATAACAGGCGAAAAACAAAATTCACATTTATTTACTAATGAAAAACAAGAGCTGAAAGCTCATATGGCACTTGTAAGAACAGTTAGCATGTTTGTCAGATACGGTTTGCAGTTTTCAAGGCTGGATATCTCTCCCGATATTCATTTCATCAGAAAATAGGCTTGATCTAGTAGATCTGAAATGGTTATACCACTCATTGACAACTGTATCTTCCTCCAACGATGATCAGATCGGGGGAGGGACTATATTTTCACGCCAATCTAATAGAGTCCCTAACATGCCTGCAAAGTTTCACGGTCATAGCACATCTGGAAGTACCCGAACTCGTGATCATCGGAATTAGGGAAAACCCCCTCCAACTCCCCCCACTGTGACACGATCGGTCCTGTTTTGTCAATAATAATAATAATAATAATAATATATTTGCAAATTGAATGGCAGGCTATTAAGCCTCTACAATGTATCTATGGCTTATGCTTGTTCTTCCCTCCAAGTCCCATCCCGATCTCTCGACTCTAAGCAGTTCAAGAGATTTCTCCCCCCGCCCTCAGCTCCTCCCGATGTTATCAGATCCGTTCCAGACTCGAAATTGATCATCTGAGTCACTTGTTCTTGACACTTGACAAGTTTCATGCACGTCTGATCACCTGTTCCAAAGTTATGCATGTCAATAGAATCTCCCCCATGATCATCGGATCGGGAAAAGAACTATTTTCAAGTTGACCTGGAAGAGTACCTAATATGTCTGCCAAGTTTCATGGTCCTAGTACATGTGGAAGTACCCTAACTCGTGATCACCGGAAATCCGGGAAAGCCCCTTCCAACCCCTCTACTGTGACATCCCGATCCATCGACCCTAAGCATTTCACGACATTTCCGGTCCCCCACTCTAATCCCCGTCTCTTCGGATTTGGTCCAGATTTGAAACTGAAAATCTGAGACACTTGTTCTTCACAATTGTCAACTTTTATGCATGTCCGATTATCCATTCCAGAGTTATGCATGTTTCTAGTTTCCGGATTCCCCTTCCCTCCACCCCCCCCCCCCGCGATAGCACGATCGGGGAAGCGATTATTTCCATGTTAATCTGGTTGGTTCCCTCATATGCCTGTCAAGTTTTATTGTGCTAGCTTATTTGGAAGCATTTCACCAGATTTCCGGTTACCCCTCCAGCTCCCCCCCCCAGTGATCGGATCTGGTCCGGATTTGAAACTGAGCATCTGAAGCACTTGTTCTTGACATATGTCAAGTTTCATGCATGTCTGATTACCCGTTCCGAAGTTATGCATGTTACTAGTTTCCGGATTTCCCATCCCTCCACTCCTCCCACAATGGCCGGATGGGGAAAGTGATTATTTCCAAGTTCTTCTGGTCGGTTCCCTGATATGCCTGCCAAATTTCATTGTCCTAGCTTATGTGGAAGCGTTTCATGAGATTTCCGGTGCCCCCTCCAGCCCCCCCCCCCCAAGTTATCGGATCTGGTCCGGATTTGAAATTGAGCTTCTGAAGCACTCGTTCTTGACATATGTCAAGTTTCATGCATATCTGATTACCCGTTCAAAAGTTAAGCACGCTACTACTTTCCGGATTTCCCATCCCTCCACTGCCCCCAAGATGGCCGGATCGGGGAAGTGATTATTTCCAAGTTAATCTGGTCGGTTTCCCAACGAGCCTGCCAAGTTTCATCGTTCTAGCTTATGTGGAAGCGTTTCACGAGGTTTTGGGTGCCCCCCTCCAACCCCCCCCCCCCAGTTATCGGCAATTGTTCTTGACATATGTCAAGTTTCACGCGAGTCCGATTACCCGTTCTAAAGTTATGCATGTTACTAGTTTCCGGATTTCTTGTTGCTCCACCCCCCCCCCCACGATGGCCGGATCGGGGAAGTGATTGTTTCCATGTTAATCTGGTTCGGTCCCTTATACGCCTGCCAAGTTTCATCGTCCTAGCTTATGTGGAAGTGCCCAAACTAGCAAAACCGGGGACAGACCGTCGTTTCCGGATTTCTCATCCCTCCACTTCCCCCACTATGATCGTATCCGGAATATGATTATATCCAAGTTAATCTGGTCGGTTCCCTGATATTCCTGCTAAGCGTTTCACTAGATTTGTTTGACTTGGACTGACCATCTTTAAACCGTATCTATTCTCGCATTCGCTTTTTATACATCATGGCATGGCTCAGTGGTAGAAAACTGGACTGGCAACACAAAGCTCAAGTTTCACGTATGTCTGATTACCCTTTCCAAAGTTATGCATGTTAATAGTTTCCGGATTTCCCATCCCTCCACTCTCCCCACTATGATCGGAGCCGGAATATGATTATATCCAAGTTAATCTGGTCGGTTCGCTGATATTCCTGCCAAGCATTTCACTAGATTTGTTTGATTTGACTGGCCATCTCTAAACCCTTATTATTCGCGCATTCGGTCTTTGATACGTCGTCGCATGGCTCAGTGGTAGAATACTGGATTGGCAACCCAAAGGTTCCCGGATCGATCCTGCGGTCGGCCAGCGCTTTATTTTGCTCACGTTTTACTTTTTGCTCCCGTTTTACTTTATAGTTTCCGGACTCCCGGATCCGGGGAAAGTTGGACTGGGGAAGTGATTATTTGTAAGTTGATCTGGTCGGGTCCCTGATATGCCTGTGAAGTTTCATCGTCCTAGCTTATGTGGAAGTGCCCAAACTAGCAAAACCTGGACAGACCGACAGAACGACAGAGCGACAGAACGACAGACAGACAGACCGACAGACCGACAGAAATTACGATCGCTATATGGCACTTGAGTATGCTCAAGTGCCATAACAAATACTACTACTAGTGAAAAATGAATACTATACTACAAACACTACATTTCTGATTACTAAAACAAATACTAAAGAAAAAGAAAACAAGAGCTACGAGCTCATATGGCACTTGTTACGAGTAGGCACGGCTCGGTTATGTCAATGATATATCTAGTGTTTGCTAGGTGTCTTCCCACCAAGTTTCATCTCGATCCCTCCACTCATAGCGTTTTCCAATATTTCCGGTTCTCCCCTCCAGCTCCCCCCAAAAGTCACCAGATCCGGTCCGGATTTTAAGTGGGTCGTCTGAGGCATGAGGTCTTTCCAAATATCAAGTTTCATCGAGATCCGGTCACCCGTTCAAAAGTTATAAATACCTCAAGATTCCGGATTCCCCCTCCCTCCACTCCCCCAACAGTGCCCGAATCGGCTCGGTCATGTCAATGATGTATCTAGTGTTTGCTAGGTGTCTTCCCACCAAGTTTCATCTCGATCCCTCCACTCATAGCGTTTCCCAAGATTTCCGGCTAACCCCTACAGCTCCCCCAAAAGTCACCGGATCCGGTCCGGATTTTAAGTGGGTCGTCTGAGGCATGAGGCCTTTCCAAATATCAAGTTCCGTCGAGATCCGATCACCCGTTCAAAAGTTATAAATACCTCAAGATTCCGGATTCCCCCTCCCTCCACTCCCCCCACTGTGCCCGAATTGGCTCGGTTATGTCAATGATGTATCTTCACACCAAGTTTCATCTCGATCCCTCCACTCACAGCGTTTCCCAAGATTTCCGGTTGCCCCCTCCAGCTCCCCCCAAAAGTCACCGGATCCGGTCCGGATTTTAAGTGGGTCGTCTGAGGCATGAGGTCGTTCTAAATATCAAGTTTCATCGAGATCCGGTCACCCGTTAAAAAGTTATAAATACCTCAAGATTCCGGATTCCCCTCCCTCCACTCCCCCGACAGTGCCCGAATCGGCTCGGTCATGTCAATGATGTATCTAGTGTTTACTAGGTGTCTTCCCACCAAGTTTCATCTCGACCCCTCCACTCATAGCGTTTCCCAAGATTTCCGGTTGCCTCCTCCAGCTCCCCCCCAAAAGTCACCGGATCCGGTCCGGATTTTAAGTGGGTCGTCTGAGGCATGAGGTCTTTCCAAATATCAAGTTCCATCGAGATCCGATCACCCGTTCAAAAGTTATAAATACCTCAAGATTCAGGATTCCCCCTCCCTCCACTCCCCCCCACAGTACCCGAATCGGCTCGGTTATGTCAATGATGTATCTAGTGTTTGCTAGGTGTCTTCCCACCAAGTTTCATCTCGATCCCTCCACTCATAGCGTTTCCCAAGATTTCCGGTTGCCCCCTCCAGCTCCCCCCAAAAGTCACCGGATCTGGTCCGGATTTTAAGTACGTCGTCTGAGGCATGAGGCCTTTCCAAATATCAAGTTCCATCGAGATCTGATCACCCGTTCAAAAGTTATAAATACCTCAAGGTTCCGGATTCCCCCTCCCTCCACTCCCCCCACAGTGCCCGAATCGGCTCGGTTATGTCAATGATGTATCTAGTGTTTGCTAGGTGTCTTCCCACCAAGTTTCATCTCGATCCCTACACTCATAGCGTTTCCCAAGATTTCCGGTTGCCCCCTCCAGCTCCCCCCAAAAAGTCACCGGATCCGGTCCGGATTTTAAGTGGGTGGTCTGAGGCATGAGGTCGTTCCAAATATCAAGTTTCATCGAGATCCGATCACCCGTTCAAAAGTTATAAATACCTCAAGATTCCGGATTCCCCCTCCCTCCACTTCTCCCCCCCACAGTACCCGAATCGGCTCGGTTATGTCAATGATGTATCTAGTGTTTGCTAGGTGTCTTCCCACCAAGTTTCATCTCGATCCCTCCACTCACAGCGTTTTCCCAAGATTTCCGGTTGCCCCCTCCAGCTCCCCCCAAAAGTCACCGGATCCGGTCCGGATTTTAAGTACGTCGTCTGAGGCATGAGCTCTTTCCAAATATCAAGTTCCATCGAGATCCGATCACCCGTTCAAAAGTTATAAATACCTCAAGGTTCCGGATTCCCCCTCCCTCCACTCCCCCCCACAGTGCCCGAACCGGCTCGGTTATGTCAATGATGTATCTAGTGTTTGCTAGGTGTCTTCCCACCAAGTTTCATCTCGATCCCTCCACTCATAGCGTTTCCCAAGATTTCCGGTTGCCCCCTCCAGCTCCCCCCAAAAGTCACCGGATCTGGTCCGGATTTTAAGTACGTCGTCTGAGGCATGAGGCCTTTCCAAATATCAAGTTCCATCGAGATCTGATCACCCGTTCAAAAGTTATAAATACCTCAAGGTTCCGGATTCCCCCTCCCTCCACTCCCCCCCACAGTGCCCGAATCGGCTCGGTTATGTCAATGATGTATCTAGTGTTTGCTAGGTGTCTTCCCACCAAGTTTCATCTCGATCCCTACACTCATAGCGTTTCCCAAGATTTCCGGTTGCCCCCTCCAGCTCCCCCCAAAAGTCACCGGATCCGGTCCGGATTTTAAGTGGGTCGTCTGAGGCATGAGGTCGTTCCAAATATCAAGTTTCATCGAGATCCGATCACCCGTTCAAAAGTTAAAAATACCTCAAGATTCCGGATTCCCCCTCCCTCCACTCCCCCCACGGTGCTCGGATCGGGGAAGTGACTATTTCCAACTTAATCATTTGGGGTCCCTGATACGCTTGCCAAGTTTTATCGTCCTAGCTTATCTGGAAGTGCCCGAACTAGCAAAACCTGGACAGACCGACAGACCGACGGACGGACAGAAATTGCGATCGCTATATGGCACTTGGCCGAAGGGCAAGTGCCATAAAAAATAAAGAAAAGAAAACGACTGACTCTTGCTTACTCTTTTGCGAGGAAGAACCTTTTCACTGTGGTCTTTATGTTGAATTTAATTTGAAATAAACAGAACTTGAACTTGAATTTCAATGCAGCAAGGTGTGGCGCTTCACGGACTTTACTTGGGTTGATATTCCAAACACTCGTAGCTTTAATGTCACTCCCTACTCTCCGCTGTTCAACAAGCGACTAAACGACCCGACAGCTGTCTACGATTCCGGCACAGTAATTTATGCCGGACTGTCCAGTCACGGTGGGTGTTTAATAATACTCTCGATGACTAACTCTTCGTGCCGATGAAGAATCGCCGTGTACCTAGCGAAGAGCAGGAAGCGTCACCACAGCTATCCCCAACGAACGCCTTTGGTTGGTTGACATAGGATTTGAGTCATCGTTCGGGCGACGTTTCTCGTTCTTCCCGAGGTTCAGTGACGTGTGTTTGACTTAGTCTCATTGAAGTATTGAGATGCAGCTGGAACTCTATGCTGTTGCTTCGTGATGGGGAACAAATATTGACCTGTAATTACTCTTTCAGTAGTCAAGCCCAAGCTAACTGGGAATTGTAAGTAAGTAAGTAAGTGATTCTAACCCGCCATTTCGGAAAAGCGGAGTAAATAAAAGAAAGTAAATAAAAGACATAAAGACACAGACAAAAACTACTAATTTTCAGTTTTCGGTCAGGAAGCAGTGTAGAAGGTCGTGCGAATGAGAATTGTGTATTACAGAATGCCGGAAAACGGGATGGTCAGCTACTTTAGCTGCTTACTTTCTCACGGGAGTTATCCCCGGTGGTCTCCGGTTATTCTTATTCAAGGTTATCTTTATTTAAAAAAAAAATATATCATTACCACTTTCCGCTGCTGAAAGCAGAGCTCGAGCGCACACGAAAAAATAAAATAAAGCTAAATTAACTTAAACATGACGAATCCATCCGCTAAATAATCATACAGCTAACCGAAAGCAAGACCAAGGCCAAGGTACAGTCACAATTAAACAAAAATAAATGTATAAATAAGAAATAAAATTAGACAAGTATGGGAGTATCGATAGGCATTTTTGCATCCGCCGGTGACTACTCACCAGTCTTATAACCCGTGTGTCCGGTTTTATCTCACCGGTGCGGACTACCCAGAACCTGCTCGGGAGCCCGTCTTGACCGAGAAGTTAGCAACTTTTCGTCAAAATTTGACGGGGTTTCGCGCTTTCGCGCAAAACCCAGAATGTAGGACGCGTGGACCAAAAAATGTGTTACAAGAGAGGAACTGGACATCGGTGACAAGACACCAGAGATAGCCTGGAGTGCAACGAACGCAGCTTTGTTTCTCAGCGAACTATTTTGGCCCTTCGTGACAAGGGACCTCGCCATGCTGTTTATGGAAGACACGAACCTGTAATCCACCAACAACCTGAAGTTTTGTTCCGGCTTTCGTCAACCTTTTTTAACTCGCATAATTAATTGTATATAGCTTTGAATATTTTGTGTTATGTTTGACAAGTCTTTGCCATATCCAAACTAGTGTAGAATTGTCTTTTGTATATTATTAATGTTAATATGGACGAGAACCACCGAATCGGCTTGACCGTTGTATATATACAACCAAGGTATCCAGGGGGGGGGGGGGGTTGACCCCCCCCCCCCGAAATATACACAAATAATCATTTGTATAGGCTTTCCCCTCTGATCTGTCTTTTTGTACTTTTTTGTCCGACCCGCAAGCAACCCCCCCCCCCCCCCAAATAAATTCCTGGATACGGGCCTGTATACAACGTTCATTCAATAAAGTGAATTGAAGGGTCCTCATCAGGGTGTCAATCTTCAGGGTCAACGTCGAGGAAGGAAACAAACCTGTAAGCATGAGTTTGTTTTTCTAGGCGCTGAAAGAGGTCCTGGGCGTTGACTGCATTGAGAGAGTTCCTCTGGACGGTCGAGACGTTGATTCTCTGGTCAAGCTTTGTGCGTGGAAGGGAAAGAAGAGAGTACCAGTTCAGAGACTGAACAACTCACTTGCTGAAGTCCAGACAGGCAGGAAGAGGAAGTGTGAGGCGATGGAAGGTAAGGCCCAGTCTGGATTTGTATCGGTTCACATACCAATCCTACCGATAAGAGTCGGTATAAATGTCGCGAAATTGTATATACTTGCAGATTGTTACGTTATGTTTTGACGCAAAAACAACCCATCGGCTTGTCCGTTATCTGTTTTTTGGATTATATTGAATTGAACCGGTTTGACACTCACTGTGGGTATGCTCCAGTCTTCTAGACTGTCGGATGTTTCGTAACGTTTAAACAAGGATGCATAGTAGCGACGGATATGAGATAACACACTAGTTTTTGTTTTTGAAGATACCATGGTATTTGATACCACGGTCTAAATCGTGTTTGCAGTTATCGTGGTATCTGCCACGGTTGAAAAGCGTTTTTGCAGTTATCACGGTATCTGTCCAGTTACCGTGGTAACTGATATGGGTGTAAAATTTCAATACCTCCACTTTATCTTAAGAAAATTGCGAATATTTGCTAAAAAAAAAAAGTTGAAAGATTTCGAAAAATCAAAAATAAGGTTGAAAACTAAAATCTCATTTTTTTTTACATGGAATTTTGGATTTTGGAACGAGTGAGTTTGGAATCCCTGAGTGCCCCCATTACGAATATCGAAGAGACCTAGTAAGAATTCCCTTTCATTGAAATCGAGACCCTAGTAAGAATTCCCTTTCATTGAAATCGAGACTGGTCCAACATTTCGCGTATGAATGTTTTCATTTTTCATTACCTTCCACTTGTTACCTTATTGATTACTGCAGTGGACTTTCAGAAGAAAAGTAACATAAGGTCACATGGATCGCGTGTATGTCCTCAACAGAGCTACAGCATCCGTACATAATGATTCTACAATATTAGTAAGCATACCTGACTGACACCTGGTGCACAAGGGTTTCATAAGTAAAAAAACCCTCTGATTAGGTCAAGCACTGTTATTTCTGCTAAGCTTATTGTTTAGGTTAGTTAAGGATAGGCTATTTCTGATTTAACGCCAATGCAAGTCCTTGTCGCGGTCCTTGCCGATCCCGTTTTTACAACCTAATAATAAAATGAAATGTAATCTCCAATCACAAATCTAGCCCTTTTTTTCGTATCGTGTGTAAAGCCTCGTCTCGAAATCACCCTCTAATTGGCTCGAAATGCAAGCCTTGGCTGAGATTTTGCTACCTTCCAATCTGACAGAGTACTATGGGTAGCGCAAGTCTCCCGAAAATTACAGCGAAAATTGTGAAAATTTGCCATATTTTTCAGTTTTTCGCAATATTCGAGAGGCCTCCAAATATTTCAGTTTTGCGAATATTCGATTGAATTTTTCAGTTTCAAAATTCGCTTTTTACATTTATATAGGCTAGTAACTGATCGTGGTATCTGAAAAAGTTATCGCACTTTCACCATCACCAACAATAGAGCCTAGGATTTTGTCAAATTGGTGGGGACAAATTTTGGCACTTAGTGATGTGACTGGATATCAGATTTTCTTTTGGGATAACTTTAGAAATTGCAATTTCGGCAGTTGTCGCTTTTGCAAAGCTACCTTAATATCAGATACCTCGGTAACTGCAAGAACGACAAAATGCAGATCCAGTTATCGTGGTATCAGAGACTATGGTACTACTGTCTTTTGATGTCTCAGGAAAATTGTAAATTGTGTTATGAGCCCTTGACCGATATATTTCTGTAAAACATAACACTAAACATAGTTTGCCACGTTACTTGTAGCGAAAAAGGGATACTTAAAAAGTCATGAAACGTACCTGCAATACTGCGGTTTTATCCGCTGTTGACCGTGAAAACTGGCCAAGGTGACGCGAGGATAATAACAATTCCTTTAATTCCATATTATCTTTATACAAAAACAGTGGTGGATAGAATAGATAGAATAGAACGTACCCACTTTTTTCTTTTGGATTCCAGGTCTCCGTTTTCGTCGAGGTGGACCCGGATGATGAAGCGAGACTAACAAGACCAAAGGTGTCGATGGGATCCCAAAAATCTAAGATTTGATACAGACAATTGGTTCAAATATTCTATCTACCTATCTAGCTATACTTCTATAAGCCATATCTATTTTGACGATACTAACCGAAACTTCCTGCTTTATTACTGCCAAATTTGCGGTTTCGCCCGAATTCCGAGCGAACTACTGGTCCAGCAAAAAAAGAAAATTCAGAAACGAAACCGGCGTATCTCCTTATCCCTACAAAGAACATCTAATCAACTTTAAATAAAACTTTGACTTAAAAAAATGCGGGTACAACCGGATTCCAGACTAATTATATGTCCAGGTAAAAAATGATCATCATATACAGACTCAGCGTCTCTTCTTACCCCGAAATCTATCATCTAATCAACTTCAGATAAAGCTTTTGCTTTTAACATATTTCCGGTTTTGGCCGGATTAAAGGCGAACTAGTTGGTCGGATTCCAGAGGAACTGCTTGTCCGGCTAGAAAATGATTTTCACCATCATGCTCAGCATGTCTTCCTACCCCTAAATCAGACATTTAATCAACTTCAAATGAAACTTTTACTTTTAACCAACTTTCCGGTTTTTGCCGGATTCCGGACGGACTACTCGTCCAGCGAGAAAATGGTTTTCATCATCGTACTCAGCATGTCTTCTTACCCCTAAATTAAACATTTAATCAACTTCAAATGAAGCTTTTACTTTTAACAAACTTTCCGGTTTTTGCCGGATTCCGGACGAACTACTTGTCCGGCGAGAAAATGATTTTCACCATCGTGCTCAGCATGTCTTCTTACCACATAATCGACTATCACATTAGATATTTAAAAATATTTTGTTTGTCCCTTAATTTGAACCCCATCCCACATCCCCAATATAGGGCTACAGAGCCCCTCTACGAACTCGACCTTACCCTTGACCCAAACAATCCTCACACCAAGTTTCATCAAAATATCTCATTCCCTTCGAGAGTTATCGTGCTTACAGACGGACGGACGGACAACTTTTGCGATGTCATAGGTATCCCTCCACTTACGATTCGGGATCCCAAAAACGTGTTTAAGCCCGTGGCTTTGGATACCCTGATTCCTCAGAGAGGACACAGTAGAATCCAGAATCACGAAGGGAAATCGGAAGATTAAGAGCGTGCTCCGCCCATCTAACAATAGTAACTATTAGTTACTAATTCCGTTCCAACCTCACGAAAAGTTACTACGCTGACCGTTCCAACCTTCTCGAAATAGTAACTAATAGTAACTATTTGCTTACCGTGCTAGCGTGGTAACTATGAATCTCTGTAACGGGATTGTCAAGTGATATTTTACCTGAAAATTTACAAGTGCGTTCCAGCCTTGACGCCAAGAAGCCAAAATTCGTGATGTCATGCGTAGTAACTATAGTAAGTAGGTTGGAACACGCGTTGCTTCTTTCTATCCCGTGGCTTCGACGCTAAGAACCTTTCATCTGAAGAACCGAACTTGGCTTTTCTTTGAGAAGAGGCATTGTCCCACTATAGTGGCAACTGTTACTGACATAAATTTTTAGTTTCAGGTCAACACGAACTCAAGAATATGGACAAGGCAAGACAGCTGAAGAATCTCGAGCTTTTTGAGAAAGCCCTTCCTCCCGAATCTGACATCAAGCTCAATAGATTCATCATCACGGTAAGATCCTAGTGATACCACTAGGGACCGGAACCGCGGCCTCCCCCTTAAGGCCCATTTACAACCCCGCTCTGAGACCGAGAATTAGCTGGGTTTCTGCCGTTTGCAATCGGTACTGGCGCCAGTTTCGGGTACTAGCTAGTCTCGCTTCGAAGTTGAAATCAGTTCAGCTTTTCAGGGTACTAGCCAATCACATTACTAAGGGGAATTCTCAGGTATGTTCCGATTGGCTAACGCTGAACCACGTCAGACAGAAGAACAATGACCTAAATTTACTTTCGGTATTCAAGACAGCAAGGAGTGGATGTGATTTTATCTATTGGGCTTGGTTCGAAACTAGCCAATCAGAATATTCCTTAATATTCCCCAAAATAATCTGATTGGCTAGTACCCTCGAAAGCTGATCTGATTTCAACTTGGGTGCGAGACTAGCTGGAATCCGAAACTGGCACCAAGATCAATTGCGAATGGCAGAAACCCAGCTAATTCTCGGTCTCGATTTCCGAAACTGGCTGGTACCGAGTATTAGTTAAAACCTGTTGTGAATGGGCCTTTAATTAACGGTAGAAACTAGACAGGTTATGATCGAAGATATGCCGTTCTTAAAGCACAATGGACAGTTCTAATGCTTACTTTGTGTTAAATGCTTCAAAAATAAACATTTCCGACTTCCTTTAGAAGGCGCTACGAAAATCGGCCGTTTTCTTGTTATCCCTTGTCTTTACCTCTCTGGCATTTCGGCGATCCAAATCTTAGGAGCTGCGATATCGTGGCAGGAAATTCAAAAACTCCCAGCAATGCTTGATAGAAAAGGATGTATTTGAGATGTCACCAAAGTCAAGCCGCAGATGCAGTTTACCTGATTGTTCTAGTGTTTCATCAGAAGTTCCATGGCTTAAAGTGCCTATTAAAAGTTTTTCTTTGTGGAATAGTGTTGTGAAGCTTGATTAGCTTGCTTTATAAAATGTACCACAATATGCATTAAGGTTGTAAAAATAACATAGCTACAAAAATCATTCAAAAACAAATAACCTATTCAGATCTGAATTATACAAGCTGATTTGTGCATAAAATAAAGATCTACTAGGTATTATAAGAAACATCACTTTATCTTTGTCCAAGCTAGTAAATTGAGAATGTACTGGCCCAAAAAATTGTGCTTTGAAATATTTGAGAGGAAACTGTTGAAAAAGCTGCTGATCTAGGGGGTAAGCATTGTTCCTAGGTTGTTACAGAGTGGGATCGGCGTAGTTTGATGTGCCCATTGAACTTTAATGAACTTGTGACAGTTTGCTAAAAAGCTGGTAAGATTAGGGTAATTGCACTTGCTGTTACCTTGCTTATAGAAAAGAGGTTCAAAAGGTCGGCCTGGCTAGCAAGACATTCAGTATTAAAGTCTGACCGAAAAGGGCAGAGATAGGACAATCTAAGGCCTTTTTTTGCGACACAGTTGTGGGCCACACACTTCTGAGTGTTTGTCGCGGGAACACGATTGTGTGCCATATAGTCGAGCCACTAGTTGAAACTCGCGGAAACGCCGTTTGGTCTATTTTGTGGCGGGAATTTCAAATATCTAAAAATAAAAATAAAATTTGTATAAAATCTCAATAAATAGAACTCCAGGCTTATTTCCTTACCATTATGTGCAAAAAGCATCTTCAGTTTTAAGTCTACATGCTTGAAAAAATAGTTAGCTTTATGGTTTAGACACTATTTTGCTGCTTAATTTGAATTTCCCGCCAGAATCGAGCCACAAAATCGACAATCACCTTGCCAGTTCTTTGTCGAATTTGAGTCACAAAGCGAGCCACGAAAATCTCGTCGGTCGCGGAAACACACTTGTGGGCCGCAGGAAAGACCGCGGAAACACTCTTTTCGAGCTACAGTCGACCCACAAACTGTTTGTGGGAGCACGGAAAAACGCCTCTAGTCACCTATCACTTATTCACTTAAAGAGGCTTGATGACCCGACGAAAATGCGTTGCTTCGTTGTTCCGCTATTCATAAATAAGGTGAATTTCCCCGTCGGATTGCGGCACCTCTTTGCGCTTTTATGGTGTTGTATGCGTGACGAAAGCGGTTTGCGGAAAATAAGTTTTCACGCAGTGAGCCACCTTTCACAAGCTGACCACTGGTCACTGAAAAGCCACGTTTGTATTGAGATTCAAATTTCCGCGAAGGCGTAATCTCGCCATTCCCCGAGGACTCCTCGGGGAATCGAAGGGAACGACGAGAATAGAGGGAGTCACTCCAAGCGGACTCCGCGTACAGAAACAACGAGAACACGGGGGATGGTTCCAAAATGGATTTGGTTAATTAAAAAAAATATACAGTTCATGAAATTAGTCTGGATACACTTTATTTTTGGTGTTGGGCCTTGTGATTGTTTTTAATTAATTTTACATTGCACCAACACCAGCAAAAATTGATTTCCCTCCGAATCTGAAAGGGAGTCCTTTTCGATGATGGTGATGTTAATCGAAGCATTCCCGTCAGTGGGGAGTGTGGGGACTCGCGAGAATACGGGGAGTGAGTCCCCGGAACAAACAAAAACGCGGGGACTCCTCAAGTCCTCTGGGAACGGCGAGAAGACGGATATAGTAGAATTTTGCGCTGTGAGGACGGCCGTTGATGTTCGGAATGTCATACTAGAGTAAGTAGTGCAAAATATAAGAAATACCTTAAAGGCACAGAAAACTTGACTACCCAACTTTCGGCCATCATACCGACCTGGGGGGCTTAGATAAAGATACAGGGACTTACTCTCGACAGGATCCCCTTCTTTGTTATCTCGAACCCCCTCCTTAGTGTTCCCAAAGCTAGCTGGCAGGCCCTTGCCCCTTATGCACTGTAATTATGCACTTATGCACTGTAAAAGGTCGCCCTTGGCCGTGTTTCGGGCATAGTATCGGGGTAGTAGTCAAGAGATCGTGCGTTCGATTCCTACTCCCGGCATACAAACCTTTTGTTTTTTTCTACTAACTCAAAATTCGAATTCTCGGAAACTGCCCGGAAACTGCAATGGTCGTAACGAGAATTTTTCTTACTCTCAATATCGACTCAGGGTTCATTCTCGATATGTCAGCTAGCTCCCCGAGTCAAGTTTGAGTCAAATTTTCTGTTCCTTTAACACAATCCAAATAATGCAGTGTATTATGTTGAATGATACAATTTGATACAGAAATAAGTTGGCTTTTCAGTTGAACTTTAAACCGTGCTCGAATGATGATCTTTGGATTTTATTCATTTATTTATTTCCCTCAGAACTGAGCAGTACAAAATAATGTATAAAACAGTATACATGTATAAATGCGGTTTGTTTACATTCAAAGTGTTTAAACTGCCTGAAAATCTTCGTCTTCAGCTTTCCTTAAATGGCATAAATCAGATCAGGCTAGTTCAATACAGGTCTTGGTTATTGAGGATGAGAGATGTATCTTGGTTCTAAAGCTGTTCGTGTACAGGTAACAAAGGTATGATAAACGTTTTACTTTACACTTCAGGTTTGAGCTCTTGCGCACTTGCTTACTCTATCAAGTGGAGTTGGGATCAAACTGAACTCACTTTCAGTAGT
The DNA here is from genome assembly GCA_023053575.1 of Branchinecta lynchi. Lineage (NCBI taxonomy): Eukaryota > Metazoa > Arthropoda > Branchiopoda > Anostraca > Branchinectidae > Branchinecta > Branchinecta lynchi. The sequence goes on along the minus strand of JAKZAP010000021.1, from coordinate 17,509,083 downwards.
TGCTTTTTTGTCTGAATTCGCAGTTCTCTGTTCTCGCTTCTGAATTCTCGATTCTCGTACAAATTACCGTTTTTGCTCCTCTGGCTTCTCCATTCTCTCTCCTCTGGCTTCTCCATTCTCGCTTTTGACAAAAACACTAATTTGGTAGCTCTTCCCCCGGTATACGTTTTTAATTATATTGAACACCCGCACATTGTTAACCAATCAGGGAGGAGAAAGGAGAGAGGAGAATCGAGAATTCGCCATCGGAGCAACTTCTTGGTTGTGCAGAATCGCGAGGCTTTCCCCGTTCTCGATTTTGACAAAAACGCAAGAAAAAGAGAATTCACTTCGTCTGTATAGTCCAAGAACGCGAAATAGGAGAATTGCGAGGAGAATTCGTGTCGAAAACGCAACTAATAGTGGAGGGAGTCCGTGAAGACCTTTATCGTGGCCATTCCTCTTTCATCAGTAGTCACTTTAAAACTGCATTAATCTTTCAGGCAAAGGAGGCCAACCCTGATGCCCCAAACGGAATCAGCACTTTGAAGTTAACAATCCGGTCAGATAATTTGTTGAAAACCCTTGCGGCGCTGGCAGAAGATGGCGCTATTCAGTCCCCTGTGCCGAAATATTTGGAAACGCTGCTGACCTCGGGGAAAAACCACGTGGACATAGGAGTCAGTTCGACATGAATAGGAAGAGCTTAAAGGTAAATTCCGGAAATGTTCTGGCCTTTCCCCCTCCCCCTTGTCAAGGTTTCTGTCGCCAGTATCGCTGTCTTCATACTTTCTTATTTTTCGTCCCACGTGGTGATTTCTCGGTTATGAGTTTCTTTGGACCTAAAATCTCCCTGTGACTCCTCGTTAGAACCTGCCTGTCGAACAGGTTCTCGCCAGTTTGCATTGGCGAGCCTGAGAACACTTTACAGCACTGGGGAGTAGCCACCAGGAAAAGGCTTGCAGGATCAAAGACCGTATCAGGTGAAAGACAGGAAACTCCCGTAAGCGCCATGAGTACAGTCAGCTACAAATCCTTGATTTTTGGATACCCTATGCCAAACGCTGGGTATATCTAACGTTTGGCATAGCCTATGCCTAACGCTGGATACCCTGTGCCGAACGCTGGATAGCTGTTGGTACTCTAACCCTGATCTACCCCAATGAATTCTAATTGGTTGATTTCTGAGCTTCACTCAAATGATCAGTACTTTATTGGGTTCAAGTACTCAGCGTCTGGCATAGTATATCCAGCGTTAGGCTGATTTCTGAGCTTCACTCAAATGATCAGTATTTTATTGGGTTCAAGCCTTTCCCAAAATTAGGGGTTTGTGGTAGACTGCATGAGTAGCGATAATCAGCGCTTCCTTGTGGTTGGACTGTCGTTATAACATGTCTCTGTTGATACTTCGACCGATCTCTTCTGCCGAATCATCGTCAAACTTCACTGTTGCTTGCAAATGCTCCATATGACTAAGTCTAAAACAGGCTAGTTGAACTCGGTGAGGACAGGAAGCATCATCCAAACGAACCCTTTAAATTGGTTCAGATCGTGCGTAAACCAATCAACGACGTTTGTTGCTGTAACGTTTCTGGCTCTTCGCTGGCAAGAACAGTTAGTCATGAAAAGTATCCTCTAGGCTTTTTCACTTTTTTGGTTTTTTACTCTCACTTTCGTCATTTAAGTTCAAGTCCAAGCGTTCTTAGTCCAGTTAAGTTAAGTAGTTAAGATCTTAGTCCAAGCGCTAGGTAACGGACAGGTCCATTTTCCACGACGCGATTTCAGCGGAGTCTCCTGTCTTTCCCTCTGTTACGGTCTCTGTGCAGAACCACCAGGCTTGCAGGAAAACCGGAGATCGCCAGTGGGTACTGATAGCAAAGAACTGGCACAGTTTACACGTTTCTCCAGGACAATCTAGATTGGCGATTTACAATCCGGATTCTCGGAAATCCGTTTTCTCCGGTCTTCTACTCCGGGTTCGTTCTTGAATCGTCGACTCGGTATGTTGCAACGCAGTGAGACTCAGGATTTAGGCTCCAAGATCGTCGGATTAATCTGAGATAGTCGATTTGCTGTTTCCCTGACGAATCAAGTGTTCTAGGGATTTCGCGGAAAAGCGCCTCTGGTGTCCTTGGATGATGAAACTGAAGATCGCGCCAAGAAGATTTCCGGAATGGACCTTGTTGTACAAACTTTAAAATTGTTTACCTTATGTTCCGTTTACTAGCGTTTTTAATATATTATCAATCGGCTCAGCTGTCAGGGAAGCGAAACTAACCGTGACGAGACGTCACGTCACCAAATCCCAGCGACCAAGCTGACTGCGAACCATGTTTGGTAGCGCTAAATGATTGGTCAGGTGAATAATTTGTTCCACCCTTCTTGGCAAGGATCTTCTTCAGGCCCAAAAATATAACCGAAAGTTTAGCATTTTAGCATTCCAAAAGCTGATTTGGACTTCCGTTCGAATAGAACAGTTGCCAAGAAGACCAAAACGTCGGCGAATACAAATTTCGGCTTCTTAATCTGTTTAGCACTACCAAACACAGTCTCAGAATGGCCTGTGAGCCTGACTACGCGGAGTCGGACGGAACGGACAGTTGCTGAGGAAGTCGCAAGAAAAAGGGAAAGAAGATACTTTGTTTGGTTCACGGGTTTTAGACGCTGCCTAATATCAAGAACAAATCAAAAGAACCTCCGTCTCGAGCGGAATGATGTTCTCGATACCCTGCCGGATGCAAACGAGCGGATGGTAGGAACCACGCGAAACATTATAATTCGTTACCTCTACAAATAGCTAGATACTATGGAGGAGTGTCTACTAGAAAAAATTGGAAGTACAAATATGGGGGATATCCGTAAGGTGGCTAGATTCCTCCGCGTTCGTTTGTCCCATAGAGAGCGATTTTTGTAGTTTGTTGCGGTTTTTCTTGTTTTGTTGCCATTACCCCAAGGTTTTTTTGTGCAATAAATTCATTCATTAGAGCCCCGCAGAAGAAATTTCATTACGAACGCCGCCTAAGTCATCCTTAACAGCTGATTGGTTGTCCACCATTTTTACGTCGCATGTGACGCGCTGCAAAGCTGGCTCTCCACGCTTCAGGCCTCCTAAAGTTTTCATCTGGTATGCGCAGCTGCGAAGAGGGTAGTAGACTGGTATCAGCTCAGCGCTCACAGACAGTACCTCTTGCTCCGCTCAGTTTTGTCGGGGTATCCATAGTCGCTGCATGGAACCAAAGACTATACAGACTTCTATTGGATTATTTGTTCTTACTAGTGTGGGGTAGTCGGGTCGTCGGGATTACAGAAAAGGCTTGGTTCAGACGCCCTTTGAGCAAACGGCTTGATTACTTCATATTAATCATGTCTGTTCTGAGGGTACGAATGATAATAGCGAAAATCTGGGACATTATACTATGCATGTCCGTCCCTACATACCTCTTTTTGACAGTACGTCCATATGTGTGGGCACATCAGCACAAATGTACTGAAAATATGTACAGTAGAAGTATGTTAATTTGAAAAGTTACTTAAATGTGAACAGTGCAGTTTTGGGCCGCATGGTAGAATGAAGATCCAAAATACCTATTCAGGTGCTTTCTGAGGCCCTTCATTACCTACTTTGGCTAACTCATAGTTGACTTTAGGCACAGCATGTGCGAGAAAATGGCAAAGTCTACATTCAACAAACGTTCACATAAGCATGCTTCTACTGTATAACAAGATGTGGTAAAAACTGTCGGGGTGCATGTCAAGTTTGTAGATGGCCTGCTGTTGGGGAAACATCACTTGGCACTAGAGGCAGTATCCTTGGCACTCTATTGATCTCTAACGAGTACTCCGAGAATATCAGGTACTCGACATTCTGCAATTTCTCTTATATAGAGTACGGTTTGCAAATCGCTTTCGTTTTATTCTGAAAAGCAACACAATATTTTTTAAATGTCAACTAAAAATGTCCGATGTTAGGAAGAGAAAGGGATTTCAAACATATCAAATATCACAGAAGATGCATCAAAGAAAATAAATAATGAATATCGAGATCTACAAATTACACAAAGCTGAGGTTTGACGTTTTTTTCTGCTGAATACCATGCCCATAGAGCTACTAGCCTTCTAGGCCATAAAATAAAATAATATAAACTGACGATTCAATAAAAAATGAACACAATAGTCGTTGTGCCATTTTACTTAATTTCCCAGGAAATAGCTAGAAGCTTTCAATTGTTCTGTGTTGGAACGAGCCTAATCAGAGATCCTAGGCCTTCCTAAAACAGATGAAGTCACATGACTAGGCCTACGAATGAACCAAGATACTTTGGTTCCATTCTAGCACAGTGAATGTTGTTTTGACTTCAGCTGTGCACAAACATAGAATGTGATCCAACCTCTTAATAATAGTTGCACAAGGCTATGTATAATCTCTAGGGGCTTTACAGACTGGAGCAACTGTCCTTATACCAGTCCGGCCTTCTAAGAGAATCGAGTCTCTGTTTGCCCCCCTTGACTCATTATCAGAATGTGTCATACAGAGATAGAACAACAGGCCTTGAACGGATAAGAGCCGCATTTTTTTAAATAAAGGAGTGGGCAAAGATCTTATCGACAGGGGTGTTCACACCTATTTTTTTTTGCTTTTAGTCAAACATCACTTGCGTTTTTGATTTGACTTCTCAGTTATCTCGTCTTATCTATCAATTCTCGTGCAGATTTCCATTATTGCTCAGTTTCTCCACCAGTTATAGTACCTCTTGATACGCATTGAGCATCCGCCCTTTGTTGACCCATAAGGAAGGGCAATACAGAACGAGAATCGAGAAGTGAATATCGATGCAACTTTTAGGTTCTGTAGAATCGTCAAGCTTTCTCCGTTCTCTTTGTTGATAAAAAACGAAAGAAAAAGAGAATAGTCTTGATGATCCAACTCTTGCCGGTGCAAAATCGCAGTGCACCTAGTGGAAGAGCCAGAAGCGACACTACAGCTGTCCCCAGAGATCACCGTGAATGATTAACACAGGATTTGAGTTGTTGAGTCTTAGTCGTTAGTGAGACTTTTTCTCGTTCTTCCTGAGGATCACGGGCGCATTTTAGACTTAGTCATAAATCATAAAGAGTATTGACTTCATCTAAATAGTAAAAAAAAAAAAAAACGTGAAACAGGAGAACTATAAGGACATAACCGCGAGGAGAACTGAGATCAAAAACGCAACTATTGATGCTGGTGACAATCATTGTTGCTAGCAAGTCTAACAGAGAGATTGTAGCCTACCCGACGAACAAGTTTAGGTACAAAAAGGAGAAATTTAACATTGCGAGTTATAGGACTTCCGAATTTGAGAGTGATTTATATTCTGAGCCTGTAAATTGCTGGAAACAGTTCGCTGGTTCTTTCTTAATTGTATAATTACAGCTTTGTAGAAAAGTTTCATCAAAAACTGGAGCCTTAAGCCTTCAAACTTGCCGTACAAAAATGATTTGTGCTACCTATTGGTCGTATTTCAGAAAACACGTCATAACCGACCAATAGGATGCAAGACTCCGTCTTTGTTTACAAACTTTGAAGCCTTCAAACTCTCATTATCAAGAATACTATTTAGTACTAATATTAAGTTTTATTATACCAGCAAGATGAAGCCAGATTTACGTTTGGCTAAGAACTCACTGGCTAAGAATGGTTACCAAAGGCCGACAACTTAGTCTCAAAGTCGAAAGTCCTATAGGCTACTAATGTCAATTTTTTTGTTATGCTCCCATGATGATGGTGTAGCAACATCCGTTATCGTCGGGTAGGGTGCAATCTCTATGTAATGCAACAGGAACTAAACTGCATGGTGGCTGTGAACTCGAATATGGGTAATGGTGGTAGATTTTAGTAACATACTATTAGTCACAGGGGTCATGTTTAACAGTCTCACAAGAAGTTAAGCTGTTCTTGTTTCAGAAGCATGTTATATTTATTCTTACTTCCTTTTAGCCTATTCCTCATGCACTCCACTCCATACACATAATGAAGTATCACTAAAATTGAGAAGTAAAATATCATCATCAGAGATTAGTAGCTCCATGTTCATCATTTTTAAGCTTTTCTCAAACACATACAATTACTTCACTTACAGTTTCCAATCCACCAAGAAGAAAGAATAATCCATGCCACTGAACATGTTTGAAAGCAGCTGAAGAACCATCCAGTACATTTTCACATACAAACTTTGTTGTCTTCATTTATTGCATCCCTCACAGATTCAACAAAATCATCAAAAATACTTGGCCAAGCCTCTGATTCATCGTAATTTGAAAGATCCGATTGCACATTCTCCGAAAAAGTTAGAAACATTAACCAGGTATCTTTCGGTATTCCCTTAATGTGTGGAGCTTCTGTGATGAAGTTAATCCATGTTTGGAGGATTTCAGGTTCTCTGTCTGTAAACACAAGCTTCCACAAAACAACAGCTGTCTCTGCAGGTAGGACTCGTTCTCCAACGTCATGGTCTAGGCCAAACCTAAACGTGAACTTGTAAAAATCACGGAATACTTCTTTGTCGCTAAGCTCTCTCACCAGATCTGGTAGTTTGTTCTGGATTCCTTGAACAGAATCAATCTTCATGGATTTACAGCCATGGAAAAACTCACTTCTAGAGAATTTACACATATATTCTGCTCCAAATTTCCATGCAAGGACAAGAACTTTAAAATCATCAGGCTGTAGTCGGAGGTCCAAGCAAAATCGTTCTATTCCTTCTGCCAGAATTAGATCTTCACTCAAATCTTTGTACTGATCAAAGAAAGCATGAATATTTGCATCAAATGCTGAGCTGCTATTGTTATTATTTTTCTTAATATCTGAGTTGCTACTGATGCTACTTCGTCCTACAAGGGGTGGGATACGAGAGTACAAGCTTCCTCTATCCATATTTGGGGTTTGTCTTAGCCCTGGCTGAGCTGTATCTTCATGAATGCAGGATTCTTCTTCATCAAGGGATTCCACAACTAAAATAAGAGATTTTACAGTCACAAATAGTTGTGCTAGTGTAAAGACAAGACCTATTCCATGACCAACACCATGAGTTTAGTCTGCATCCTCCCAGCTGAAATGAAATGTGGTTGCACTCCACTCAGTTTGTACTAAAAGAAGTTATTCAAATGGGAATACATCATAAAAATAACACTGCCTGAAAACCAAGCAACATCAGCTGGAAGGACCAGACATTCGATGACAGACACCACGAGTTTAGTCTGCATCCTCCCAGCTGAAATGACAGGTGAAATGTGGTTGCACTCTACTCAGTTATGTACTAACAATAATTTCTTCAGATGAGAACAGATGACAATAATAACACTGCATGAAAACCAAGCAACATCACCTGGAAGGACCAGACATGCACCCATTAGGCTACACTGGCATGTACAACTGCCCACTGAAAACTAAGCCCTGACAATCAACTGACCCCAAAACTACATCCTTACAACCAACTGTCAATTTCCCCACTGTAAAACCGACTCTTAAATGTTTTGTGATGTGGGATGATTGCAAAAAAGGTGCTTAAATACTTAGGAGCAAGGTAAAGATCATTCTCTACTACAGCTAAAAAGTAGGAGAACCACAATTTAGTATTTTGACAGCCATGAATCAGACAAGCATAACTTGAGCCCAGACCATGAGGGCCTAGGCAGCTGCAGAACACTAAGTAACATTATTTCCAAACAGAAAACTGTGGATTCACAATATGCAGCCCTCTCCATCAGCCACTGAGCCAAGAAGCAACACAATTACTGGAGGGGTATTCAATATCAAATTGACTTAACCTCAAACTTGACCTGAAAATATTACAGGCCAGCTTCTGTGTAGTACTAAACTAAGCCTAGGTCATTCATGGTATGCTTCTTGACAGTTAAGGCCTTGTTGGGGCTGCACTTCCTCTTAAACTTTGTAGTTCAAGTCTGAAGTTGTACAAATTCAAGACAACTCTTGTAATTTTTTTTCGGGTCTCATTTAAATCAGTGCCAAATTCCATATAAAGGTGATGTCGAAAACTTTAGTTGAAAACACTCAGAAGTGTGTGGCTCACAACAGTGTCACAGAAAAACGCCTATAGAGATTAGAGCTGAACAGCCATCCAGGTTACATTTAAATTTTTACCGTTCTAGCTAGGGACAATCAAATCCTATGTTGTGTCCTCAATCACATGATGTCACAATTCACATGAATTTACATCAAGACTGTATGGTATTCTACCATAATTTATTTGACACCTTTGTTTGGCTTTGTGCAATTTAAGGTAAGTTTAATGCAATTGGTCAGTTTCAGTTTCATTGGACCATATTTAAAGACAAAAAAAATACACAATTTACACTCCTGCCAGGAAAGCACAAATGTAGTGCTTGGCTAGGGCAGGGAAATAGCCAATATTAATTTAAACACCAAACAGAATCAACTAACTGAATATTCTATTTAAAGAAAAAGGGAGGAGAGGAAAAAAAAACCCTATGGTTCCAACTTTAAATAAACAGAGATAAAAAATAAGGGAAAGAAGGAACGAGAAAGAGTAAACAAAATGAACACCAAAACATATGTTATACTGTTATAGTTTATTACAAATGCTGATGAGCACAAAATGTATTAAAGGAGTTATATCATAAGCATTCTAGCACTTGCAACGTGCCAAACCCCCCCACCCAAGACCCAAGATGAGGCCACAACTAGATCGGACTGCCGGGTCATCGAACTACGTGGGTCAGAAGTGCCCGACATGAGGATGATGGAATCATAATTTGACTTTGGACTTAACAAAATGTTTTTAGGCATATGGCAAATATGTTGAAAAATTAAAATGATTATTTGTATTACCGATTTCTTTAAGTATTTTGTTTCTGTTTTTTCTTGTTAATTGCCGTAAGTCCAAAGAATTAATGATGTAAACTAGATTACAATAAACAACCATAAATCATACTAAATTCGTTATAGTGATTTCTTGAAGATTCTGAAACTGAGCTAAATAATATTCAGCTTAGGAGACCAAAAAACGTCAAAGTGGCAGATGCGATGATTTTTTCCAAAATATCTAAATGTCCGGAGGCGATATACTTGGTTGTTTTAATCCTCTAACACACCACTTGATCTTCTAGAAGGTTTTAGTAATCTTTTGGTCAGTGACAGGAGATCAATGAATAGTTAGAAAGTATCTTCTGGATAATGTTTGCTACCTTAAGGATTTTGGGGAAAACAAAGGTAACAGTTTGTTCGTAAAAATCAAGCCCATCAAAAAATGAAGGAGTCTCCCGCCTTCTCCGCCTGCATGAATCAAAGACTTTAATAGAAAAAAGTACCTGTGTTTCCTGATGCCGAGTAATATCCTACTTTCCTTTCTCTCTTCTTAGTTGGAGATGAGAGGTCCTTTTCACTAGCTGCTTCTTGCAAGCAGGTAAAGATATTACCCATGAAATCAAGTTGACTAACGCAAACGAACTGTTATCATGACACATGCAGGAATCCTTTTTAGCTCATTAGATTCCAAAGAAAGGAGTCTCCAATCAAATATTGGATTTTCGTATTTTTCTTCTGGTTCTTCCTTCATTTACATTGCGAGCGTGCTCCACCGTACTTACCGATGTTACTACGCCTGACGTATTCTGGCTTTTCGCCGTCAATGCTGGAACAGGGCTGGAATGATTTTTATGGCACTTGCCCTTCGGCCAAGTGCCATATATCGATCGCAATTTCTCTCCGTCCGTCGGTCGGTCGGTCTGTCCAGGTTTTGCTGGTGCGGGCACTTTCAGTCAGAGGTGTTACTAGCCAAAATGTTTGGGGGGGGGGGACGAGGAATTTACCGACTGGCTGGTAATTTATACCGACTTTTTCTGCAGAAAAAATTACTGTTTTCAACAAGAAAAATGACATTTTTGAAAAAAATCCACTGATTTTCGGAAAAACCGACTATTTTGACGAGAAATTGACCAATTTTCAGAAAAACCGACTGTTTTCATGAAAAAAAATCAACTATTTTGACGAAAAATCGTTGAGCTTCGCGCCGACTCGGTTATTTTTTACCGACTGGCCGACGGCATTGGGGGGGGGCTAATCGTGGCGCTTCGCGCCGACTCGGTTATTTTTTACTGACTGGCCGACGGCATTGCGGGGGCCCCCCCCCCCCCAGTCGTGACGCCCCTGCTTCCAGTTCCACATAAGCTAGGACCATGAAATTTGGCAGGCATATCAGGGACCCCAAATGATTAAGTTGGAAATAGTCACTTCCCCGATCCGAGCATCTGGGGGGGGAGTGGAGTGGAGGGAGGGGGAATCCGAAAAAATTAGGTATTTCTTACTTACGACCTGGTGATCAGATCTTACTGAAACTTGATACATAGAAAGACCTCGTGTCTCAAAAGTCCCATATTAAATCCGGACCGGATCCGGTGATATTGGGGGGGGGGTTGGAGGTGGGAACCGGAAATCTCGGGAAACACTTCGAGTAGAGAGATTGGAATGAAACTTGGTAGAAAGAACAAGCACAATTCCTAGATACGTGATTGACCTGGTCCAGTGATCCCGCGAGTTCGGTACTTTCCGATGTTCTAGGACGATGAAACTTGATGTCAGGGACCCGAGCAGCTTGACTTGAGAATGGATTTGAGAATTTCCCCGATCCGACCATCTGGGGGGGGGGGTGGAGGAAGAGGGAACCCGGAAAATTGAGGTATTTTAACTTACTTAACTTACGAATGGGTGATCGGACCTTAAAGGACCTGTTTTACCTAAAATTCTAACGCAACCTACTTCCGTAATTTCTAAACCCGGAGACCCGAATTTCGTACGGTGCATTCTAATCCCTCTAACAAAACGTCGCTGGTTTTCTCACTTGCCGTGTTTTGCTACTTTCGATGCGTATCACTCTGTCGACTGTTGTCTGCGAGAAAATTTTTAATGAGAAAAACTGGTTATGGAAATTTTCCCCTGTTTTCGCTATAAGTCAACGTGTCTCAGGAAAGGCTTAAAACAGCCAAAGCCGTAGGTAACTTGTTGAAAGCAGAGCCCAGTCTTAAAGTATTCAATTGTTTTGAAATATTGGAAGTTGAAGAGTAAATAGTGCGAGGGATCCGTTAATGAAACTTGATATATAGAAAGACCTCGTGTCTCAGACGCCCCATTTTAAATCTGGAGCTGGTCCAATGACTTGGGGTGAGTCGGAGGGGGAACCAGAAATCTTAGGAAACGCTTAGAGAGGAGGGTCCGGAATGAAACTTGGCGGGAAGAACAAGCACAAGTCCTATAAATGTGAATGAGATAAATGGACTGGATCCGGTCACTGTGGGGGGGGGGGGGTCGAATTTCTAGTGATCCCGCGAGTTCGATACTTCCTGATTTGCTATGACAATGAAACCTGGCAGGCTAGTCAGGGACCCGAGCAGATTGACTTGATAATTTAGTTTCCCCGATCCTACCATCGTGGGTGAGTGGAGGGATGGGGAATCCGAATCTAGTGGCAAGCTGAGCTATTGAGCGGGTGATCGGATCTGAACGAAACTCAATATTTAACAAGACCAAAGGTTTCGATGGGATCCCAAAAATTCAATATCTGATCCAGACAACTGGGTCTTGTCTTAGCCAGATCCAGTCTTCGCCAGACTCCTTGAACATTTTTACAATTAAAATTCAGAAACAGATTAAGGCCAAAGAGCTAATCACCTGAGAAAACCAAGTTCAGATTTGGATTCAGCATGTGTGTTTACCCCTATAAGTCATATCTGTTTTGACGAAAACTTCCTGCCACTTCTGCCAATTTCCCGGTTCCGGCCGAACTCCAGAACTACTTCTCCGGCGAAAAAAGAAAGCTCAAAGACGAAATCAGGGTATCTTCTTTCCCCAGTAATGAACATCTAATCAACTTCAAATAGAAATTTAGCTTATAACAAATTTTCCGATTCCAGCCGGATTCCGGTCGAACTATATGTCCGGGTAAAATACGATTGTCACACAGGGACTCAGCATCTCTTCTTACCCCTAAATCGCTTATCTAATCAACTAGAAATAAAACTTTGACTTCCAACAGTTTTCCGGTTTTGGCCGGATTCCGGACGAACTACATGTCCGGGTAGAAACTTGTTTTCACATAAGTGTTCAGCATGTCTTCTTGCCATAAATCGAACATCCAATCAACTCCAAATTAAACTTTTAATTTTGACAAACTTTCCGGTTTGGGCCGGATTCCGGTCGAAATACTTGTCCGTCGAGAAAATAGTTTTCACCATCGTCTTCAGCATGTCTCCCTACCTCTAAATCGAACATTTAATCAACTTCAAATAAAACTTTTACTTTCAACAAACTTTCCGGTTTGGGCCGGATTCCGGGCGAAATACTTGTCCATCGAGAAAATAGTTTTCACCATCGTCTTCAGCATGTCTTCCTACCCCTAAACCGAACATCTAATCAATTTCAAATAAAACTTTTACTTTCAACAAACTTTCCGGTTTGGGCCGGATTCCGGGCGAAATACTTGTCCGTCGAGAAAATAATTTTCACCATCGTCTTCAGCATGTCTTCCTACCCCTAAATCGAACATTTAATCAACTTCAAATAAAACTTTTACTTTCAACAAACTTTCCGGTTTGGGCCGGATTCCGGGCGAAATACTTGACCATCGAGAAAATAGTTTTCACCATCGTCTTCAGCATGTCTTCCTACCCCTAAATCGAACATCTAATCAGTTTCAAATAAAACTTTTACTTTCAACAAACTTTCCGGTTTGGGCCGGATTCCGGGCGAAATACTTGTCCGTCGAGAAAATAATTTTCACCATCGTCTTCAGCATGTCTTCCTACCCTTAAATCGAACATCTAATCAACTTCAAATAAAACTTTTACTTTCAACAAACTTTCCGGTTTTGGCCGGATTCCGGGCGAACTACTTGTCCGATGACAAAATGGTTTTCACCATCGTGTTCAGCATGTCTTCTTACCCCATAATCGACTATCACATTAGCTGTTTCAAAATATTTTGTTTGTCCCTTAATTTCAATCCCCTCCCCCACCCCAAAATGTAGAGCTACAAAGCCCATCTACGAACTTGACTGGTCCGACGACCCAACGAACCTTCTCACCAAGTTTCATCAAAACATCTCATTCCCTTCGAGAGTTATCGTGCTTACAGACGGACGGACGGACGGACGGACAGACGGACAGACGGACAACTTTTGCGATGTCATAGGTATCCCTCCACTTACGTTTTGGGATCCCAAAAAACACCTCGTGCCTCAGACGTCCCATTTTAACTATGGACTGGATCTGGAATTGGAATCGGGGGAATTGGAAACGCTTAGAGTGGAGGGAAACTTGGTGGGAAGAACAAGTATTAACCCTAGATACATAATTATTGACAGAACCATATCGTATCGGGGCTCTGTGGGGGGAGTTGGAGGGGGCTTACCGGAATTCTGGTGATCGCGAGTTAGGATACTTCCAGATGGGCTAAGGACGATAAAACTTGGCAGGCATATTAGTGAACCGACCACATAGACTTAAGGACCCGACACAATGCCCTAGGACGACTTCCGTTCCTGGATCAGAGAATTTTTCGGGGAATTGAGGGAGGGGGATAAGGAAATTACTGTCTTCCGTAGGTTACGAACAAATGGTCCGATTCGAGTGAAACTTTCTGGGTGATAAGAACTGATGACCTAAATTTGCAAAACGTGTTTCCGAATCCTATGCGGCCATGGTCGGGGGAATCGGGGGGGGGGGGGGGCGAACACTTTGTGACATTCACAAGTTGGACAGTACCAAATTTATGCGGCCCTAGATTTGTCATTTGGCGTCCAAACCGGATCCGACAAAAGTAGGAGGAGGATGAAGCGGGAACCGGAAATTTGAAGATTTGCTCAGGTTCGACTTGAACTTGATGGAGGGAAGACGAGATGTGCGAAGAGATTCCGGAAATGCTATGGCTCGCATAGGGGTCAAACGAGTGGAGTGATTTGACTGAAACTTGGAAAGTAGAGACATCGTACGCGTTAGATGGCATATTTTACGGTCCGGACCGGATCCGAGCATGGTGGGGAAGGGTACCGGAATTTCCGGAAAAATTGTTAGATTTACTTTCTTGCTTCTCACACCACCTACTCGTAACAAGTGCCATATGAGCTCGAAGCTCTTGTTTTATTTTCCAGCAGAACATCATGCCACGGGTGAATCTGACCAATCACATTACAGAGATGCGTAGTTACCACGCTCCCGAGCATGGAGCCTTTCCGATGCAAAATTGCCGTGTACCTAGCCGAAGAGCCGGAATTGGCACCACAGCTGTCCCCACCGATCCCCATGATTGGTTGACATAGAATCTGAGTTGCTGAGTTTGAGTCGTTAAGGTGACCTTTTCTCGTTCTTCCTGAGGATCACTATTTATGATCGCTTCCTGAGGGTTACTATTTCGAGAAGGTTGTTCAGCGTAGCAACTTTTTACGAGTTTGGAACGAAAATAGTAAAGGTGGTGCAGCATTTACAAGTACAGAAAAACTTGAACAGAATATGGTCTTGGTGATAATATTGTGTTCACACGCAGAAAGAAAATCTGATAAAAGTAAATTCACCAGCCAACAAAAAAAATGTCTTAATGGCATTAATGGCATCAGCACTGATGACAGCTGCTATCAAAAGCTAGTTTGATTTTTTTTTTTTTTTTACCAATGCCGCCGACGAGATTCCTTAATTAGACCAGAATTCATTTCATCATGAAAGAAATTCTCGTCCCGCTAGACTTTTTTCTAGTCGTCTTCAATAACGGAATCCTTTCAAGTCGACCTTAACTCCTTTCTACTCGACGGGATTTCTTGTCCGTGTAAACGCTACATGCAGGTGCGGTTTGAAGGGGGGGGGTTGACCCCCCCATGCTGCAGAAAATCTACTCTCAGTCGTATGTTTTAAGCTTTCCTGTATGACAGTCGTATGTTTCGAGCTTTTCAGAATGACATACAGGCAGTTACCAACCGTGATTTTCACCCGCAAATCATTTTTGTCGTAGGGCTACAAAGAAATTTCTATTCGTATGTTTTCGGATTCACACTTCTGTGTTCTAAGAATGAAAGTCGTATTTGAGCTTGCCAGAATGACATCAACCGCAAATTTCACCTGAAAAGACCCGTTTCTTGTCGTACTTTACGTAGGGAATTTTTTAGTCGTAAATTAGAGACAGTCAAGTTTTGACCTTGCCATACTTCACCTTCGAATGACCTGTTTTTGGTCTTATTGTTCCATAGAGGTTTAGTAGTATGTTTTAAGCTTGTCACATTCACAGTTTTGTGTTTTCAGTTTGTCAAAATCACAGTTGTATGGAACTTGATAGAATGAATGACATCAACCGCAAATTTTCTCTCAAAATGACCCGTTTCTTGTCGTATTTTACGAAGAGATGTCCATTCATATATTAGGGACAGTCGTAATCCTTGCCATATGAGGCAGTTAGGTGGACTTCGACAGCAAGTGACCTATTTCTGGACGTAATATTATGTTACAAAATATCGTATGTTTTAAGCTTGTTGGAATGACAGTCCTATGTTCGAACTTGTCAGATTGACATACAGTAGAGGTATGCTTATGTGAACGTTTGCCAACAGTGAACGATCGTCGAAGACAAAACTAAAACCCAAACCAGGCATTTATTCTATAAATACTAGTAATAATCACTCACGCTTTTGTCACTTTTTGAATATTTTGCTAATTCACCATTTAACTATAAAAGTGACTCAACTGACCCCTCTGTTTTGTTTTTTATAATTTGAAAAGTTTTCCGGGAGGAACACACTTTCAATGGAGAAGATGACGGTCCGAACCGTCAGATGCCTTCAAAAGAGGAAGGACCTTTTTAATAAATTCAAAATCAAAGAAATTTAATTGAATTTCTGCTTCAAGTTTGTGCCAGGATAACCCTGAAATAGTTGGCTGTTAGCTGATGTCAAGTTTGTTATTTTTCTTTTCCATTTTACTTTTTTATGCAAGTGATAAAGCCAAGGTAGTGGAACAGTTAAAAGAGTGTTGAAATAAGCATACCTCTACTGTACATTCCATTACCAGATCGTGATGTTTCGCTCTGTGGCGCTGAAAACAGGCTGATTTTCGAAAATTTCGCCTGCGGCGCGACGTTTCAGCATTATCCTATTTGGTGTTGTGCAAAAATCTCCTAAGGCGTATTCTCGCCGTTCCCCGAGGACTCCACTTGAGGAGTCCCCGCGTCTTTGTTTGTCCCGGGGACTCACTCCCCGTATTCTCGCGAGTCCCCACGGACAGGGAATACTCCGATTATCCTCACCATCATCAAAAAGGACTCCCTTTCAGATTCGGAGGGGATTCAATTTTTGCTGGTGTTGGTGCAATGTAAAATTAAAGAAAAAACAATCAGAATAAACAAAACCAAGAATAAAGTGGATACAGACTAATTTCGTCAACTGCATATTTTTTTTCGAACAAAATCCATTTTGGAAGCATCTCCCATGTTTTCGCTGTTTCTGTACGCGAAGTCCGCGTGGAGTGACTCTCTATTCTCGCCGTTCCCTTCAATTCCCCGAGGAGTCCTCGGGAACGGCGAGAATACGCCTCTAATCTTAACAAGACCAAAGGTTTCGATGGGATCCCAAAAATTCAATATCTGATCCAGACAACTGGGTCTTGTCTTAGCCAGATCCAGTCTTCGCCAGACTCCTTGAACATTTTTACAATTAAAATTCAGAAACAGATTAAGGCCAAATAGCTAATCACCTGAGAAAACCAAGTTCGGAATTGGATTCAGCATGTGTGTTTACCCCTATAAATCATATCTGTTTTGACGAAAACTTCCTGCCACTTCTGCCAATTTCCCGGTTCCGGCCGAACTCCAGAACTACTTGTCCGGCGAAAAAAGAAAGCTCAAACACGAAATCAGGGTATCTTCTTTCCCCAGTAATGAACATCTAATCAACTTCAAATAGAAATTTAGCTTATAACAAATTTTCCGATTCCAGCCGGATTCCGGTCGAACTATATGTCCGGGTAAAATACGATTGTCATACAGGGATCCGCATCTCTTCTTACCCCTAAATCGCTTATCTAATCAACTAAAAATAAAACTTTGACTTCCAACAGTTTTCCGGTTTTGGCCGGATTCCGGACGAACTACATGTCCGGGTAGAAACTTGTTTTCACATAAGTGTTCAGCATGTCTTCTTGCCCTAAATCGAACATCTAATCAACTCCAAATAAAACTTTTAATTTTGACAAACTTTCCGGTTTGGGCCGGATTCCGGTCGAAATACTTGTCCGTCGAGAAAATAGTTTTCACCATCGTCTTCAGCATGTCTTCCTACCTCTAAATCGAACATTTAATCAACTTCAAATAAAACTTTTACTTTCAACAAACTTTCCGGTTTGGGCCGGATTCCGGGCGAAATACTTGTCCGTCGAGAAAATAGTTGTCACCATCGTCTTCAGCATGTCTTCCTACCCCTAAATCGAACATCTAATCAATTTCAAATAAAACTTTTACTTTCAACAAACTTTCCGGTTTGGGCCGGATTCCGGGCGAAATACTTGTCCGTCGAGAAAATAATTTTCACCATCGTCTTCAGCATGTCTTCTTACCCCTAAATCGAACATCTAATCAACTTCAAATAAAACTTTTACTTTCAACAAACTTTCCGGTTTTGGCCGGATTCCGGGCGAACTACTTGTCCGATGACAAAATGGTTTTCACCATCGTGTTCAGCATGTCTTCTTACCCCATAATCGACTATCACATTAGCTGTTTCAAAATATTTTGTTTGTCCCTTAATTTGAATCCCCTCCCCCACCCCTAAATGTAGAGCTACAAAGCCCATCTACGAACTTGACTGGTCCGACGACCCAACGAACCCTCACACCAAGTTTCATCAAAATATCTCATTCCCTTCGAGAGTTATCGTGCTTACAGACGGACGGACGGACGGACGGACAGACGGACAACTTTTGCGATGTCATAGGTATCCCTCCACTTACGTTTTGGGATCCCAAAAACAAACAAGTTAATTTTTTGTAATGGCTTGCGGAGTAAGGGTTGCACATAAAACTTTCTATAGTTTCAACAGCCAAACGATACCCGAATGCATGACCCAACGGGATCTAGGGATCCTGATCGACGGGGATCTGCGTTTCTCGCAACATTACAACCTTACCATGAAAAAGTGTAATAGAATCCTTGGTGTAATTCGAAGAAACTTTACTTTTAAGCAGGATGGTTTGTTCTCACTTCTTTTCAAGTCTATGGTTCGCCCGATCATTGAATATGGCCACACCACAGTGAGGCCATATTACAATTGTGACATTGAGGCTTATGAAACAAGACCAAAGGTTTCGATGGGATCCCAAAAATTCAATATCTGATCCAGACAACTGGGTCTTGTCTTAGCCAGATCCAGTCTTCGCCAGACTCCTTGAACATTTTTACAATTAAAATTCAGAAACAGATTAAGGCCAAATAGCTAATCACCTGAGAAAACCAAGTTCAGATTTGGATTCAGCATGTGTGTTTACCCCTGTAAGTCATATCTGTTTTGACGAAAACTTCCTGCCACTTCTGCCAATTTCCCGGTTCCGGCCGAACTCCAGAACTACTTGTCCGGCGAAAAAAGAAAGCTCAAAGACGAAATCAGGGTATCTTCTTTCCCCAGTAATGAACATCTAATCAACTTCAAATAGAAATTTAGCTTATAACAAATTTTCCGATTCCAGCCGGATTCCGGTCGAACTATATGTCCGGGTAAAATACGATTGTCATACAGGGACTCAGCATCAATTCTTATCCCTAAATCGCTTCTCTAATCAACTAGAAATAAAACTTTGACTTCCAACAGTTTTCCGGTTTGGGCCGGATTCCGGGCGAAATACTTGTCCGTCGAGAAAATAGTTTTCACCATCGTCTTCAGCATGTCTTCCTACCCCTAAATCGAACATCTAATCAATTTCAAATAAAACTTTTTCTTTCAACAAACTTTCCGGTTTGGGCCGGATTCCGGGCGAAATACTTGTCCGTCGAGAAAAGAATTTTCACCATCGTCTTCAGCATGTCTTCGTACCTCTAAATCGAACATTTAATCAACTTCAAATAAAACTTTTTCTTTCAACAAACTTTCCGGTTTGGGCCGGATTCCGGGCGAAATACTTGTCCGTCGAGAAAATAATTTTCACCATCGTCTTCAGCATGTCTTCCTACCCCTAAATCGAACATCTAATCAATTTCAAATAAAACTTTTACTTTCAACAAACTTTCCGGTTTGGGCCGGATTCCGGGCGAAATACTTGTCCTTCGAGAAAATAATTTTCACCATCGTCTTCAGCCCCTAAACTGAACATCTAATCAACTTCAAATAAAACTTTTACTTTCAACAAACTTTCCGGTTTTGGCCGGATTCCGGGCGAACTACTTGTCCGATGACAAAATGGTTTTCACCATCGTGTTCAGCATGTCTTCTTACCCCATAATCGACTATCACATTAGCTGTTTCAAAATATTTTGTTTGTCCCTTAATTTGAATCCCCTCCCCCACCCCTAAATGTAGAGCTACAAAGCCCATCTACGAACTTGACTGGTCCGACGACCCAACGAACCCTCACACCAAGTTTCATCAAAATATCTCATTCCCTTCGAGAGTTATCGTGCTTACAGACGGACGGACGGACGGACGGACGGACGGACGGACGGACGGACGGACGGACAGACGGACAACTTTTGCGATGTCATAGGTATCCCTCCACTTACGTTTTGGGATCCCAAAAATCCAACGGAGAGCTACGAAGTTCGTACCAGATCTGCGCGATCTCCCCTACCAAGTGAGATTAGCCACGTTGTGCCTTCCCTCCATTGCATACAGATTTTTTAGAGGAGACCTGATTGAAACATTCAAATTAATCAATGGAAGTTATGATAATTTTGAAGTGAGTGATTTAGTAACATTCAGCATTAACCGTCATCATCGGGGGCACGCGTACAAGCTTACAAAGTCAAGATTCCACAAAGACGTTTTTAAGTGGGGTTTTGGCAACAGAATTGTTGATCCTTGGAACAGCCTTACCGAAGATGTGGTTAATGCTGAATCGATCAATAGTTTGAAGTGCATTATTGATGAGATTTTTAGCTCTGATCAGTTCGACTACTAAATATTTTTAGAGTTATTTAGAGGCGAAAGCCTTTTCTTTTGCTTTGTATTATTATTATTATTATAAATAAGCTTTGGTAAGCACCAAGGAAAATATCCCGCTCCGTTTGCGAGTTATGCCCGGGCCTCACTATAGTCACACCTAGTAATAAGGCCGTCTTATGCCCGGGCCCCACTATAGTCACACCTAGTAACGCCGGTAATAAGGCCGTCTTATGGTCGAAATTGGGAAGAAAAGACGCTAAAAACGTAAGATTGCCGAGATGGAAAAATCCATCTCCGCCATCTTGAAACGTATCTTTGGGGTGTTTGGACCAATCACAGACCAGAGTCGTTGATTTTAGCCAGTTTTGTTTACGTTTGAGTGATGATGGTGGTAATATATCTTGAATTTCTTCGTTCAAGGTGTGACCAGGATGAAACGTAAGAGTGTGTAATAACCAAATTAACGAACCAAATTATGTACAGATGTGAGTGAATGTGGCCAGGGCATTATCGGGGCAACGACAGATATGCGATATCGTAGGCAGCCTTTAAAATGTTTGGCAAAACTTTACATGCACCGTCTTTCATAGTAGCCTAGGTATTATGCCTAAGATTTCGGATTACAGGTCGGATTACAAAAAAATCGCATGCGGCGCTGAGCTTAAATTTGTCTTGGGTACATACGCTGATAGCTGCTGCTGCGTGGGATCTGAGCCGCATTAAAAGCAAGAATTTCTTTGGGAAGTTGTCGAATATTGCCGAATAAAGGCCGATTTAACAAATTTTACCTGCTGCTCTTTCATAGTCCTACCCTATTTGTCTTGTAGTTGAAGTGTGCATCGTTTATGTGCGGTTTTAAGCTTGAGAATTGGGGTCCAAGCTACATTAAAAGAAGCTGTAAAGGATTAGTTGAATTTTGCTGGGATTGAAAAAATTTCGCCTGCGGCGCTCACTTTAGTTTGTCGTCAGTAGATATGTCAGAAGTTGGTACCGATGCTTGTCTTCCCTCCAGCGAAAACTGATATGAACGGCATCCTCTAATTCCTGTTATTATTTGTTTATTACTTTATTACTGCAATGGCATTTCCCGTAACGTTTTAGAACTTCTAACGTTAATATTTCTTGAGCCTGTCGGTGCTGGGTTTTTAGCCAGTCATATTCGGAAGTCCTCACCAACCCCCCCATGCCCAAGCCCTTCGAACCGCCCCTGGCTACATGAGGTTTCACCTTCCAGATTTTTCTTGTGGATTCCAGACAGCCGTTTTCGTCGAAACGGATCTGGAAGGTGAATCCAGGCCAGAAACGTCTGAAAGTCTGGGGTGTTGGATTCCGGATTCCCAGATTCCGGATGTCTGGAACGTGCCATAGAAGCAACCCCTTCGAGACAGACAAATACCCGATGAAAAATGTATCTCAAAATAGTACTATGAAGTAGTATGAAAAAGTATCATGCAGTACTAACGATGCTGCTACATGGTTCTACTTCAAGGCTACCGTGTTACTACACACTACTATATGCTACTATTAGCAAGACCGGATGCTACTATGGCAAGACAGGATGCTACTGGATACTACTACATAATATTGGATCAGTCTGAGGCACATTAAATGATAGTATTCTTTGCTATTACATAGTATTACATGCCACGTTTTCGTACTACTACGCATACTACTGACAGTTGTGATTGGGAATGGGCAGGGAATGGGGATGCAAGTGATGCAAGAAATGTTTGAAATGTGAAGGGGAAAAGTCGAAGAACAGCAGATTTTAGCTGTCGTCATTATCATGAAAAACTGGAAGGGTTGGCTTGACCATACGGAAGGCCCGAACGTTTGGGAATCTTGAAGTTGAAGGTGAAGCCTGGCTTTAAATAGTCACTATGGTTAGAAGAGTGGACTGAGAGTGGAGCACACTCTATAGGGGTATTCTCGCCGTCCTCGGGGACTAGAAGGGAACGGCGAGAATAGAGGGACTCACTCGACGAGGACTCCGCCTAGGAAAACAATGAGAACACAGGGAATGCTTCTAAAATGGATTTTGTTTGAAAAAAAATATGCAGTTGACAAAACTAGTCTAGATCCATTTTATTTTTGATTTTGTTTATTCTGATTATTTTTAATTAATCTTACATTGCACCAACACCAGCAAAAATTCATTCCCCTCCGAACCTGAAAGGGAGTCCTTTGATGGTGATGATAATCGGAGCATTCCCCGTCCGTGGGGACTCGCGAGAATACGGGGAGTGAGTCCCCGGGACTAACGAAAACGCGGGGACTCCTCAAGTCGAGTCCTCGGGGAACAGCGAGAATACGCCTTATAGTGAAATTACACCATACCCAACGAAAACGGACGGGATCCTAACGAAAAAATTTAACATTAGGAAGTATAGGACTTTCGACTTTGAGACTAAATTACCGGCTTTTGATAGCCACTTGAGCCAGCAAGTTGCAGGATCGTTAATCTGGCTCCTTCTTGTTGGAATAATATAACTTTTGTAAATGAGTGTTCTTTCTGATGAGAGTTTCAAGGCGCCAAAGTTTGTAAGCAAAGACGGAACCTCTTCCTATTAGTTAATTATGACACAGTTTTTCAAATTAGCGTCATCGCCGACCAATAGGATTCAAGACTCCTTTTTTGTATTCAAACTTTGAAGCCTTCAAGCTCTTACTTCTTTGGAAACTCCTTTGCAAAAATAGAATTATACGACTAAGGAATAGCCAATTAACATTCCTGCAAGTCCCCTGGTGCAGACTAGTGGTCAAAAACCGATTATTTATTTTCAAAGTTGAAAGTCCTTTACCTTCCAAGGTTAAATTTTTTTGTTACGCTCCCGCTGCGCTCCCGTGATAATGGTGTTGCGATATCCGTTTTCATCGGGTAGGGTGCAATCTCTTTATATCTCTACGGTAGTCTGGTAGTTTCGCAGAAAGTTTAAAATGACCCAGACATGGATGTTGTTTCTGTTGATTTTACTTAGTTTCTTAGGCTCTAAAGGCGAAGTAGGTTTCGGTGATTTTACATTATGTAATTTTCGTCCGGCCATTGGACATGAATTTTGCTTTAGGTACATGAGAGCTGTTTCGAGTTGTTGCATCCAGAATGGTTTGTTGTCCATATATTGGGAGAAACACAGGAGGGGGAAAACACAGCTCTAAATTAGAAAATTTTTCAGTTTAGTTGCAACGAAGGTGAAGAGACATTCTGCACAGTCTAATACACCAAGCCCTTTTTTGATATCCGTCCTAAAAGGGGGTGGCGTGTCTCCAGCCACTCCAGGGTTGAGAACAGGAGAAGGGTACTCCTAAGTATTTGTAACCCTTATTCCAAGAGGTCTACTAGTATACAACACTTTATAATCAAAATTAAATACTACTTACTTACTGCCAAGGGCGTCCCGAGGTGGGGGAGCAGCGGCCCCGTTACAATTTGAGCATTTGGTCAAATTTCCTTCTTCGGTCAAAACAGGCATTGTGGCAAAGCCGTGATGCCTGTTGTAAAAAATCCTTTGTACCCAGATTTCCAAATTAGGCAATTTAATGTGTTTATTTGTTCCCATTCTTCATCAAATTTGGTAATTAATCCAACTTTTGTTCTGTCCAAATCGATTTCACCGCATTCGGTACGTCCTTACGTGAATTGGGTGATTTTGACGTATTTATTTGGTCACACTGACTTTTCTCAAGGCCGTATCTGTTCTACCGCATTCGGTCAGTCAATTTCATATTTCGGTCATTTATCAGATTCATTTGGTTGTGGTTGGTGACCGAATTCGACAATTCATCCAATTTTTTCTAAGTCGAAGTTCAATTTCACCGCATCCGGTACGTCCCTGAGTAGATTCGGTGATTTAACGTATTTATTTTGTCAAGTTGACTTTTCTCAATTCTGTATCTGTTCTACCGCATTCAGTCAGTCAGTTTAATAATTTGGTCATTTATCAGATTCATTTGGTTCTTATTTGTGACCGAATTCAACAATTCATCCAACTTTTGTTCAGTTCGAGTCAATTTCACCGTATTCTGACATCCGTGCGTAAATTCGGTGATTTCACGTCTTTATTTGGTCTCATTATCTTTAGCGAAGTCGGTTGTTCATCGGACTTTTCCCAAGTCTGTATCTTATTCTGTCACATTCTGTCAACCCATTTCATAATTCGGCGATTAATCAGATTCATTTGGTTCTAATTCGTTACCAATACGGTAATTCTTCTGATTTTTGTTCGGTCCGCATCTGTTACATGACTTACCACATTTGGTTGTTTTAGGTGATTCTACCATGAGTTTTATTTCGTTCCAAAATTTGGTCGTTTTACTGCTCTTGATCTGCTCCTTATTTTTGGGGGTAATTTTTCAGTACTATGAATTCATTATTTGGGTCACCCCAGTTACTGTGCTTGGTAATTTAAAGGGCATTTATTTAGCTCTTGTTCTTTACTATTTAATGGTAGCTTCAACTGGTTTCCATTCCTTATTTAACTTATAATTTTAATGATTGCAGAACTTCAGGAATAAGCACGTCTCCTGACGTGAAAACTAGCTTATTTTTGTTTGCTGTAGGTTCAGAATAAATGTACTTTACACCGACTTTACCCTGGATGGATCCTTTTTTTTGCCAGGCAGCTCTGTGGTTAATAGGTAGCCTTGGGATCGCAAAAAGGCACTTTGATTATGAGTGTTTCCAAAAAAATTCGCCTGCGGCACATTTAGCAGTCTTCACTATTTAGAAGATGGGTATGTCATTTAGTTGGCGTTTACATTTAGTTGGTGTTTACATACTATGCAACTTTTTACATTATAGCATGTTGAAGGCTACTCGCTGTGTTTTAGAAAAAAAATACAAATTCGGTCAATTTGTACCAGGTTCCCCCCCCCCCCGCCCCCCCCCACAATGAAGAAAGGCTCGGGACGTCCCTGCTTACTGCTCCATCTCGTCTATTTAACTACAGCAATAAATAGATCTTCTTCAGAGCTATCTTGGAACTAGGTAAAACGGGCACTGAGAACAAGACCAGTTATCAAAACATAGCGGTTTGCTGCTGTAAATGAGAGCTACTACGCGCAGCAAATGAGAACAACTTCGTTGAGACTGAGCTGAGATCACCATCGGTGTCATGAAAGTCTGTGCATATTTTGGATGATCAGCGGCTGATTTTGTATTCTTCCAACTGCTAATTACTTGTGTTAATCTGCCGCTGATTGGGAATCGGTCGCTGCTTCAGCCCCATGTGAACAAGCTCTGATATTCAAAATTAGTTTTTTTCTACCCAAACAGTTGCTGAGTTGTCGGAACAGATCAGCCACTGTTCACATGCATATCGTGGTCTGTGTGACAATGCTTCATTCTATGCTCACATTGGTCTGACAGAATTTGAATTGGACTGACCATAAACTCATCTAGTTTTACCTAATTCCCCAAGTTACAGTCTGTTTACTGTCCCCAGAGTCATCAGAGGTCACATTTTAAAGGATTTATTTATCCTGATCGGTGACCACAATGAAAATACTTGCCTATTTGGAAGATTGACTGCTGATTTTTTATATTTTTAACTGCTGATTACATGCATAGATCAGCTGCTGATCGAGAATCTGCCTCTGTTTCAGACCCATGTGAGCAGGCTATAATCATGAGCTCTCGTTCACTACACTTCTAGAAAGTGCTATATACTAGTAGACCTCTCTGGAATAAGGGGTACACATCTCTCTGGAATAAGGGGTACACATAGTTACGAGTACCCTTCTCAGACCTGGCTGCATGCCACCCTGTTTGAGCAGAGGTATAATAAAGACTGATGGTGCATTCTTTTAAAAGATGGACAAGCACAGTCTTGCAAAAATCTCTGATTTTGGAATGCAGCCAATACAGGGTTGTGTGGTTTTACATAGGCCTTCTATTGGGGACGGATTGTGGACATGTGTTGAAAGTAGACCTGCTGCTTCTCTGCTGTTAACAAGACCAAAAATAGCAGACCAGATGAGAATAGTGTGCAGGTCGTTTTGAGTAGCAGGTCTCGCAGGTTTGCAGGTTTTGCATCTGCAGGTCTTTTAGCAGTAAAGTTATGCCAGTGCAGTATGTTTCGTGCGGATTGTCTTCAGCTGTGTTGCCACTGTAACAGAATTCTGAGATTTGCTGGTTTTCAACTTGTCCCACGATTCACAGCTGTGAACGATTTGTCTCGGAAATTGCAATTAGCCTCTGCTAACAATGTTGCAAATTCTGCGATCGCAGAGCATTTTGGCCTATTTCAAGGAAACTCTTTTTGGGAAAAGATCTTTTGTTGCTTACGATTATTAGCTCCTCTTAAATTGGAACCTTAGAATCCAAAAAATTGTTCTTGAAACTGAATAAAATAAGCAAATTTTCGGGGCACCAGAATGTCAGAAATTTTTGCAAGCAAATGGCACAGGTTCTGTCAGAGAAAAGTGGCAACACTGGTCCTCGGGATGGCTTTGTCAAGAAAGTATCATTGGAAGCTGATATAATTTTGATATTCTTCTTCTTCTTTCTGATTACAACGACTCACAAACTCTGAATTTCCAGCTTCAGAATGGACAAGATCCACCTGTCCAATTTAAATAGTGGTACCTTGGGATTGTTACTGGAAAAAGACTAGCTCCCGCCAACAGTGGGTTGGCTTCACAGCTAAGTACGGTACCTTAGATGTAGCTGACTTATTCGTTTTGTACCGCCAAATACCATACAACTCAAGTGGGTCTAGGTTGTGAATGAGCATCCAAATTGATGATACCTAATCATTGAGTCATGCTTTTATGTCTCTTTTTTGCAGGAAAATGCACTGCAAAAAGAAAACTCTGTCATAGATGTCGATAGGCCAATTCTGGTGTCTACTTTGGATGGTACCTTGTATGCAGTTGGCAGAAGAAGTGGTAAAATCAAATGGAAAATTAGTAATGGTATGTAGGTAGTGTTTCATTTGCAGTCTTTTTGGTCAAATTTGTAGATGTTCAAGTTTAGTAACACTGTCTTCTCGAAGTTGCAATCATGTAAAGTATCAACAGAGTTCGGATTAAGTTTTGCAGATCAAGCTGATGACTGTGGTCCGATTGTCCACTCAAGACATATTATACATCTCGAAATTCAAGGGAAAACGCTGAAAGCGTTAATAGCCAGCCCTACGACCCAACAACAGCCTTAGTTAGTTTTACATTGTCGGTCGGCAAAATTAATCGAGCTTACGAGAGTTGTGTTGTTAATGTCTCTAGGACAAAACCCCCTTTTTGGTTTGGTTGCAAAAAGGATAAGGAGGGAGAATATTTTATGAATAATAAGTTTAAATGAAAGAAAATTTTTAAGGAACGGAGATATTAAGGAAGGAAAAACTAAAAAAGTTTTAGTAGTTTTAGAGATGTGATGAAAATAGTAAAATGAGAAACAAGGTAAAAGAGGAAATAAGAAAGAATATTAATAAATAAGACGTAGAGATAGGGGAAAGTGTAGGTGATGCTAAATATATACGTCAGTCATTGAAAAAAAAAAGAATTCAAAGCATTAGATCTTAGGACCGTTGGCGTCACCGAGGGAAAATGGAAGCGTAGTCACCTGGCCAAATCATATTGGACAGAAAGGACGGAAAAGATACTACGTGGCATTAATTTTGTTTTTTTAATTAAAAAAAGAAAAAAAGGCAGGAGGAAACTTTCAGTAGTGAAGATTTTTTCATGAGTTTTTCTTTCCTTTGTAGAACCTGTCGTCCGTGTGCCTGGACCATCAGCAAAGTCATATGGGTGAGTATCCCTTCATGTCTTATTTGTCTGTTTGTATATTATATTAACATCGTTTAGAGAAGGTTTGCTCTTTCTTGTTGATGATGGTCGCTATTTTAGTCTGATTCAGTGAGCTCTAGAGCGTGTTCCACCCTTCGAACAATAGTAACCATTAGTAACTATTTCTGTTCCAACCTCACGAAAAGTTACTACGTTGATCGTTCCGACATTTTCAAAATAGTAACTATTTGCTTACCATGCTCGGGAGCGTAGTAACTAAGGACCGCTGTAACGTGATTGCCTGGATGACCCCTTGGAGTGATATTTTGGCGAAAATAGAAAAATGCGTTCCAGCCTTGACGCCAAGAAGACGTCATGTGTAGTAAGTACAGTAAGTAGGGTTGAACACGCTCCTAATCCCCCATCCATGCTTCGCTTGTCCGTGCCAGTCTGAGCCTGTTTTTGAATCTGTCTGATAACTCGCTGGTGAGAGTTGTTTTGGACAAGCCAAGTGTAGTTGACAGGTCTAAAAGATTTCTGGTAATATCCCTGGCTCAGCCGTTGGGTTTTTGGATCCCAAAATGTTAGTAATGGTATATCTGTGACTTCGTAAACAATTGTCCGTCCGTCTGTCCGTCTGTAAGGACGATAACTCTGGAAGTTGTTGAGGTCTTTTGTTCAAACAAGATGTGGGGATCCTTGGGGCCAGAAAGTCAAGTTTGTACACGGGCCCTGTAGTTTTAGAGGATTACGGGACGAAAATTCAGATCTGAACATCAAGTACCGTAAAATTAGTTTGCCCGGAATCCGGCAGAAACCGGAAATTTGGTAAAAGTGAAAGTAGAGAATAGATTGGAGCATCGATAAAGAGTTTAAAAAAATGCTAAGTCATATCTGTACTTTATTTTCTCGCCGGACAAGTAGTTTGACCAGAATCGGGTCCAAACGTGAAATTTGGTAGGCTTGGTAAATCGTCTCGAAAATCGATCGGAACGTCGATATAGGAGTACGAATACGTGCTAGAACCATCTATGTAGTTTATTTTCTCGCCGGACCTGTGACCTGAATCCGGCCGAAAAGAAATTTTGGAGAAGTGAAAAATTGTTCTTGAGTAGATCAGTGCTTCGAGAGATAGGGGCTAGAGTACATGCCAAACAATTATACGAATTTTATTTTCTCGTTTGCCAAGTAATTCGCGCAGAATCTAAAACAAAACAAAAATGGAGAAATGAAAGTTAAATGTGATGTCGAGTAGTGTTTGGATATGGAAGTAAGAATATAGCGATTTGGCGGTAAGAATTTTCACTTCCCAAATTTGAATTTCGGCAGGGGAGGGGACTTAAATATTTGAGGGAATAAAAATCCTCCCGTAAAGCCGTTGAAAAGGTTAATGTATAGGGGAAAGAGGCCGTGAATCAGGAAATCATAATTGTTCTCGACGTGGATTAATAATCCTTGTGAATCTGGTCAGAACTGGATGTTTACAAACGCATTTGATTGTCTGACATGTTTTTGGGATCCCAAAACGTAAATGGAGAGATACCTATGACATCGCAAAAGTTGTCCGCCTGTTAGCAGGATAATTCTCGAAGGGAACGAGATATTTTGATGAAACTTAGTGTGAGGATTCTTTGGGTCAAGGGTAAGGTCAAGTTCGTATATGTAGCCCTAGATTTGATTAAGGGGAAGGAGACATGCTTAATCCGAATATGAATGTTATTTTCTTGCCGGACAAGTAGTTCACCCGGGATCCGGCAGAAAACCGGACATAAAATTTGTCGACCAATTTTCGGCTATAGCAGTCCCTACCCCTTTATTCTCAAACCCCTTTATTCTCAAACCGTTATAACTCTGCGCGTGGATGATGACGACATTCATTTGTTTATTCTATGGACGTCGGAGAGATCTAGTGTAATCGAAGGTCGAAGGGGTTGGTATATAATGTTCATACGAGGAAAAATGTTGTTCAATGAGGATTCGCGGGTAAAGTACAGGTCAAGTCCGTACATGGGTTCTTTAGTCCTATCACTCATATCTTTAGAGGCAGAGGAGGGGTTTCGACGGCAAAAACATGTATGTTTTATAAGCTAATAAGATATTCACTGAGTGGGTAAGAAGGTCCACTGAATCCATATCTAAACTTAGTTTTCTTGCTGGACAAATGGTTCATCACTAATTCGGCTGAAACTGGAAATTTGGTTGAAGCTCAAAATTGTTTCTGAAATCGATTTGAGATTCGGTGTCGGGGAAAGGAGACATGCTGAATCCATTTTTGAACTTTATTTTAACAGTAGCCTAAAAATATTCAAGGAATCTGACGAAGAGTGAATGGCGAAGACATGACCCAATTGTTTGAATCAAATGCTAGATTTTTGGGATCCCATCGAAACCTTTGGTCTTGTTTTGCTGGAAAATATTCCTAATGAATCTGGTTTGGGGGGGTCTGTTTGGATGATGTGAAATGAATGGATGAAAGGCTTTTGTTCCTCCGAAATGACGAGACAACAAAAGGAAAAAAGTACAAAAGTTAAAGTTCAATGGGCACATCAATCTACCCCAATCCCACTCTGTAACAACCTAGGAACAATGCTTACCCCCTAGATCAGCAGCTTTTTCAAAAGTTTCCTCTCTGTGATATTTCAAAGCGTAATTTTTTGGGCCAGTACATGCTTAATTTACTAGCTTGGACAAAGATAAAAGTGATGTTTCTTATAATACTTAGTAGATCTTTATTTTATGCATAAATCAGCTTGTATAATTCAGATTTGAATAGGTTATTTGTTTTTGAATGATTTTTGTACCTATGTTATTTTTTATAAGCTTATTGAATATTCTGGTACATTTTATAAAGCAAGCTAATCAAGCTTCACAACACTATTCCACAAAGAAAAACTTTTAATAGGTACATTAAGGTAAACTGTCAATCAGGTAAACTGCATCTGCGGCTTGACTTTGGTGACATCTCAAATATATCCTTTTCTATCAAGCATTGCTGGGAGTTTTTGAGTTTCCTGCCACGATATCCCAGCTCCTAAGATTTGGATCGCCCAAATGCCAGAGAGGCAAAGACAAGGGATAACAAGAAAACGGCCGATTTTCGTAGCGCCTTCTAAAGGAAGTCGGAAATGTTTATTTGTGAAGCATTTAATACAAACTAAAGCATTAGAAGTGTCCATTGTGCTTTAAGGCATTTACAGCTATCGAAATTTTCTGATTTTAGTGCACATAATCCGTAACACTAAAAATAGGACAGATATTACAGATACAAATAAAAATACAAACAATATTGACGAAATAAAATTTCGAACAAAATTGTTTTTCGACAACAAAATTTCGTGGCCAAGATGACTATAACTGGCATAATCTGTCTTGCCTTTAGAGCTCACCTGGATCGGGCCCTTCAAACTTACATGATTTATCATCAATCGTTTTGAATTATATCATTTATGCTTGCACAGCCAAGTGCCAAATTTGAAAAAAGAAGTTCTAACGTGAGAAAGGTTTGAAGAAGTCAAAAAGGGAAAGACAGAGCTACTGATATGTACCGTGTTACCGTGTTGCACAGTGTTAAAAATTCTGTCAAGAGTCTTTCGAGATAAAAACTCTCTCAGGCAAACTAGCCCGCCATAACTGGTGCGTAACCGGTTCTCTATGTCTCTGCGACAAGGCTCCAGGCAGCCTGGATTGTGGTACCAAGAAAGGCCTAAATATATAAACGCCATTAATGTATACAACTGTACTACTTAACTTGTTTATCTACTTTGCGGGATTTTGCAAAGACCGAACCTCTGCTAGATCTGATTGTCTGCTTTAGAAAGATTAGGAAATATTCCCCTTTGGTGTCTCATCAAAGTCTTTGGTCTTTGTGGTCTCATGAGTTTCTAGCACAAATCTAATGTTTAACTCATTATTTGTGTACTGTTGCTCATGATCTTCAGAATTTGCGAAAATTTGTGAAAATTTTTGTGAAAATCTGTGAAATGGTGTGAGCTGACTTAACTTGTACTATACTTGCAGCGTCATTTAGGCTACAGGTATAACTGGTTTATGCCACGTCTGCAGCAAGTTTTCCATCCGATGAATACTTTTTCGGGTGCGATAAGATCATCGCCCGAGTTTCTGGTTCGCAACAGACTAATGTCAAGAACCATGGGTGTGTTTTTCGACCAAGTGCCATGTAGCGATCACAATTTCTGTCCGTCCGTCTGTCTGTCGGTCCAGGTTTTGCTAGTTCGAGCACTTCCATATTTGCCATGGCCGTTGGCTTTTAGCGCAAATAAAATCTTATCTTATCTTATCTTATCTATAAGCTAGGACGATTATAAGGTTTGAAGCCAAGCTGACCATTAATTGCGGTGATCCCGCGAGTTCGGTAATTCCTGATGTGCTAGGACAATGAAACTTGGCAGGCGTGTAAGGGACCCAGACAGACTGACTTAATCTTATTTCTGCTCTAAGATGTTATTGCTCCATTTTGAGGGTGCTAACGGAAAATATTCAGCCCAATGTATCTTCGAAAGCCATGCTTTCATTTCAGCGCATAGTATAAAGCATATTGATATATATATATATATATTAATATATATATTGTATTAATTTAATTAATATCATATATATATTAATTTTCTAATCAAAATTCTTTTGACTCTCCTTTAAGAAAGCATAGGTCCAAAGTTTGCTGAAATACAGCCAAAATAAACCAGTCGTGTCGTCGAAAATATAACTACACTAAGAGTTTTCGAAGAGCGGAAGCAAAATTTGAGAAAAATGGACAACAGTCTATTTCCCGTCCCGTGCAGCCTACTCTTATTAAAACCTTCAGAACCGAAGAGTAGGTGCAAGATTGGAAACGTAAATATAAAGCAACTGAATACAGAAATATTAGTATATACAAACACAAAAATTAAATAAAAAAACAGTTATCACGGCGTTTTTTTCGGAAAAATATTTATCCGATATTGTTCGATTTTGGGGAAGTTGGTGGAATATTATTTTTTAAATTTACTTTAATGCTATCGCCCGAGCGAAGCGAGGCGGACAATTCCATCATGGTCCAATCACAAAGAGTGGCGAACGCCTGCCAGGGCTAGTCGTAATTTAATGTGTAAAATGGTACTTGCGCCAGTTTAATTTCTAGGTCTTCCTGTCAGTTTTTGAAAGTCAAAGTAGCCTATGTAAAAAGATAAAAGTAAAGTTTGTTTTTTACCCGCTGCAGAGGCTCTAAGGAGGCAGAGGCTCTAAGGATTTTATTTTAAAGAATCTGGACGACCCTAATAAGTGGATTAACTTAATAACCATAGATTTTAGAAAAGGTTTTGATCTCATTAATCATACAATTTTGGTAAAGAGACTTATCGAAAAGTTCAAGGTTAGTCCTATAATTGTAAATATTATTGGTTGGGTTTTTGAAGAATAGAAAACAAACAACGAAATGAAGTACAACAAGACCAAAGGTTTCGATGGGATCCCAAAAATTCAATATCTGATCCAGACAACTGGGTCTTGTCTTAGCCAGATCCAGTCATCGCCAGACTCCTTGAACATTTTTACAATTAAAATTCAGAAACAGATTAAGGCCAACTGAGAAAAACTTCCTGCCACTACCGCCAATTTCCCGATTTCGGCCAAACTCCAGAACTAATTGTCCGGCGAAAAAAAGAAAGCTCAAAAATGAACTCGGGGTATATTCTTTCCCCACTATAAATGAACATCTAATCAACTTCAAAGAAAAATTTAACCTATAACAAATATTCCGACTCCAGCCGGATTCCGGTCGAACTATATGTCTGGGTAAAATATGATTGTCACACACGGATTCAGCATCTCTTCTTACCCCTAAATCGGTTTTCTAATCAACTAGAAATAAAACTTCTACTACTACCAATTTTCCTGTTTTGGCCGGATTCCGGGCGAACTACATGTCCGGATTGAAAATTGTTTTCACATAAGTGTTCAGCATGTCTTCTTGCCCTAAATAGAACATCTAATCAACTTCAACTTCAACTTTTAATTTTAACAAACTTTCCGTTTTGGGCCGGGTTCCGGACGAACTACTTGTCCGTCGAGAAAATGGTTTTCACCACCGTGTTCAGCGTGTCTTCCTACCCCTAAATCGAACGTCTCTAATCAACCTAAAATAAAACTTTTACTTTTAAGAAACTTTCCGGTTTGGGCCGAATTCCGGGCGAACTACTTGTCCGTCGAGAAAATGGTTTTCACCATCGTCTTCAGAATGTCTTCCTACCCCTAAATCGAACATCTAATCAACTTAAAATAAAACTTTTACCTTTAACAAACTTTCCGGTTTTGGCCGGATTTCGGGCGAACTACATGTTCTATGACAAAATGGTTTTCACCATCGTGTTCAGCATGTCCTCTTACCCTATAATCGACTATCACATTACCTGTTTCAAAATATTTTGTTTGTCCCTTAATTTGAAACCCCTCCCCCACCCCTAAATGTAGGGCTACAAAGCCCATCTACGAACTTGACTGGTCCGATGACCCAACGAATCCTCACACCAAGTTTCATCAAAATATCTCATTCCCTTCGAGAGTTATCGTGCTTACAGATGGACGGACATACGGACGGACGGACGGACAGACGGACAACTTTTCGATGTCATAGGTATCCCTCCACTTACATTTGGGATCCCAAAAACGTGTTCTCTGGTGTTCCACAGGGAACTTTACTTGGACCTATCCTGTTGCTTGTCACGATGAACGATATAGCGCAAGAGCACCCAGATTGCTGGAAATTTGTGGATGATTTAAGCTTGACCGAAGTATGCTACAGAAATTTTAAAAGCAAAGCTACAAGCATAATAGAAGACATTAAAGATGAAGCCAGGTTGTTGGACATGCAGGTAAACGAAGACAAAAGTGCAATTTTAACCTTTTCCTTCCTCAGAACTAGCATTTCCTTTAAAGAAACACTGTCTTCTGGTTTACAGGTACAGAAGATAAAGCTCCTTGCTGTAACAATCACGTCTGATGTTAAACGGGAGGACAACACCAACGTAATACTAAAGCGTGCAAACGCTGGTCTACAGCTGTTAAAACTTCTGGCTAAGTTCCAAGTACCTAATTTCCATCTTGTCCGAATTCACGTTTCTTTCATTCGATCCACTTTGGAATATGCGGCTGCTGTTTGGCACTTTGCCCTTACTGCACAGACAGAACAAATAGAAAGAATACAGAAACGTGCCCTCCTAATAATAAGTCGTGAGCCCAAAGTTCCCTATTCTGCTCTTCTAAAAAAGTTTAATATGGATACCCTAGAGACTCGGAGACTGCGGCTGAGCTTAGCTACATTTAGGGGTGGGGGAGGGGTTTCAAATTAAGGGGCAAAAAAAATATTTTGAAACAGCTAATGTGATAGTCGATTATAGGGTAAGAAGACATGCTGAACACGATGGTGAAAACCATTTTGTCATAGAACATGTAGTTCGCCCGAAATCCGGCCAAAACCGGAAAGTTTGTTAAAGGTAAAAGTTTTATTTTAAGTTGATTAGATGTTCGATTTAGGGGTAGGAAGACATTCTGAAGACGATGGTGAAAACCATTTTCTCGACGGACAAGTAGTTCGCCCGGAATTCGGCCCAAACCGGAAAGTTCCTTAAAAGTAAAAGTTTTATTTCAAGAAGACATGCTGAACACTTATGTGAAAACAATTTTCTATCCGGACATGTAGTTCGCCCGGAATCCGGCCAAAATCGGAAAATTGGTAGAAGTAAAAGTTTTATTTCTAGTTGATTAGAAAACCGATTTAGGGGTAAGAAGAGATGTTGAATCCGTGTGTGACAATCATATTTTACCCAGACATATAGTTCGACCGGAATCCGGCTGGAGTCGGAATATTTGTTATAAGTTAAATTTTTCTTTGAAGTTGATTAGATGTTCATTTATAGTGGGGAAAGAAGATACCCCGAGTTCATTTTTGAGCTTTCTTTTTTTCGCCGGACAATTAGTTCTGGAGTTTGGCCGAAATCGGGAAATTGGCGGTAGTGGCAGGAAGTTTTTCTCAGTTGGCCTTAATCTGTTTCTGAATTTTAATTGTAAAAATGTTCAAGGAGTCTGGCGATGACTGGATCTGGCTAAGACAAGACCCAGTTGTATGGATCAGATATTGAATTTTTGGGATCCCATCGAAACCTTTGGTCTTGTTGTACTTCATTTCGTTGTTTGTTTTCTATTCTTCAAAAACCCAACCAATAATATTTACAATTATAGGACTAACCTTGAACTTTTCGATAAGTCTCTTTACCAAAATTGTATGATTAATGAGATCAAAACCTTTTCTAAAATCTATGGTTATTAAGTTAATCCACTTATTAGGGTTGTCCAGATTCTTTAAAATAAAATCAATAATACTAATTAAGTAACGACTGGTTGAAGTTTCAGGACGGTTCCCGAATTGTCTCGGGTCGATCTGCGACATTATCTGTGCTTTCAACCACGCGGATACGAAACTGAATTTTGCTAAAAACTGGTGTTAAGAGTTATAGGTCTAGTCCCACAAAATATTTTTTTTCTCCTTTCTTCGGGATAGGCGTGATATAACCAACTTTCCAAATTTCATGGTATGTACCTGTAAGGGAAATTGAATTAAAACTATCTGTAAGTGGATCTGCCAGTTCATCCGGAAAAGCCCTGATAAACTTGGTGGGTATGTCAACAGGGGTTAGACTAGTACGTCTTAAAGAACTTAACTATTTTGAAACTTCGTCGCGTAAAATTCTTGGTACTTCTTTCTCATCAACTGGTTCTTGTGGGATACTTTCAGCAATAAGAGGGGGAAGTGATGATTGCCGAGTAGTGGTATATGCATGGATGAAGAGGGGGTTTCAAACGAAGGCGTGAACGTTTGTTTTAAATTTAATGAAGCGGTCGATTTTCGGGTAAGAAGACATAATGATTACAAATCTTGACTGTATTTTCTCGCCAGATAAGTGGTTCTTCTGAGTCCGCTGAATAACAGAAATTAGCGAGAAGAAAAAGTTTTGTCTATTAAACATGTTTACGCGATCTCACGAAGACCGGAAATCTGCGAGACCCGATTGCCTGGATAAACGTTCAATATATATTTCCCTTTGTGATCCCGTCGAAACTTTTGGCCTTATTAGGTTGGATCATAAGTGAATAAGGGAATTTTTAACTTGCATTGGTTACAATATTTGACGCTTTTAAACAGAGATCTTCCAAGCATCGGTGTTTTTTTATGTCATACCCTGTGTATTGTATGGGGTTTGATGATGATGATTGAAATTTTATTTAACCACTTAAGAAGAGGCAAATAGCGCAGTATAGACCAATAAAATGAAAAAATACACTGAGCTTTCAATAATGTAGTAAATGCACGAGATTTAAAAATAAACATTTAAAAAAAATAAAAATAAAAGGTTAGGCCTGTATCCTGGAATTTATTTCGGGGGGGGGGGGGGAGGGGGTTGCCTGCTGGTCGGACAAAAAAGTAAAAAAATACATAGATCAGAGGGAAAAGCCTATAAAAATGACTATTTTTGTACGTTTCGGGGGGGGGGGGGGGGGTCAACCCCCTACCCCCCTCCCCCTGGATACGGCCTTGGAAAAGGGACTTATCGGGTCTAAAAAATCTTCTTCCTAGATGGAATGTGGAGAAATGGCCTAAGTTTCTGTCAGTCTGCTTTGTGTCTACGATAGGGACTGTGTTTTGTTAGTCAAATTATATGAATAAACCTTGATAGATCTTCTGCTTGCAGGCCGATATACTTGCCTGATCCCAAAGATGGATCCTTGTATGTCCTAAGGTCATCTGCAGAGCCGTTGACCAGGTTTCCATTGAAAATCCCTGAACTGGTTTCCACGTCACCATGCAGATCTTCAGATGGCATGCTTTACACTGGTAAGTAGTCAGTACCTGCTATTTACTATATACAGGGGCGTCACGTATGGGGGGAGGGGGGACGCCCCCCCCCCCGAATGTTGTCGGACAGTCTGAATAAAATAGCTAAGTCAGCGCGAAGATCGCGATTTTTTTTTTCAAAAACAGTCGATTGTTCGAAAAAATAGTCAGTACATGCTCAGTTTACTAGCTTGGACAAAGATAAAAGTGATGTTTATTATAATACTTAGTAGATCTTTATTTTATGCATAAATCAGCTTGTATAATTCAGATTTGAATAGGTTATTTGTTTTTGAATGATTTTTATAGCTATGTTATTTTTTATAAGCTTATTGCATATTCTGGTACATTTTATAAAGCAAGCTAATCAATCTTCACAACACCTTTCCACAAAGAAAAACTTTTAATAGGCACTTTAAGCCATGGAACTTCTGATGAAACACTAGAACAATCAGGTAAACTGCATCTGCGGCTTGACTTTGGTGACATCTCAAATATATCCTTTTATATCAAGCATTGCTGGGAGTTTTTGAATTTCCTGCCATGATATCCCAGCTCCTAAGATTTGGATCGCCGAAATGCCAGAGAGGTAAAGACAAGGGATAAACAAGAAAACGGCCGATTTTCATAGCGCCTTCTAAAAGAAGTCGGAAAGGTTTATTTGAGACGCATTTAATACAAAGTAAAGCATTAGAAGTGTCCATTGTGCTTTAAGAATTAATGACTGCAATCCGGAAGTAGGTTGCATTGGCACTATCGATACGTCGGGTCCTTTAATTTTCACCTTGTTAGGCCCATGCAGATGTTTTCTGCCTCGTTTTTTGTCCGTTTTTTGGCTCAGACATTGAGTTGAGAACATTTTGTCATAAAGATGTCCGCATATAAGGTTTGAAGCCAAGCTGACCATTCGTTTCAAATACAATAGAAAATCGAGATTTTCGGTTTTTTTTTCTTGATCAGCTAGTTATCCCTCCAAGGTGATATGCGAGGGATAAATACAATTTCGGATATTTCGGTTGTACTTCCGGCGAACCGTCCTCAGCGAAAAAAACTAAATCATAAAATCCACAACAATAACATTGTGGTGTCCATGATAAGTAGTACAAGCTATTGTGTGTTAGGAGTGCTTTGTTTTCTTCAACGACCAGGTTAACATAAGACTTACAAAAGGAGGCTCCTGCGTAAATCTGCGTAGTTAAGTAGACTTATTTTCAACCATGTAACCCGCCTAGAAGTCTGCGCTGTTTTTAAGCCTAGTGTGACCAGTTCCTAAGTTCTTTCATGAACGTTGCCGCGACAGACTAGACTGTGCCCGATATGCGCTGGAATAATACCAAGAACGAATAATCACAAGAAACTTCGTCTCCCTACCCAGAGATGGACGAATTCGAATCCAGGATTCGTCCTTTTAGCCGGATTTGAATCTTCTGTTTTTCAGACTGGATTTGGATTTGGACTCGGATTCCAAACTCACAATCTTACGAATCCGCTCGTATTCCTAGACTTAATCCTTCTTTCCGTTCTCCCAATTTTTACGTAGTGCTTAGGCCATCCAGCTTTTTGGTCTCCACCACCAAGCATCCTCAGTAATCTATCACGATATCTGATTACCTAAGACATCGGTGCTTTTTGTCACCTCTGATCTTAAACCATAACCTATGTACATGATTTGATTTATGTTAAGGTCTGATCGAATCCTGATTCGAATCCTCTGCATGAAATGGTGGATTCGGATTCGGAATCGGATTCGTACCTAGCGTTGGATTCGGATTTGAGTTCGAATCCTTTCATGATCGGATTCGCCCATCTGTGTCCCTACCTCTGTAATACGATTGTGAGGAGTCGTACCAGGTTTGGTCACCAAAAGTAACATCGTACACCCTGGAAAGTAACCCAAAAGTATCTCAAAGTAACCCAATGTAACCAAGAGTGATCTGTATGCGGATGATTCGAAACTAATAGGTCCGGCCAACACCTCCTCTGCCCTCCAATCCCTCTAGACTGATCATCTGCTCCTGGATCAAAAGATGGTTGCAGGAATTCAACATTGAAAAATGCAAGGTCATACACTTCAGACACAACAACCCCAAGCAACAGTACCTCATGACCCAAAACCCTGGGAGTCACCACACACTGGAGCATGGAGCATGTTCAGGGAGAGAGATCTTGGCGTTATTGTTGACTCCCAGTTGAAATTCAGCACCCACTCACAGAACATCTCAGCCAATGCTAGCAGAGCCCTAGGCATCATCAAACACAGCATTTTGTTTATGGCTTCTGGCCGGAATAAAAGTCTTGAAGTACCAGCAGAAGTAAACACGTGATCACCAAGCTCTACAAAGGATTAGTTAGACCGAGATTGGAGGTGGGGACCATACTGGCCACCCCCCGATTCAAAAAGGACAAGCCAGCTCCTGAGCAAATCCAACGAAGTGCCACTAAGCTGATCGCCGGTTTGGAAAAGAAGCCCTACAGTGAGCGGCTGAGGGAACT
The DNA here is from genome assembly GCA_023053575.1 of Branchinecta lynchi. NCBI lineage: Eukaryota > Metazoa > Arthropoda > Branchiopoda > Anostraca > Branchinectidae > Branchinecta > Branchinecta lynchi. The sequence continues at coordinate 17,468,877 of JAKZAP010000021.1, read as the reverse complement.
CAACCTCCCCTCCTTAGTCTACAGGCGGAAACGGGGGGACATGATCCAGGCACACAAACTCCTCTCAACCAATCAATAAAATGAGCTCCTGGAGATTGACCCCTCCCACATAACACGAGGACACCCAAAACGTATCCCCAAACATCACGCAAGGACTGGAGCAGGATGCAACTTCTTCTCGAACAGGATCGTGAACCTGTGGAACAACCTCAAGGAGGACACTGTTGCTGCTGAATCGACAGAAGCATTCAAACGCCGTTTGGATGCTGAGTGGAGAGACAAACCGTGGAGATTTGACTGGGATGCACCAGAATCTTCCGCTAGACTGTAACCAATCGCAGATGCAACAGTCATCACAAGGAGTGATTCAACAGGATCAAAAGTCCTTATTTCACTTCAAGCTGTGATTTAAGGTAATTTTTTTTTAAGGTAATCCAAAGTAACCTTGAGTAACCCAAAGTATCCTGAAGTAACTCGTACACCCTGGCTCTTGGTGACCAACCCTGGGAGTCGTATATATTCTCGATACTCTGCCCGATGCAGATGAGCGCAGGGTAGGAGCGACGCGGAATATCATCATTCTTTACATCTACAAATACGTATATCGCAGCAAAGCCCCGGAGAAGAAATTTCCTAACGAACGTCGTCTGAGTCGTTTAACAGCCGATTGGTTGTATATCATTGTTACGTCACATAGTGTGACGCGATGCAGAGTGGGGCCTGCTGCAGTTTTTCGTCTGGTATGCCCAGTGGCGAAGAGGGAAGGGGACGGGTATCAACTCAGACGCTCAGCAACTACCTCTAGCTCCGCTCAGTTTAGTCGGGTATCCATAGTCGCTGCATGCGACAAAAGACGGAGTTTATTGTTCTATTGGATTATTTGTTCTTGATATATTTACGTTCTCACCTTGCCGCTTTGTCTTCCGTTAGGCAAAAAGTCTGATACCTGGATGTCAATCGACCCTCTCACAGGACGTACTCAGAATGTCCTTACACCAGACAAAGTGTACAATGTCTGCCCTAAGGAAGAAGAAGCAAGCTCTGTACCTCTTTTCATCAGTAAAACTGGTAAGACCCTACTTATCATACTTTGGTAATATATCTAGTCACTTTAGTCACTTACGGGCAACAGCCACTTTTCGTTTTCCAAGGTTCAATAGGCCTCGGATAGAGTTGGTTTACGAAACGAAAGACTAACCTTCCAGATCTCTTAATTGCAGGGGCCTCGAGGCACCAGGACAAGCAGACGTAAGGCATTTCTTTTCTTCTTTCCGTCTTTCTGAACTTGCTGCGTTAAAAATTACCTATTATAAATTCTCTAAATTCCTTCTTGGTTTCCCGATTTCTGCGAGTAACTCTTTCCTAACTTCGGATTTTAAAGTGAAGAATCCTTTGGAAAGTTTAAATAGTAAAATCCAGAACTTTCATAAAAAGGCTGACAACATTCTTCTTCATCACGACCTTTTCCTTTTTTCACAGTAAAGCGCCCTGATTAGTTTGTTTATTTGAACTTTGTTTTTACCATTGTATTTCGTTGTATATTTAGTAGGCTAATTTGTCTTTAACGGTCAGCTGTTTATTAGTATGAAAGTGTGTGAGTTTGGTTGACATGTTTTTGTTCTTTTTTATACACTACTCTTCAGTTTTGAGGGATTCGAATAAATAATAATAATAATAATTACTCAAGTAAGGGAGAGATGTGCTTTTGACGTTAGTTAGCTTTTGATGGTGTCACGTCCATCAAGGACCAATTAAGAATGGCCAATTAGGGCCATATCAATCTCAGCAAAAAAAAACCCAAAAAATATTAATAAACACTGCTCAAACCGTGGAAAAATTATTAAACAACAAATTCCTCCAAGACAACCAATCATTTCTGGCCCAGCCAGAACAACAGGCAACGGGTTTGGAGACCCGAGATTGCGCTTCTGCACACAAAGAACAGACACTCAACTAATTTCTGGAAAAGAGTTAAGGCCTTAACCAACGAACGTTAGTTGCGTTTTTGCAGATATCGCGGTATCTGATACGACGGTCTAAAGTCGTTTTCGCAGTTGCCATGGTATCGGATAGTTAGTAAGCCAGTTACCGTTGTAATTGATGTTCAGATATCTTGGTCCTGGCCGTAGTAACTGATAGTGGTATCTGAAAAATCCATCTCACGTTTATCATCACCAACACAGAAGCCTGGGTTTTTGTGAGAAAGAAGTTTGGCACTTCTGATGTGAGTGGATATTAGTATATCTTTTGGGATAACTTTCAAGCGCGCAAATTCAGCAATTGTCGTTTTTACAAAGCAACCATAGTATCCAGGGACGTCACTATGGGTGCGGGGAGGGGGGACGCCCCCCCCCCCAATGTTGTCAGCCTGTCGGTAATAAATAATCGAGTCAGCGCAAAGCGCCGCGATTTTTCGTAAAAACAGTCGATTTTTCTTTAAAACAGTTGGTTTTTCGTAAAATTAGTCATTTTTTCTTTAAAACAGTGTTTTTTTTTAAATCAGTCGATTTTTCGTCAAAACAGTCGTTCTTTCTGAAAAACAGTTGGGTTTCCTGCAAAAACAGCCGGTATATAAATGACCAGCCAGTCGGTAAATACCTTGCCCCCGCCCCCAAACATATTGGCTATTACCGCCTCTGATAGTATCAGAACCACAGTAGCTGGAACAAGACCTACGAGCCCATAGGGCACTTCTTACAAGTAGGCGGTAAAAGAAAGTAAATGAGAACGTCACAAACTACACACGCCATCCAAAAACGCGGTTCGGACCTATAAATGGGATATGTAGTTCCGGCATCTCGTCTGATCATCTAGGGCAATTGGCTGTTTTAACTTCTAAGTTTTAGCCCAGTTATGCTACTAGTTTGATCACTAGACGTGCCACATGATTTCCGGTACCTCCCCCCATCTCCCCTTACCACGGCCGAATCTGGTTCGGACACCCGAACGGATCATCTGAAGTATCTTCTCTTACCACTTATCACATTTCATTCGAATGTGAGCATTTTTTTAAAATTCCGCCCCCCCCCCCCCCGTGGTCGGATCCGATTTGGACCCTAAAATGTGTCATCTAAGGCATATGCTCTCTCTGAATTCCAAGTTTCATTTACATCGCTGCACTCGTTTGACCCCTTTGCGAGCCACGCAATTTCCGGTACTCCCAGTAGGCTACTGTGACCGAATACGACTCGAAAACATAAACGTCGCATCTCTGCCGTCTTTCCTTCCCGTACATCAGGTTTGATTGGAATCGGAGCATAGCCTATCTGCAAAGTCCCCCCCCCCCCCCTCCCTACCGTGGCCGGGTCCGGTCCGGACTCCAAATAACAAATCTAGTTCGGTACTAACAAACTTCCATCACGTTCGGTCAATCCGTTGGGAGTTTCCGGCCCCCCCCCCCCCAACTCCCCCAACCGTGGTTGGATGTGGTTCAAACGCATGTTTGGCATGCATAGGTCATCAGTCCTTGTCACCTATAAAGTTTCACTAGAATCGGACCACCCGTTCGCATCTTACGGAAGTCGATTTCCGTATTCCCCTTCCCTCACTCCCCCAAAAATGGTTGGATGCAAAGTTTCATTGTTTAGCACATGTAGAACTATCCTAACTCGCGATCACCGGAATTCCGGGGAGCCTCCTCCAGCTCCTCCCACAGAACTGTGGTACGATGTGGCTGAGTCAATGATGTATCTAGCCATAATGCTTTTTCTCCCCACCAAGTTCGATCCTAATCCCCCAACACTAAGCGTTTCACGAACTTTCAGGTGCCCCCCCCCCCCACATGTATCGGATCCAATCCTGACTTGACATAGAACGGCTGAGACGATGATTCTTTTCAATTGCCAAGTTTCATTCAAATCCGATCAGCCGTTCAAAAGTTATGCAGGCCTTCCTTATCCCTCCACTCCCCCCACAAGGGTTGGATCGGAGAAATTACTATTCTCAAGTCAGTCTTTTCAGTTCACTGGCATGCCTGCCAAGTTTCATCATCCTAGCACATCGAGAAGTACCGAACTCACGGGATCACCACCCCCCCCCTCCAACTCCCCCAAAGTGCCCTAATTTGGTCCGTATCTAGGACTTGGCAGACCGACCGACCGACAGACCAACGGACAGACAGAAATCGCGATCGCTATGTGGTACTTGGCCGAAGGACAAATGCCGTATAAACGACAAAACCGAAGTCCATTTACCGTAGTATCAGATTCCACAGTATCTGCAAAAACGCAACTATTGGCTTTGAAATAGAACAGATATTGATGATTTACCTGTCGATCGACGTAGAGACGCTAGAATGAAGAAGTTTCGAGTAGGCTACAGTGAAAAGAGCTCAGTCGGCTCCAGGGGGAGACGGAGGTTATATTATAGAGCGTGTTCCACCCTTGCTTACAATAGTAACTATTAGTTACTATTTCCGTTCCAACCTCACCAAAAGTTACTACGCTGACCGTTCCAACCTTTTCGAAATAGTAACTAATACAAACTATTTTTTTACCATCCTCGGGAGCGTAGTAAGCGTGCTAACTACGCATCTCTGTAACGTGACTGGTCGGATTTGCCCGTGGCATGATGTTCTGTTGGAGAGTAGAAAAAATCGTTCCAGCCTTTACGGCAAAAAGCCAGGATTCTTTAAGTCATGGATAGTAACTACGGAACGTAGGGTGGGACACGCTCATAGAGTGGTACTACTGTGTCTGGTTTTCGCCATCCTTCGTCCGAGAATGGTGACAATTTCTGAAATATTGCAAATAGAACAAAAATTATTTTATAAGTTATCAGGGGCTTTTCTGTTGTACCTTTCTCTGTTTGTAATTTATTGTGCCACCTCCAACACGAATGGAGTCGTTAACGGCTGAAACTGTGTTTATCAGTGTTCATTCTTCTGTACACGACTTTAATTTCCAGAGTACAGCCTAACGATGTTCGATAGCAAGACATTGGAGCCGCGATGGAATGTTACATACTTTGACTATGCATCATCTGCCATCCCGATGGACGATCCAAACAATTACGGTGAGTTTGATGGTTTCGTCACGTGGCTTTTTAGAATACCCAACGCAAGTGATTTTGTACCAAATATCTTTCCATCCATCTGTCTGTCCGTCTGTCACTTTGCCTCTCGGTATTTAAGTTTAACTGAAAAAGAGGTAGGATAATCTAGTTACCCATCACTTATTCAATCAATCAATATTTATTCTTCGAAAACTTTTCTTACGGTATTAACAAAAATCCGAATATTTGTTCTCTCGTCAAACATAATTATATACAATTGCGCTTTAACATAGTAAAATTTTCGTAAATTACACAACAAAAAGATAGCAACAAATTAAAACGCTAAACTTCAAACATCAACAGAAAAAGGAAAAGGGTTTTACTTAAATTTTGCATTGAAAAAACTCACGAAGGAGGGGACACAACTTCTTTCATATCGCGCATGAGTTGTCCGTATGGGTAGGATCTTAGGAACTGGTTGTGCTGCCATTCTCTGTGGCCTTATACGATCAAGAATGTGGGGTGGGGGAAGTATTTAAAGAGGCTTGAAGACCCGATGAAAATGCGTTACTTCGTTGCTGCACTATTAACAATTTCCCTGTCGGATTTGTGGTACCTCAATGCGCTTGTATCTTTGTTGTATGCTTGGTGAAAATGATAGAAGAAAAATAAGTGTTCAGGTAGTTAGCTACTTTAATAGAGAGAAGAGAAGAGGTATATATCCTCGATTCGGTAGCGTGGGGAGGCTCGTGGGTCTATCTCCTAGGGCATGTAGAGTTGAACAAACTAGGGTTACAATGTACTTCATTAATCAATATGCTTATAACTCACTCGATTCCAAGTTGAGGTTAATCCATAGATAATCCTCACTTTAACTATATGGCAAATGCTACCAACTGTACAGTAGTCGTCTGATCGAAGTCTCTTACTGAATCTCAATCTCAATATCAATCTCAATATGAATCTCCTTAAATATGGAACTTCTTACTTATATATACAATTTACCGCTCTGCTCAATAAGGCACCATCCCACCTGCGCACTTGCCAATTTTGCACCCGTCGTCGATAATATCGTCAACTTGCTATTCTTGAGGTCGGTAAGTCTCCAAACACGGTCAGCTGGCCAGGTCGCAGTCTCACTGCTGTGACTCATGTCCACCAGCTCGCTGTTCTGAGAGTTGGCAAGTCGGCAGGTGCGCGTTTGTTTAGGGGTTTAAGAAGTACAACAATCTACGTCAGTACACTACCTTCCGCGAGTAGATCACTGGCCACTGAAAAGCCGCGTCTATACTGAGATTCAGAATTTCCGCGTCATAGTAGAATTTGCGTTGTGGAGACGGCCGTAGACATTCTGAACGTCACTACTAGAGCAGACAGTAGAAAATCGAAATATCCCTTAGCAGAATCCAAATAATTCAGTGTATTCAATTAGATGATACAAAAATAAGTTCTTTTCAGTTAAACTTTAAGGACAAAGAGCGTGTTCCACCCTTGTAACAATAGTTACTATTAGTTACTATTTTCGTTCCATCCTCACGAAAAGTTACTACGCTGACCGTTCCAACCTTGTCGGAATAGTAACTAATAGTTACTATTTGCTTACCATGCTCGGGAGCGTGGTAAGCGTAGTAACTACGCATCTCTGGAACGTGATTGGTCGGATTCACCCCTGGCGTGAGATCCTGCTGGAAAATAGAAAAATCGTTCCAGCCTTGACGGCTAAAAGCCAGAATTCGTGACGTCATGCGTAGTAACTACGGTAAGTAGGATGGAACACGCTCAAAGCTTCTCCTTGGGTGGGGATCTGAACCGGCAGCCATTGGCTTATAAGAGCGGTGCCAGAGCGGTGCGCTACCAACTGAACCACTGAGATGCTTGTGAAGATAATTTGCAAATCACACAGTTTCTGTCTTCGGGAAGTGAAAGTCACGCAATCCTGTGAAAATATACTTGGTGGTTTTCTGTCTGTTTGTCAAAGTGGATTATGACTTTTCATGCTGTACCAGTCTCTCAGGAATTTTTTTTTCTTAAAAAAACTAGTAGGATAAATGCCTGAGTTTTTTTTAAAATGAAGATTCTCGGAAGATTTCCTTGTTGAAATAAGTAAATAATAATGTTTATGAACCAAAATAGTAAAATATAGCTAGGATAGGAAATATAGCTAGGAACATCGAGCTCGTTACACAATTAATCAGTAGATAAATACGTAAAATGTAAGTGACAGATGATAAAAAATAAACGAACGGATGAGAAAATACGGTACAAACTGGTTTACTTATACTTTCCTTGCGATCAACTGGATAATTGGTTAGTTTTAATTCAGCTACCGAGCACGGAGAAATTATGAATACACAAATACTTACTAATCAACAAAAAGCTCTCTCTCTCTCTATTTACAAATCTACAAATCTTGTTTATCGATTGGGGTCCTCTTCAGGCACAAGGCTTTCAAGCGAGTAAGTGAACTTTTGGAAAATCAACAAAAGACTGTAGCTTAAATATCTGATTTTGCTGGATTTCTTCGTCAGAATCTTCATAAGTGCATTTCAAAATACCAGGAAGCGGGTTATCTCGAAATTTGCCTGGGACAATAGCTGCAATGACAGCCCACATTGCTTACTAATATTCAATTCAATTTCGATTTCTTTTATTTAACGGTTTTTGAAAACCATAAAAAACAAAACAAAAATAAAACACTCGAAACGAACAGTACACTAACCTAAATCAGTCAGGTCGAACGGGCTCCAGGTGGAACCTGGGTCACACGCAGAGACCGCTCCCATTCCAGCCACACAGGCAGAGACAACCTCAAAAGCGGGGCAGATGCAGCCCGCACAAGTGGATTAGGCGACCTGAGAATCCTGTTCTGCAAAAAAAAAATGTTTCTGCATAATCCGAATTTCCACAAAATATTTCCACAAAACATTGTCGCATAATCCGAATTTCCACCTCCCGATTTCAGACCACTGGGGGGCGATGGGGGCTGGTTGAAGGTCAACTGCATATAAACGTATTAGAGCTATTGGCTATTGAATACCGTTTCTAACGTGTACATCTTAAAATGAAATTTTTCCACAAATTTATTCAAAGGGTAAGTCAAATTTTGTCTTATCTCTCGCCTAATTTAAAAAGATTATGCTTGGCCTGGGTTATCTTTCTTATGAAGATGGCCTGGTCAAGCTTGACCTGCCACTCTTGCTGAAAGGCGGCATCAACTGACAATAGCGTTCGGGAGCAAGTGTCTGGCATCACATGCTCATCGTGCCATTCTACCTGACTTCGATACTACCAAGAATAAATAAGGGAAGAATTGAGAAATCCGGAATATCTTTTGGTCCGATATTATTTACCGGGGGTGGAGCCTGGGTGGAGCTTCGCGTGTTGCCTCTTGCAGTATTAAGTGTTACCTCCAACGAAAAGTGATGAAGCAGTCAGAAAAGGCGGGAAATTCAAACAGTGCTGATTCTGAGGATAATACAAATGGAAACGACTTTTCAATCTCGGGTCAGATTTGCAATATGAAGCTTATGTTATCACGACCCTTCGCAAAGACGGTGAAGCCCAAGGGAATGCGGCGTTTGGTGACTCAGGGGAGCAATTAAGCAACTTGACCGCTGAAGCGAAGACCGAAAAGGCATGCATTTAGTTCAAATTCAATAGGATCGGTGTGATCATTGTAATTTTATTTATCCCTTATTTATTCTTGATACAACAGCAAATAGCAGGCATAATACGCGACAGAGACAGAGGGACGCTGAATCCCAGAGACTAGAAAGCCCACCTATAAACTCGACAGATCGTTACCTGAAATCTTTTGTACCTTATTTTACCCAATATTTTAATTGTAGTTAAGTCAAATTATTTTGTCAAGTTGTACGTGTAGATGAAATGTATACTTATGTAATTGTCATATGTTATTTGCGTGAATGACGATCCAGTGCTAGCGTGTATAATACAAGCTATTAAGGAAATAAAGTACATTATATTATATAATTTGGTCATCTTGGGTCATATTAAAGTTTTTATTGATAATCAAATATCCCCACCGACGCTCTAAAGAGTATTTCGCCTCATTGATATTTTTCTTCAGAGCTTGTCCATTATTCTGCTAGCTCTCTGGGCCACATAATAACTTTCGACAAATCGGATGGAAGTTTGCTCTGGCAACGGGACCTTGGAAGCCCCGTTATATCCATAACGTCTCCGGAGGGATACGCGTTAGCATCCGTTCCGTTCGCAACAATCTCGACTGACACGATGTTCCGGATGACGGCGCAACTAAACCGGATGAGAGGACAACTGATGGACGGAAAAATTGACTTTTTGTAAGTATTTATTCAATTCCGTTCTAGTTAGAATTAGGTTCTATAGCTTCAAGATAAAAAATACAAAAAATAATCATTATGAGCGTGTTCCACCCTTCTAATAATAGTAACTATTAGCAAGAACAAATAAGAGCATTAGTTACTATTTCCGTTCCATCCTCACGAAAAGCTACTACGCTGACCGTTCCAACCTTCTCGAAATAGTAACTATTTGCTTACTATGCTCGGGAGCGCAGTAAGCGTGGTAACTACGCATCTCTGTAACGTCATTGGCTGGATTCGCCCGCGGCATGATATTCTGCTGGATAATAGAAAAATCGATCCAGCCTTGACAGAAAAAGCCAGAATTCGTGAAGTCATGTGTAGTAACTACGGTAAGTAGGGTGGAACACGCTCTATGTACTGTTTGCTTAAATTTGTAACAATAAAGGCCTACGCGCAGCCCTCCGAACAATCAAGATCGTTTAAACTCAAAAAAAGAAAAAAAAATTATTTCCCAGATTATTAAAATTTAAAAGAGGAGCACTAGTCGTTCAAAGGATATGCGACTACGGAGAAAAGATAATGAGCGTGTTCCACCCTTCTAAGTAGTAACTATTAGTTATTATTTTCGTTCCAACCTCGTGAAAAGTTACTACGCTCACCGTTCCAGTCTTGTCGAAATAGTTACAGTAACTATTTGCTTACAACGCTCGGGAGCGTAGTAAGCGTGGTAACTACGAATCTATGTGATGTGATCGGCCGGGTTAGCCCGTGGCATGATATTTTGTTGAAAATCGAAAAATATGTTCCAGCCTTGACGCAAAAAAGCTAAAATCCATGACGTCATGCGTAGTAACTGTGGTAAGTAGGGTGGAACACGCTCAATGGCGATCTGCTATATATTATTGTCCTTCCGGAGACGGGGCTTCTAGCCATTTGACGTCGCGCCATTGGTCAAGAAGCGCCGACCGACTGGGTTCGGGCACCTGAGCTCTGAAGACTTCCTTATGAAGAAGGCGCTTTCCCCATCCATCTCCCTCATTGAAAAAAGACGACACGGAAGACAAAAAGACATCGAAAAATACCCTGAAACAGCGATAGGCGAATAACCAGATTTGGATTCGAGTCCAGGATCCGTCCTTTCGGCAGCAGTCGAATCCGGATTCGAATCTTCTGCTTGTCAGGCTGGATTCTGATGCGGACTCGGATTCCAGTCTCTAATCGTACGAATCCGATCAAGTTTCTAGTCTACATCCTTCCAGTTTCCGTTTCCCAGTTTTCACACAGTGGGCTTAGACAATCCAGCTTTTTTATCTCCATCACCAACCATCCTCAGTAACGTATCATGTTATCGATTACCTTAGATATCAGTGGTTTTCGTCACCTCTGATTTTTAAACTATAAACTATGTACATGATTTGATTTTTGTTAAGGTTGGATTCGAATCCGAATTCGATTCCGGAACCGAATCTTCTCCATAAAATGGTGAATTGCGAATCGTATTCTTACCTAGTCCTGGATTCGGATTCGAATCCTTTCATGATCGGATTCGCCCATCTCTGCCCTGAAATCGGACTTGCCAGGGGAGGAAGCGGGACTCATGCTTAGAACCAGGTCTCGACATCGTTCAAGACCGGGATGCATGGCTCAGTGTCGTCCGCCAACTTTCGTCGCCAGGGAGGGGATCGACTAAAACAAGACCAAAGCTGTTGATGGGATCTCAAAAATCTTAAGATTTGGTCCAGACAATTGGGTCTTGTCTTCGCCAGGCTAATCATCAGAGGAAATCGAGTTCAGATATTCTACTACCTATCTGCTTTATTACTGCCAAATTTGCGGTTTCGCCCGAATTCCGAGCGAACTACTAGTCCAGCAAAAAAAGAAAATTCAGAAACGAAACCGGCGTATCTCCTTATCCCAATAAAGAACATCTAATCAACTTTAAATAAAACTTTGACTTAAAAAAAAAAAGCGGGTACAACCGGATTCTGGACTAATTATATGTACGGGTAAAAAATGATCATCATATACAGACTCAGCGTCTCTTCTTACCCCTAATTCTGTCATCTAATCAACTTCAGATAAAGCTTTTGCTTTTAACATATTTTCCGGTTTTGGCCGGATTACAGGCGAACTAGTTGTCCGACGAGAAAATGGTTTTCACCATCGGGTTCAGCATGTCTTCTTACCCCTAAATGTTACTTCGAACCAACTTTCAGAAAAACTTTTACTACTTTCTGAATGTTCCAGCACATGAAAAAGACCAACAAAAAACTAATATAACCATGACAAAAATTAGAACTAACAGTTCATAATTGTGTATCTTCAAACTACTGTTTCAATCCTGGTAGGGGTGGAGGGTAGGGTTCGACGCGTTTTTTTTTCTCAAACCCCACCATCAACTCTACAAAAAGAGGTAAAAACACTTAAGTTCTGGCATCGCAGTCAGTTTGAAAAGGTAAACAGGAAGTTTATATGTTCGTGATTATTTGTTAGTTTGTGTTTTATTTGTATTGTTCTAGTGTTTATTTTTCCAATTCCTGCCCGTGTTAGCCTAGTGGGGGGCTAACAACCCTAGCCTAGGGTTGAAATAAAATTGATTGATTGATTGATATATAGAGTGTGTTCCACCCTTCTAACAATAGTTACTATTAGTTACTATTTCCGTTCCATCCTCACGAAAAGTTACTACGCTGACCGTTCCAACCTTGTCAGAATAGTAACTAATAGTTACTATTTGCTTACCATGCTCGGGAGCTTAGCAAGCGTAGTAACTACGCATCTCTGTAACGTGATTGGTCGGATAGCCCCTGGCGTGAGATCCTGCTGGAAAACAGAAAAATCGTTCCAGCCTTGACGGCAAAAAAAACAGAATTCGTGACGTCATGCGTAGTAACTACGGTAAGTAGGATGGAACACGCTCATAGCATCTTTGAATAACGCTATACTCTGTTACTAGGCAAAATAACGCTTTTCCTACCATATTCTTTGTTCCGCAGACCTACCCTGTACGTTGGCGAGCACGCCCATGGACTATTTGCTCTTAGTTCGTTGGCAGATGAGGATACCCCCATAATGACGTCGTTTTATCCAGCGATTGAGGGAAAAGTGGATGATAATCCTTTTCCCAACTTAAATAGAACGCCAACTGCACCTTCTGTTGTTTTTGGTAAGTCAGGCTAGGGTTATAATTTAGGTCAGGCTGGGTTATAATTTAGTCAGGCAGGGTTATAATTTTTTTTTTTTTTTTTTTTTTTTAATCAATCAATCAAGTTTAATCTGAATAGCTAAAAGCTAGAAAAGGAATACAAATTTACAAAATACACAGACACACAAGAAACAAATTAACTAATACAGAAATTACCAAAAATAAATGATGGAATGAAACTACGTAAAAATTGGGTAAAAGAATTAGCAGGATATGGGGAAAACTTATTGCCAGTATTCCTCTCGGACCGACGCACGGAAGACGGGAGGGGAGGGGGGAATAGATGGGTCATCTGGGGACAACATGTTATTTTAGCTCCAAATTTGTTTGAAAGAGTATTTCTACGTACAGATAATTTAGGAATGTCAAGTTTAATGAGAGCCTCTTCGTATGTATAATATTATGATCACCCAGAATGATTACTCGTGGCTCTCTTTTGGACATTAGTAAAGTAATAATTTAGTAAAGTAATAAAAATGCTATTCAGGCAGGTTTGAACTCGCGACTCTGGCTTCAGATGCTGACGTGCTAACCAAAAGCCCAAGCTGAATGTCGCTGGTTCAAGTCCCACCCGAGGAATATTTTTGTATGGCACTTGCCATCCGGCCAAGTGCCATATACCGATAATTTTTCTGTCGACCTCTTGGTCGGTCGGTCAGTACGGTGATCGCGAGTTAGGGTACGTCCACATGTGCTAGGAGGATGGAACGTGGTAGGGATGTTAGGGATCCGAACAAACTTTTGGAAATAGTCACTTGCCCGATCCGACCATCGTGGTGGGAGGGAGGGGAGCCGGAATCCGGAATTTAGTGGCATGCGTAACGTTCGAACGTGTGATCGGATCTTAGTGAAGCTTGATATTTGGAAAGATCTCGTGTCTCAGATGTCCTATTTGAAGTCAGGACTGGATCCGGTGAATGTGAGGGGGAGTCGGAGGCGGGAACCGGAATTCGTGTAAAACGCTTAGAGTGAAGTGATCGGGATGAAACTTTGTGGGAGGAACAAGCAAACGACCTTTGTTCATCAATAACACAACTGCACCGGATTTGGGCACTGTGGGGGGAGCTGGAGGGAGGGCTTGGAATGCCGGTGATACGGAGTTAGCTACTTCCGGTTGGGCCGGGCCGATGAAACTTGGCAGGCGTATCAGGGACCCAAACAGAGTGACTTGGAAATAATCAGTTTCGCGATCCAACCATCGTGGGGGGAGTGGATGTAGGGGGGATCATGAATTTTGAAGTATAGATAACTTTCGAACCGGTGATCGGATCTTAATGAAACTTGATATTTGGAACGACCTCATGTCTCAGATGTCCATTTCAAGTCAGGACCAGATCCGATGAATGTGTGTGTGTGTGTGGGTGGGGGGGGGGGTATGAAGGGGGAGAACAGAAAATCGTGTGACATGCTCAGAGTGGAGCGATCGGGAAGACACTTGGCGGGAAGATTAAGCACAAGCGCTAGATACATCAGTGACAGAACCGGATCAGATTCGGGCACTGGGGGGAGTTGGAGGGGGGGGGGGGCGGAATTCCGGTAATGTGTTAAGGTACTTCCAGATGTGTTAGGACGATGAAAACTTGGCTGAAATATTACAGACTTGACCAGATTGGTTTAGAAATTGTCACTTCCCAGATCCGGCCATCCCTTAAGGACTGATCTTAACCGCAAAGTAGAAAAAATACTTTTAAGCGAAATTTACATTTTGTGATCACATGAGCCCGTTATCATTTTTGCCTAAAGGGTTTTGGATTAGAAATGATATTCTAGCGCCCTTAAAGTACGCATCTCAACCGCACAGTAAACAAAAAAAAATTGACCAAAAATACATTTCATGATATCCGACGGCCCATGATGTTTCTGCCACAAGGTTTTTGCTTAAAAAGAATTTTAGTACCCTTAAAGTGCGCGTCTTGACCGAAAAGTTAAAACAATACTTTTGACCAAACGATATATGTTCGTGAATTTCGTGATCATAAGGGCCCATGATCAATTTTTGCCTTAAGGGTTTTGCAAAAAGTGAATTTTTCTAGTACAAAAAATACTATTGAGCAAAATATTCATTTTCATGATCCCGATGAGCCGTATCACCATTTTTGTCGCAATGGTTTTGCTTACAGATGAATTTCTAGTGCCCCTAAAGTGCGCATCATCACAGCCAAGTGCAAACAAAAAAAATACTTTTTACCAAAGGATAGATTCTTGTGATTTCCAAGGGCAATAATCATTCTTATCGTATCGGGTTTTGCTTACAAAGATCACGACAAACCCACTAATTGGCAAACTCTGGAAAACTCATCGTTGCATCCTCTGACCCAGCCTTGCAAGGACCATGTGAGCTTCTAGCTCTTGTTTAGTTCACTACTTATAGAGCGCGTTCCACCCTTCTAACAATAGTAACTATTAGTCACTATTTTCGTTCCAACCTCGTGAAAAGTTACCACGCTGACGTTCCAAACTTCTCGGAATACTAACTAATAGTAACTATTTGCTTACCCTGCTCGGGATTGTAGCAAGCGTGGCAACTACGAATATCTCTGACGTGATTGGCAGGGTTAGCCCGTTGGACGATATTTTGCCGAAAGTAGAAAAATTTGTTCCAGCCTTGACGCCAAGAAGCCAAAATTCACGACGTCATGCGTAGTAACTAAGTTAAGTAGGGTGGAACATGCTCATAATGTTATCGTCTCAAAGGCGCCCTTTCCCAACAAATTAACAGCGTGTTCCCACCCTTTTAACAATAGTGACTGTTAGTTACTGTTTTCGTTCCAACCTCGTAAAAAGTTACTACGCTGGCCGTTCCAACCTTCTCGACATAGTAACTAATAGTAACTATTTGCTTTCATGCTCGGGAGCGTAGTAAGCGTGGTTACTAAGCATCTATTTAACGCGATTGGTCGGCTTTGCCTTTGGCATGATATTTGCTAGAATTTAGAAAAATCGTTCCAACCTCGGCAGAAAGTCAGAATTCGTGATGTCATGCGTAGTAACTACTGTAAGTAGGGTGGAGCACAATCTAAATCTTTGTTTTTCTCCATGCACGGCTCCGCCGTCGGGTCCCTTCTATTCTGTTCTTCGAGGCATCGACATTGAAGTCCTAGAACTTCTAAACATAATTCAGAATTGTTTCACGTTTGTTCGTCACGGCTATAGTCTGTAATTTCTAGTAACTCTTGCTTATTACGTTTCTCAGGTATTCCCAAAGAAAACTTCTGAGACGTTAGTGTGAAGCGTCTCAGATATATGAAAATTTCACTACCATGTCAGCTGCACCACGTCGGTGATAACCGATTCAGTGGTTCCTATTGCAGGGTGCGTCCAGGGTGAAAAGACGCCGCTAATTCGGACCCGACTGGGGGGGGGGAGTCGAACTCCCCCCACTGTGACACAATCCGGTCCTGTTTTGTCAGTTATGGATCCGATCAATGGATCCGTCCCTCCAAGTTCCATCCCGATCCCTGGACTTTAATAAGCATTTCACGAGATTTCCGGTGTCCCCTCCAGCTCTCCCCAGCTATCGGATCCGGTCAGGATTTGAAAATGAATGTTTGAGACACTTGTTCTTGACAATTTCATGCATGTCCTGTTACTCGTTCGAAAGTTATGCATGTTACTTATAGACTAAAATTCTGCAATTCGGCTGCCAGCTCCAACAGCTGGTTCCTGTAGTCCCTTTCGCATTGACGCGGCGGTGCGATTTGCTCCGTCTGCGCTGCACCTTTGTTTCTCTTGTGTTGTTACTACTTTAGTGAATTATAACTACTGGACTGCCCACAAATTTAGGACATGGGTATTACTGGTCCAAAGGTGGTGTAAGTTAATATTCAGATTAATCAATGGAAGTTATGACAATTTTGAAGTGAAGTAAGATTCAGCATTAAACGTCATCATCGGGGGCACGCGTACAAGCTTGCAAAACCAAGGTTCCACAAGGACGTTGTTAAGTGGGGTTTTGGCAACAGAATTGTTGATCCTTGGAACAGCCTTACCAACGATGTGGTTAATGCTGAATCGATCAATAGTTTCAAGTGCATTGTTGATGGGATCTTTTCGATTACTCAAAATTTCTTAGAGTTATTTAGAGGCGAAAGCCTTTTCTCTTGCTTTTTATTAGTATTATTATTATTTATTATAAGGCGAACCGTAACGAACTGAAGTGCAGTTAGGCGAGGCGAGGCAAGACGAAATGAAAGGATTATTCAATCAGTGATAAAAAAAAACCGTAAATAGCATGCATCTGGACGATATGTTTCGGGTCCCAGGATTTCGTATGTAGCTTTCATTTAGTTAGATTTCTGCTATATAATTAGTAACAATCGCTGCATGTCTTGAGGGTGTACAGTCCTCTTTTTTTTTCTTAAAATGAATCGAATGTAGAACTTTGTGAAAGTATGTGGTCTAGTTATTGGACAGTTGTAAACCTATTAGTTATATTTTATTATATTTCTTCTACTGGTGGATACAAATAAATGTATTGAGATGAATTGAATTGAAGTAGGCTACTATTGTAGTTATGTCAGATTGAAGTTAGTGGCGTAACAGCCACCAATTTCCGACCCATTGTTGACGCTTGAAGCCCTCTCCTCTGATTTGTGTTCTCCGATTGGAAAATTACCTGTCCACGACCCCATCAACGTGATTCTAAATTAGTGAAACTTTATGGAAAATATTTGTTGAGTGTTTTGCGATTATTTTATATTCCTTTATCCTTTTTTACTGCACTTACGCCCTTGGGTAGTGCGTCATAAATTCATTCATTCATTCAGCCTTGCAGTATATTTATGTACTTGCTATGGGAAAACGAGGGACCAGAAGACCTTTGGCATAGCCGGAGGTGGAGTGCTGCTAGAGGATGATGATGATGATGATGATTTTATTAACACACTTAAGAGGAAAATAGTGCAGTATAGACAAATAAAAGGAAAAAGTACACTAAGCTTTCAATAATGTAGATGAGTGAGGTGATGATTGGAAAATTAGTGAACAGAGTACCATTGGCATACCTGGAGGACGACTATGAGGCGAGTGAATGGATGAGCACACTGTCAGAAGTTTCAGAAAAGATAGCACAAGGATGCGCGGTTCCAACGGATAACTCTTTGGATGTTAGCAGTTATGATTTTCAAACGTTATTCATACAAGAAGTGCCGAACACCGTCGGGAAACATCTGCTGACCTTTTTTTTTGTCATCACCATATAAAAAAAGTCAGCAGCTGCTTCTTCGGCGGTTTTTCGGCTCTTCCTGGCAATGCTTGTTATGCATAACGTCTACAAAACCATAACAATAACATCCCTAGTTTTGTCTGGTGAAAGTTCGCATCCTTGTGTTATCTCTTATGAAACTCCTGACATTTATACCATCAGTAAATAACCCGTTCTCTCACCTAGGATCTGGCAGATCTTATACTTGATCTTTTCGTATGTTTATAGGTCATTATGAGCAACCACCAATGCCGAACCCTAGACTTCCTGCCATCACCTTCGAACCCGGACAACCCGCACAGAAAGAAGTCATTATTCCGGACGAAGACGTCAAGGAATCCGGAACCCAAACCGACGATGACACGCCGGATAAAGTGTTTGAAGGATGGCGTGAAATTCGGAATTTTAACCTGAATTTTGTATTTTCAAAAGAAATGGTGCAGTTTGCTCGAGCTACAGTACGATATATCTTCATGGACTATAACACTAAAGTGTGGATGAGCGGAGCGCTTATTGGTCTTATATTCAGTCTGGCAACGTTATTGGCTTGGAGGTTTTTCCGATCGCGAAAGGTTAGTCCATTTTAAATAAACAAAGATAAGGCTCGAGTTAGCTCTTGAGCCTTTTACTTCACAAGAAACGAAGTTCATTTGGAGAAAAAGTTTTGGAAAGAGAAATCTAAAATTTTGAGATCGAAAACATGTCGTCCGGATGCATGCTACCCACTGCTTTTGTGAACTCCTGAGCGTCTCCGCATAGACTAGTCCAAATGATAAGCTAGAATCTTTAGTTTTGTGTTTTCCACAAGTTCGTTTTTCCAACTTTAGCGGTTTTTAGCCTGAAGAGGACCCTTGCCAAGAAGGGCCGAAATATAGCTCCAATAAAATTCAGTTGACGTATCCGTTTTAGACTACACCGCCTGGTAAGGGGTTGCACGGGATCTCAAATCTCCAACGGTCGTCAAAAAGAATTTATAAAGCTCGCTTTTGGAAATGCTCCTTGGAGTGTTTTATTAGTTGCCTTTTTGCAGATACCATAGTATCTAATACCATGGTAACTGTATCTGCAATTAGTTCGTTTTTGCAGTTACCGTGGTATCTGATATACAGTTGCTCTGCAAAAACGATAATTGCCGAAACTGGGCTTTTCGAATTCGTCCCAAAAGAACAAGAGCTACGAGCTCATATGACATTTGTTACGAGCAGTTGGTGCGAGAAACGAGAAAGTAAATCTGAGCATTTTTCCAGAAACGTCTGTACCCCTTCCGATCGTGCTCGGATCCGGTCCAGACCCTAAAATATGTCCTCTAAGGCATACGATCTCTCTACTTTCCAGTTTCATGCAAATCACTCCACTCGTTTAACCCCTATGTGAGCCACAATATTTCCGGGACTCCCCCGCTGTGGCCGAATACGACTCGGAGACATAAATTTCGCATCCCCAACATTTCCTCTTCCCTTCCATCAGGTTTAAGTGGAATCGGAGCATATCTTCAAATTTCCGGCTCCTGCTTCATCCTCCTACTTTGGTCGGATCTGGTTCGGACGCCAAATGACAAATGTAGGCCGCATAAACTTAGTACTGTCCAACTTGCACCCCATTCAGCCCATCTGTTTAGTTTCTGTGCATGTCACAAGGTTTCCTGGCCACCCCTCCCTCCAACTCCCCCAACCATGGCCGCATGGAGTTCGGACACATGCTTTGCATATCTAGGTCATTAGTTCTTATCGCCCATAAAGTTTCACTTGAATCGGACCATTTGTTCGCAACCTACAGAAGTCAGTAAATTCCGGATTCCTTCTCCCTCAACTCCCCGAAAAATGGTCTGACCCAGGAACGGAAGTCTTCCTAGGACATTGTATCGAGTTCTTAAATCTTTTTGGTCCGATCACTAATATGCCTGCCAAATTTTATCGTCCTTAGCGCATCTGGAAGTGTCCTAACTCGCGATCACCGGAATTTCGGGAAACCCCCTCTAACTCCCCCCACTCAGCCCCGATGCGATCTGATTCTGTCAAATTACGTATCTAGGGCTACTGCTTGTTCTTCCCACCAAGTTTCATCCCGATCCCTCCACTCTAAGCGTTTCGAAAAGTTTCCGGTTCCCTCCTCCAACTCCCCGCAATGTCACCGGATCCGGTCCTTAGTTAAAATGGGACGTCTGATGCACGTTTCTAGATATTAAGTTTCATTTAAATCCCATCACCCATTCAATCGCTGAGCATGCCACTAAATTCCAGATTTCCCATCCCTCCACTCCCCCCCCCGATGGTCGGAGCAGAAAACTAGATTAACAAGTCAATCTGCCAAGTTTCATCCTAGCACATCAGGAAGTACCAAACTCGCGGGATCACTAGATATTCGGAGCCCCCCCCCAAACCCCCCCACAGTGACCGGATCCGGTCCATTTATGACATTCACGTATCTAGGACTTTTACTTTTCTTCCCACCAAGTTTCATCCCGAACCCTCCACTCCAAGCGTTTTTCAAGATTTCCGGTTCCCCCCTCCAACTCCCCCCAATGTCACCAGATTCGGTCCAGGTTTAAAATCGGGTGTCTGAAACATAAGGTCTTTCTGTATGTCAAGGTTAATTAAGATCACCCGTTCGTAACATAAAAATACCTCACTTTTCCGGATTCCCCCTCCCTCCAAGCCCCCCCCCCCATAGATGGTCGGATCGGGGAAACGACTATTCTCAAGTCAATCTGTTCGGGTTCCTGACACGCCTGCCAAGTTTCATAGTCCTAGCACATCAGGAAGTACTGAACTCGCGGGATCACTAGAAATTTGGACCCCCCCCCCCCCCAACTCCCCCACAGTGACCGAATACGGTCCATTTATGTCATTCACGTATCTACAACTTTTACTTTTTCTTCCCACCAAGTTTCATCCCGAACCCTCCACTCTTAAGCGTTTTCCAAGATTTCCGGTTCCCCCCTCCAACTCTCCCCAATGTCACCGGATTCTGTCGAGGTTTAAAATCGAGTGTCTGAGACACAAAGTTTTTCTGTATATCAAGTTTCATTAAGGTCCGATCACCCGTTCGTAAGTTAAAAACACCTCAACCCCCCCCCCCCCAGATGGTCGGACCGAGAAACAACTATTCTCAAGTCATTCTGTTTGGGTACCTGACACGCCTGCTAAGTTTCTTCGTCCTAGCACATCAGGAAGTACTGAACTCGCGGGATCACTACAGAAATTCGGACCCCATCCCCCCAACTCCCTCACAGTGAGCGGATCCGGTCCATTTATGTCATTCACTTATCTAGGACTTATACTTTTTCTTCCCACAAGTTTCATCCCGAACCATCCACTCTAAGCGTTTTCCAAGATTTCCGATTCCCCCCTCCAACTCTCCCCAATGTTACCGGATTTGGTCGAGGTTTAAAATCGGGTGTCTGAGACACAAGGTTTTTCTGTATATCAAGTTTCATTAAGGCCCTATCACCCGTTCGTAAGTTAAAAATACCTCACCCCCCTCCAAGCCCCCCTCCCCCCAAGATGGTCGGACCGAGAAACAACTATTCTCAAGTCAATCTGTTTGGGTACCTGACACGCCTGCTAAGTTTCATCGTCCTAGCACATCAGGAAGTACCGAACTCGCGGGATCACTACAGAAATTCGGACCCCATCCCCCCAACTCCCTCACAGTGAGCGGATCCGGTCCGGTTACATCAATCCCGCATCTGGAACTTGTGCTTGTTGTTTCCACCAAGCTTTCCCAAGATTTCCGGTTCTCCCCTCCAGCTCCCCCTAATGTCACCGGAAATCCGGTGCGGATTTAAAGACCCGAGGACTTCCTATATATCAAGTTTCATTAAGATCTGATCACCCTGTCTTAAGTAAAAAGAATACCTAATTTTTCGGAATTCCCCCTCCCTCTACCCCCCCCCCCAGATGCTCGGATCCGGGAAATGACTATTTCCAACTGAATCATTTGGGGTCCCTGATATGCCTGCCAAGTTTTATCGTCCTAGCTTATGTGGAAGTGCACGAACTAGAAAAACCTAGACCGACCGACCGACGGACGAACAGAAATTGCGATCGCTATATGGCACTTGGCCGAAGGGCAAGTACCATAAAAACTGATGTTCAGTCACATCACTTAGTGCCAAACCTCTTCCCACCAATTTGACAAAATGAGGTGACTTTTTCAGATACCACGGTCGGGCCGTGGTATCTGCATATCAGATACCACGATAACTGGCCAGGTACCACGATAACTGCAAACACGTTTTGACCGTGGTATCAGATACCAAGATAACTGCAACAACGACTATAGACCTTGGAATCAGATACCATGGTATCTGCAAAAACGCAACTATTGTTATATATAACTCTTGTATAGAAAGGATGGACATGTTATTCATTCGGTCCGATTTAGTAGAATGATCTTTGAATCTCCCATGCTGATACACTTGCGCAACTTTTTTTGTTTCATGTGGTTTTTAATTCATGAATGATCAAGTTTTCTTTGTTTTTATGGCACTTGCAGCCTCTGGCTCAAGTGCCATATACCGATCACAATTCCGTCTGTCGGTCTGTCCGAGTTTTTTGTTACACTTTTTCGAGTTAGGGTACTTGTCAGGCAGATGAGGGACCACACGAAACTAACCTGGAAATAATCAGTTTCCCGATCCGACCATATGCGGGGGAGTGGAGGGCGCTGGAAACTTAAATTGAGGGCGTTTTTCACACTTTTTCGAGTTAGGGTACTTCCAGATGGGCTAAGACCATGAAACTTGGCAGGCATATCAGAGACCCGACTTAACAAACTTAGAAATAGTCAGTTTTCCGATCGGACCATTTTGGGGGGGGGGGAGTGGAGGGCAGCGGAATCCGGGAAATTGTGTAGTGTGTAACTTTCGAACGGGTGATCGGATTGTAATGAAACTTAATAATTGAATAGATTACATATCTGGGATGTCCCGTTTAAAGTCTTGATCAGATTCGGCAGCCAGGGGGGAGACCGGAGATTTCAAGAAACGGTTAGAATAGAGGGATCGGAGTGAAACTTGCTGGGAAAAACATGCATCTGCTCTAGATAAATCGTTTACACAATTGTAGTGGATCCGGATACTTAGAGGGGGGGAGGGGGGTTCCCGGAATTCCGGTGATGGCGGTTTGGGGGATTTTCACCATGAAACTTGGCAAGAATATCAGGGACCCGATCAAACTGATTTCGAAATAAAAAATTTCTCGACCTGATAATGGTGGGGGAAGCGGAGGGAGGGGAATCCGGAATATTCAGTCATGCGTAACTTTGGAACGGGTGATCGGGTTCGAGTGAAATTTAAGAATTGAACAGAGGACATTTCTCTGGTGATCTTTTTCAGATCCGGACGGATCCGACAACTATTGGGGGGTGACCCACTTAGACTAAGAGATCGGGATGGAACTTTGTGGGAATAACAAACAGATGCTCTAGGTAAACCATTTACTGAATCGGATTGGCTGCGGGCCCCGTGGGGGAGTTGGGGGGGGGGTAAATGTCGAGAAACGGTTAGAATGGAGGGACCGGAGTGAAATTTGCTGGGAAGAACAAGCATCTGCTCCATTTAAATCTTTTTACACAATTTGACTGTCTCCGGACACTTGAGGGGGGGGGGGGAGGGGGACGATGAAACTTCGCTGGAATATTAGAGATTCAACAACATTTGCTTAGAAATTGCTACTTCCCAAATCCGATTATTCCTTAAAATACCAATCTTGACCGCAAAGGGAAAAAAAATACTTTCAAGCAATATATGCATTTTCATGATGCCCATCAGCCCATTATCATTTTTGCCTCAAGGGTTTTGCTTACAAATGAAGTTCTAACTCCCTTAGAGTGCGCATCTCAACCGCAAAGTCGAAACTTACTTTTGATCAATCAAAACATCTTAACCCATGCAAGTGCCATATGAACTTACATCTCTTGTTTTATATGGCGAAGACTTGTGATACTTCCTGATATTCCAATACACGAAATACTTTGCACTAGCCACTGTAAACGTCTTCTAGTATGATAAATGATATTTGACAGTGCAAAACGGATGCGTCAGCTGACTTTTTATTAGAGCTATATTTCGGATCAGATACCACGATAACTGGCCAGATACCACGATAACTGCAAACACGCCTTCTGACCGTGATATCAGATACCACGATAACTGCAAACACGCCTTTTGACCGTGGTATCAGATACCACGATAACTGCAACAACGACTATAGACCTTGGTATCAGATACCATGGTATCTGCAAAATTGGAACTATTGTTGATTTTGTTTTCAGGATCACCAGATCTACCAAGAGTCATTCAAATCGGCCTGGTCGCGGGGTAGCGGTGTGAGCACCAGCACCTACTCTGGTGACTACTGTACCCCCGTGGAGTTGTCATCTGGAAACATCCAGATTGGAAAAATAACATTCAACCCCCTAGAAATATTGGGAAAGGGGTGTGAAGGGACATTCGTTTACAAGGGGAGGTTCGACAGCAGAGATGTAGCTGTTAAGAGGGTTTTGCCTGAGTGCTTCAGCTTCGCCGATAGGGAGGTGGATCTTCTGAGAGAATCGGATACGCATCCTAATGTTGTCAGGTATGTTAGAAATTTGTAGCCTACGTAGTTGCATGATAGTTGTACGAAAAAGTTGCATGTATTGATATGTAATAGTAAAGAATACTATCAGTTAATGTGCCTCAGACTGGGTCAATCTTAAGCAGTATTATCCAATAGCATCCTGTCTTGTTATAGTAGCACCCAGTCTTGCTAATAGTATCATGCAGTAATGCAGTAACACGGTATAGCCTTGACATAGAAGCATGTAGTAGCATCAGCTTGTACTGCATGCTACTTTTTCGTACAACTTAATAATCTACCAGAAATTGTCGTAAATGCCCTAAAATATCAATCGATTCATAGAAGGTGTGGATCGCCACCTTGCTCAAGTTCAATTTAGTGTTTAGAGAAATTTATAGAGGCGAAAGCTTTTTGATGCAGTTATATTGTTATTATTATAAATATTCCTTGAGCCCAAGCTGACTTTAAAACAAATAATCAAATAATGTATACAACGGATACTTCAGCTACGATTCTTCATCAGCGATATTTCGGCCGTTCTTTGCAAGGGTCCTCGTCAGGCTGTCAATCTTCAGGGTCAACATCGGGGAAGGAAACAAACCTGTGACAAAAAAAAATGTCAACCTTGCCAAGAAGTGCAGAAATATCGCTGATGAAGAATCGTAGCTGACGTATCCGTTGTATACATTATTTGAATATTTATTATTATCATTATTATTACTATTAAAATTATGATGCTAATTTAGCTATTATTCAAGATTTCATAGATGTGTCGCTCATGTCTTGTCAAATGGCGTTGCTCCTTTCCAGAGCTTTTGACGTGCGAGAAAATTCTTGGAACATTTCTCGCTATATATGACCCTGATCTTAGCAACTTCCGTTCTTAGCAGCGTTCTTAACAACCAAAACTATTATCCGGTTGGTTCCGCCTCCAAGGCGGGCAGGCTATCACTTGTCATTTCTCGACTCCTCCCATAAGGTGGAGCCAAGTCATGCAACGGCCAATCCCGTTCCTCGGAACTTGTTGACTTGTGAAAAAAGTCGCAGACACTTGGTACTTCTCTGAAACTTTCAACTGTGGTCCAGGTTCATTTTTTTCTTTTTTACAAATTCAAAAAATGCTTCTGCGTTATAATCCTCCATTCTGAATCCCTGCCAAAACCAAAAATGTTAAGAATGAAACGATTTGATATTCATGAAACCTAGTACACTGTAAAAAGTTTCTCCGAGTAAGGATTAAAGTTAACTTCAGTATTTGCTACTGGGATTAGTCTTATCTCTACTGAGATAAGGTTAATCCGAATTATTGATAAGAATATCTTTTTAGAGTGTAGGCTAATTTAAATTCATTTTATTTTGTAGTGCAAAACAGATACGTCAGCTGAATTTTATTAGAGCTATATTTCGGCCCTTCTTGGCAGGGCCCTCTTCAGGCTCAAAACCGCTCAAGTTGGAGAAACGAGCTTGTGGGAAATTCTCACAATTTGTGTGATACACTCGTTTTAACAGTTTATCACCGATGTGTTCTTCAACATTTTACTGGTACAAACCTTTGTAATGCAATTTTTTCCGGGTTGACCCTCTTTTTATCGTTCTTTTACTACACTATAGATAGATAGATATATAGATATGTGTATTGATCCAAGTCGTAGCGCCGACATGGCACTAAATACGTCGACCATTACATTTAAATACTTGAGTAAAATACTTGAATATATACAATTATTACATAAAAGAAAATACTATACCGCAACTTGTTTTTACACTACCTCTATTTTTGCTGCAAAAATGTTAAAATGAAATGTAGGCTACATGCTGTCCTGACAGTCAAGAGACAAAATATTACTTTTTTAAACAGTCTCATGTCCAAAAATATTCAAATTCTGTGCCTTTTCTTTGTTTTGAAGCTGCTTTGAAAAGGGATTTTCTGGCTATTGACATCGCATTTTCATCATTTTATAGTTTGAAGCAATATGTATTTATCCAATCTTTAAACCATTTAATTAGCTTCATTCTAGTAGCCTATCAGGGTGGGGGCAACGAAGCTCATTAATATTCACGTTTATTGTTTCTTTCAGGTACTTTTGTACAGAAGCGGACCGTCAGTTCCGGTACATAGCCCTCGAGCTCTGCGCCGGGACATTACACGACTACGTGGAAGGACGGTACATGGGTCCTCAGTTCGATGTGAAGTCGATTTTGAGACAGTCGACAGCGGGATTGGCACACTTACACTCGCTCGATATTGTTCATAGGGATGTCAAACCTCAGAATGTCTTGATATCGATGCCCAGCGCAAGGGGAGAGGTTAGGGCCATGATCTCTGACTTCGGTGAGTTTAAAGGCGTTTTTCCGCGACAATCCCGGATTATCATCCTAGATACCTGATTCGTCAGAGAAACAGCGAACCGACAATCCCAGATTGTAGAGACGACGATCCGACGATCTTGCTCCGTTGCAAGATTGCGACAATCCAAGCACGAATCCGGATTGTCAGATTGTCACAGAAAAGATTTTTTCATAATCTGGATTGTCAGAGAAAATGTATTTTGGAGAATCCGGATTGTGAATCGTCAATCTGGATTATCACGGAAAAACGCCTTAAAATTAAATGTTTTCAAATTTTACCGGAAACTGTTCGCCCGATATCTGGGATGGATTAGATTACATTTTAGATTAGATTTCTTTTATTACAAAGAAATACACACCACGTAATCTGTAGCACCTGCAGGGGAAGTCCCGGGGGACTTGCTAAATAACAGGCAGAAAAACAAAATTCATATCTATTTACTAATGAAAAATAAATACTACTACTAATGAAAAATAAATACTACTACTAACACTACATTTGTAATTACTAAAAAAAATACTAGGATGGAATGGCCTGATGATGATGATGATGATGATTTTATTAACGCACTTAAGGAGAGTAAGTACTGTGGAGAGATTGTACTGTTAAAATGTGTATATCACACAAACCGAATCATATCAGGTTACTGACAAAGAACCGACGAGAACAGACCCGATGAAATTTTTTTGAAAACTTAGTTATATAGAGGTATAAGTTTTAGTAGCATACAGTAGTAACTGTTGCCACTGCATGCTACTGTGGCAAGACCAGGAGCCAGCCTATGCTACTACATAGTGCTGCTTAAGATTCGCTAAGACCGCCGCACGTTAAAGAAAGAATTCCGTACTACTGCATATCAATACTTGCAACTTTTTTGTACAACTACACAGGCAACAAATTTTTCATCGGGAATGGATCACCCGTCTGTGCGGCCAGGAATGATCGAGTATGATTAGTTACCGTCCTTTAAGTGTTATTGTTCATGTACTTTGTGTTTTTGTTTTTTCCTTTTCCAGTTTCTTTTATTATAATCCACTAGTCCTCATTGTAGTTCAGTGGGTCAATAAAATTCATTCATTCATTCAGTCATACCGTGTATGGGACCCAGTATAACCTTTGGCCTTGTTGTTACCAGCTTAGCTTGTCCTTTGTTTTTCGTCAATCTTCAGGATTTGGCTCGAAAAGCGCCGAACACGGAAACACGCAAAAAATCAACCTAACGGCCGTTAGCGTGGGCAAATATTTCATAGGAAGTTGAGAATCTCGGGAATATGAATGTAGGAAACGATTAGGGACTGGAGAGTTAATCAGTGAAATTGGCTCGACGGGTCCTTTGTGTCAACTAGAATTGTTGTTTTCGGATCCCAAAACGTAAGTGGAGGGATACCTATGACATCGCAAAAGTTATCCGTCCGTCTGTCCATCCGTCCATCCGTCCGTCCGTCTGTCCATCCGTCCGTCCGTCTGTCTTTCTGTCCATTCGTCTGTCCGTCCGTCCATTTGTCCGTCCGTCCGTCTGTCTGTCTGTCCATCCGTCCGTCCGTCCGTCCGTCTGTAAGCACGATAACTCTCGAAGGGAATGAGATATTTTTATGAAACTTGGTGTGAGGATTGTTTGGGTCAAGAGAAGTCAAGTTCGTAGATGGGCTCTGTAACCGTACATTTGGTGGTGGGGTAGGGGGTTCAAATTAAGGGACAAACAAAATATTGTTTTAAACAACTAATGTGATAGTCGATTACGATTATGGGGTAAGAAGACATGCTGAGAACGATGGTGAAAATCATTTTCTCGCCGACAAGTAGTTCGTCCGGAATCCGGCAAAAACCGGAAAGTTGGTTAAAAGTAAAAGTTTCATTTGAAGTTGATTAAATGTTTGATTTAGGGGTAAGAAAACATGCTGAACACGATGGTGAAAACCATTTTCTCGCTGGATAAGTAGTTCGTCCGGAATCCGGAAAAACCGTAAAGTTGGTTAAAAGTAAAAGTTTCATTTGAAGTTGATTAAATGTTTGATTTAGAGGTAAGAAGACATCTGAATATGATGGTGAAAATCATTTTCTCGCCGGAAAAATAGCTCGTCCGGAATCCCACAAAAACCGGAAAGTTTGTTAAAAAGTAAAAGTTTCTTTTGAAGTTGATTAAATGTTTGATTTAGGGCTAAGAAGGCATGCTGAAGACCGCTTTCTCGCCGGACAACTAGTTCGCCTGGATTCCGGCCGAAACCGGAAAATATGTTAAAGCAAAAGTTTTATCTGAAGTTGATTAGATGTTAGATTTAGGGGTAAGAAGAAACGCTGATTCTGTATATGACAATCATTTTCTACCCTGACATATAATTAGTCCGGAATCCGGTTGTACCCGCTTTTTTTTGTAAGTCGAAGTTTTATTTAAAGTTGATTAGATGTTCTTTATAGGGATAACAAGATACGCTAGATTCGTTTCTGAATTTTCTTTTTTTGCTGGACTAGTAGTTCGCTCGGAATTCGGGAGAAACCGCAAATTTGGCAGAAGTAAAGCCGGAAGTTTCGGTCAGTATCGTTAAAGTAGATATGACTCCGGCCAAAACCGGAAAATAAGTTAAAGCAAAAGTTTTATCTGAAGTTGATTAGATGTTAGATGTAGGGGTAAGAATTATAAGAAACGCTGAATCTGTATATGACAATCATTTTTTACCCTGACATATAATTAGTCCGGAATCCGGTTGTACCCGCATTTTTTTTGTAAATCGAAGTTTTATTTAAAGTTGACTAGATGTTCTTTATACGGATAACGAGATACGCTGGATTCGTTTCTGAATTTTCTTTTTTTGCTGGACCAGTAGTTCGCTCGGAATTCGGGAGAAACCGCAAATTTCGCAGAAGTAAAGCAGGAAGTTTCGGTCAGTATCGTTAAAGTAGATATGGCTTATAGAGGTATAGATAGATAGAATATCTAAACTCGGTTTTCTCTGATGATTTGCCTGGCGAAGACAAGACCCAATTGTCTGGATCAAATCTTAGATTTTTGGGATCCCATCGACACCTTTGGTCTTGTTTATTATGCCGGTTTCCCCATTCGACCGTCTTTGGCTTTGATCCTCCGATTATATTTGTTTTGTAAAGAAGTGAAGTGTTAAAGCACAACTTTTACTAGAAATGATCATTTCACGATGGAAATAGTTGCGTTTTTGATCCGAATTCTCCTTGCAATTCTCCTATTTCGCGTGTTTGGACTATTCAGAGGAAGCGAATTCTCCTTTTCTTGCGGTTTTGTCAGAATCGAGAACAGGAAAGGCTCGCGATTCTGTAGAATTGAGAAGTTGCTCCGATGGTGAATTCCCGATTCTCCTCTCTCCGTTCTCCTCCCTGATTGGTCAACAGAGTACGGGTGTTCAATATGCATAAACACGCATACCGGGGTGCGGACGAGCTGCCAAATTATTGTTTTAGTCGAAAGCGAGAATGGAGAAGCCAGAGGAGCAAAAACGGTAATTTTGTACGAGAATCGAGAATTCAGAAGCGACAAAAAAGTACAGGTCGGACAAAAAAGTACAAAAAACACATAGATCAGAGGGAAAAGCCAATAAAAATGATAATTTTTGCATGTTTCGGGGGGGGGGGGGGGTTAACCCTCTAACCCCCCCCCCCCCCTGGATACGACCTTGGTAACAATACTTCGAAGCTTCTCACGCCCTTATATGGGAAGGAGTTGTCGGTAAACAATTATATATACGTTTTACTTCAATTCTGTATGTTTTAGTTGTAGGTTAATGACAATTACCAATTAATTTGCTCGGGCATGAAAAGTTGTGCCGCATTTATTTTGAAATTAAAAATTAAATTAAAGCTTTCGGTGAAGTTTGCTTTGTGTGACAGGCAAAACTCGGCTCGGCTGAAAAAGCGCTAAAGGATCGTAGGTATACTAAACGAAACAATAGCGAAACGCGGAGATTTCTAAAGCTTATTATCTCACAAGTGAGCTACACTGTAAACAGTTTCTCCGAGTAAGGATTAAAGTTAACTGCATTATTTGCTACTGGAATTAATCTTAGCTCTACTCAGATAAGATTATTCCGAATTCGAGTTAAGATTGTCTTTTTAGAGACAAGATTAAACCCAGTAGCAAATACTCCAATTTTGTTTTTACAGTGTAGGGATAATATAAAAGGCAGAATAAGCAAGAGGAGTCCTTTAAAATTAAACCTTGAACCTTTACGAACTCGCTGAGACTTTAGAGCGTGTTCCACCATACTTACCGTAGTTACTACGCATGACGTGACGAATTCTGGCTTTTCGCCGTCAAGGCTGGGACGATTTGTCTATTTTCCAGCAATATCATGCTACGGGCGAATCCGACCAATCACGTTACAGAGATGCGTAGTTACCACGCTTACTACGCTCCAAGCATGGTAAGCAAATAGTTACTATTAGTTACTATTTCGACAAGGTTGGAACGGTCAGTGTAGTAACTTTTCACGAGGTTGGAACGAAAATATTGACTAATAGTTACTAGTGTTATAAGGGTGGAACAAGCTCTTAATCTTCAACCTTTTCCAGGATTGTGTAAGAAGATGAGAGTTGGTCGTTTTTCCTTTTCTCGACGGTCTGGGGTCGCTGGGACGGACGGTTGGATCGCTCCAGAAATGATGGAAACCCTGGAAGTCAAGCGAACAACCTGTACAGTTGA
Source organism: Branchinecta lynchi (assembly GCA_023053575.1). Lineage (NCBI taxonomy): Eukaryota > Metazoa > Arthropoda > Branchiopoda > Anostraca > Branchinectidae > Branchinecta > Branchinecta lynchi. Next base: position 17,437,588 of record JAKZAP010000021.1, on the reverse strand, counting down.
CATTTTCTCACTTGGTTGTGTATTCTACTATGTGCTGAGTGAAGGGTCGCATCCGTTTGGAGATAATTTAAGAAGACAGTCGAATATTTTAAACGGACGGTACAGGTGAGTGGGTGCTTGTTTCGAAGATAAGATAGATAAGATTTATTTCCGTAAAAGCACAAAGGGCCATGGAAACAAGAAACAACGCCAAAACGAACCATAACCTCAACAACGGGTACAAAAAACTTTCCACCTTAAAAGATCCTCGTGTTTGACAAAATTCGCCGCAAGACTGAAGCTTAGTGCCCGCAGACAGAGGCGTTACGAGCCAAAATGTGTTTGAGGGGGGGGAGGAGGGGGCAAGGTATCTACCGACTGGCTGATTATTTTTACCGACTGTCCTTGCGGGAAAAACCGACTATTTTGACGAAAATCGACTGATTTTTAGAAAAAACGATTGTTGTGAAGAAAAATTTACTGTTTCCAAGACAAAAGTCAACTGTTTTTACGAAAAATCGCGGCGCTTCGTGCCGACTCGGCTATTTTTTACCGACTGACCGACAACAGTGGAGGGGGGGGGGGCACTGTGCCCCCCCCCCCCCCCCCATACGCGAAGCCGCAGCCCGCAGAACGCGGCATTTGGCGTCGCGCCATTTAAACTCCCCAGGTCGATTGTTTTTGTGTGTCGCGGAAAAGATTCTCGTCCTGTGCGAAGCTTGAACCTGCACTCATTTACCAGCTCTCTGCTTCGGAGATGGAGCTTGGAAACTTGGCCACCAAGAGCTTGTTCCACCCTTCTAACAATAGTAACTATTAGTTACTATTTTCGTTCCAGCCTCGTAAAAGTTACTTCGCCGACGGTTCCAACCTTCTCGAAATAGTAACTAATTGTAACTGTTTGCTTACCATGGTCGGGAGCATAGTAAGCGTGGTAACTACGCATCTGTGTAACGTGATTGGTCGGATTCGCCCGCGGCATGATATTCTGCTTGAAAATGGAAAAATCGTTCCAGCCCTGACGTCAAAAAGCCAGAATTCGTGACGTCATGCGTAGTAACTAAGATCTGTTGTTTATTTGTTTCTTTCTCTACTTTACTCCACTATCTTCACATTTTTTTTTGCAAGGGTTACAATTAAATTATTAAAGTATAAATATTCTTTGAGCCCAAGCTGACTTTGAAACAACAAACACCTGATTACAGGTTTGTTTCCTTCCCC